>NQII01000059.1:255882-269787 GCA_002778355.1 Clitarchus hookeri | reverse complement strand
TTTTTTTTTTTTTTTTTTTTTTCACAAACTCCCAGGTGTCCTAATGTGAATATGAATCACTGTATATACACACATATACGTATACATAATATTGTGATATGTTTTTTCTAAAGGATCCGGAAAGGAATTGTGCATACATTTTGATTTTAAAAAGAGACTCGCAATAATATATTATGTAAAACATTCAAAAAAGTAATTTCTAGAAAAAATATTTGACAATGTTACCAAATATATGCTTTATCCTTTCATATACAACATGAATCGTACTTTTCTGACAATTTTGGTAGTGTGTACTACATTTAAATAAGTTCTGCATAAAGTGCAGCCAGGTGCATAACTACACCAGGAGTCGCTCTTCTCTTAAGCTGCGTGTGAGAAATAAAAAAATATGGAGCAAATTTACTGTTTTAAAAATGTTTTTGGGGACAAGTCTGGATAACCGGAGAGAACAATCCCATACAGCAGTATTCGTATGCAAAACTTGTATACGATTGTCTGTTCGTGTGCAGTTATTTTCGATGCCATATGTTTGTAGGTGTCAGTGTGGTCTGAAGACGCCGACAAGTATTCTTCAAATCCTTCTTTGAAACCGCACGAATTTCTCTCAGTTGGCAAAAGTTATCGCTGCGTGTAAACACGTACCNTTCTTCAAATCCTTCTTTGAAACCGCACGAATTTCTCTCAGTTGGCAAAAGTTATCGCTGCGTGTAAACACGTACCAATATCTTTTACGTGAAATTGTATCGAGTGACAATCTCCGTTGCTCCGACCACGCTAACCCACGTCTATGAGCTGACTATAGTCTATTCACGGTTTCTTCACTCTTTTTGAATCAAACTTTTGAAAAATCATCCCATGCATGACATGTTTGGTTTTTTTCTTAAATTTGTAATTTATCGCAAGCGTTTTGTATTTTTGTTAACATTAAAAAAATTAATTTTTAGTTAGATTGAACTTATATTCTCTCTATAAATTATAAAATTTCATTTATAATTTATATGAATAGATACAGGGAGAACATACGTGTGTTGGTAATGCCTGGAAATAAATAGTTACCACGCAAAATGTTATTAAACTGAGTGTGCATGAATGCTGTGCCCGTTAGTGTGATTTTCTAGGCTATGATAAGCTCTGTTTGTGTGAGGCTGAGAAATAGCCTGGAACTATAACTGCAGCAGGGCTTCAGAGAAGTTGGAAGTAACCGTGAATGAACTATGTCACTTGCAATTCGCGCCACACTCCACTGTTGATACACATAGGCCAACCAGACTGGTGCTCCACTATGGTGTTAAAACACCATGGGTTTGTGCGACATGTTTTCAACGAATTGTCCGCTGTTCACATGTGCGAACTTGTCATACTTGTCAAACGGATCTTCGTTACCGGCTCGTGCAACGAAGTCCTCCCATGATTTTGTCTTTTCCTTCCGGACTTGCTTTATCACTTTATATGTCCTGGAAAATTGTTCCCTTCCTTCTCCTCTGAGCTTGTGAAGTTTCCTTCTCTCTCTTCTCAAGTGCCTTCCTTTCAAAGTCAAATTCTCTATCCCACCAGGATAGGTTGGTAAGTCCTGGAGAAGTCCTGGAGAAGTCCTGCGTAAGTTTCCTTCACATATCTTGAATGATTTTAGTCAGTGACTTGACACGATCTTCCAAGTCTTGATTTCCATCAAATGTTCGCAGCTTACCTAGCAGAGCCCGGTCAAAAGCCGCCCAATCTGCCATGTTCTGTACATATCGTACTTCTCTCTCAATTTTTGGGGGCTCGTGCCCCCCACCACCATGTACTTCGAAAATGATCAATCTGTGATCACTGGAACTTTCTTCCACNGCCCGGTCAAAAGCCGCCCAATCTGCCATGTTGTGTACATATCGTACTTCTCTCTCAATTTTTGGGGGCTCGTGCCCCCCACCACCATGTACTTCGAAAATGATCAACCTGTGATCACTGGAACTTTCTCCCACTACTGTCCAGTGTTTAATGCTGGAGTGTGACTTTCTATTTACCACTGTTATATCCAGGTATGATTGTGAGTCACAGGCCTGCGAGACGTATGTTGGGAGTTCTCCTTCGACATTCGNTTCTTCAAATCCTTCTTTGAAACCGCACGAATTTCTCTCAGTTGGCAAAAGTTATCGCTGCGTGTAAACACGTACCTATATCTGTTACGTGAAATTGTATCGAGTGACAATCTCCGTTGCTCCGACCACGCTAACCCACGTCTATGAGCTGACTATAGTCTATTCACGGTTTCTTCACTCTTTTTGAATCAAACTTTTGAAAAATCATCCTATGCATGACATGTTTGGTTTTTTTCTTAAATATGTAATTTATCGCAAGCGTTTTATATTTTTGTTAACATTAAAAAAATTAATTTTTAGTTAGATTTAACTTATATTCTCTCTATAAATTATAAAATTTCATTTATAATTTATATGAATAGATACAGGGAGAAAATACGTGTGTTGGTAATGCCTGGAAAGAAATAGTTACCACGCAAAATGTTATTAAACTGAGTGTGCATGAATGCTGTGCCCGTTAGTGTGATTTTCTAGGCTATTATAAGCTCTGTTTGTGTGAGGCTGAGAAATAGCCTGGAACTATAACTGCAGCAGGGCTTCAGAGAAGTTGGAAGTAACCGTGAATGAACTATGTCACTTGCAATTCGCGCCACACTCCACTGTTGATACACATAGGCCAACCAGACTGGTGCTCCACTATGGTGTTAAAACACCATGGGTTTGTGCGACATGTTTTCAACGAATTGTCCGCTGTTCACATGTGCGAACTTGTCATACTTGTCAAACGGATCTTCGTTACCGGCTCGTGCAACGAAGTCCTCCCATGATTTTGTCTTTTCCTTCCGGACTTGCTTTATCACTTTATATGTCCTGGAAAATTGTTCCCTTCCTTCTCCTCTGAGCTTGTGAAGTTTCCTTCTCTCTCTTCTCAAGTGCCTTCCTTTCAAAGTCAAATTCTCTATCCCACCAGGATAGGTTGGTAAGTCCTGGAGAAGTCCTGGAGAAGTCCTGCGTAAGTTTCCTTCACATGTATCTTGAATGATTTTAGTCAGTGACTTGACACGATCTTCCAAGTCTTGATTTCCATCAAATGTTCGCAGCTTACCTAGCAGAGGCCGGTCAAAAGCCGCCCAATCTGCCATGTTCTGTACATATCGTACTTCTCTCTCAATTTTTGGGGGCTCGTGCCCCCCACCACCATGTACTTCGAAAATGATCAATCTGTGATCACTGGAACTTTCTTCCACTATTGTCCAGTGTTTAATGCTGGAGTGTGACTTCCTATTTACCACTGTTATATCCAGGTATGATTGTTAGTCACAGGCCTGCGAGACGTATGTTGGGAGTTCTCCTTCGACATTCGCCACATCCATGTCATCTACTAGGAGAAATTGGGTCACCAGGTCTCCCGCCTCGTCCGTGGTCGGAGAGTGCCACAGTTCTGATTTCGCATTAACATCTGCGCACATGTCTCTCAATGCATCAGCTATTATCTCCCACTGATCCAAGTGCACCTGTGTATCATCCCCGAACTGAAAGTTTGAAGATACTAACCAGCATTCAGTATTTCCTTTGGTTACTTGGACACAAACATGATGCGTATTGGATACGCTGGACACGAGTGTTGTATCCACACTTTTGTCAGCCCCCAGCACTCCAGCCCGAGGACGAACACCCATGGTGAACACATCACCCCGCAGTCCTACAACATCATTAAACGGGACATATGGTTCCTGGAACATAATCATATCAAGTTTCTGCTCCACCACAATCCTGTTTAACTCTGCAGCGACCACTGCTGACCGCTGTATGTTTAACTGGCCATATCTCAATATTCCATTACAGTCCATAATTAGTTCTGGCGAGCTCAATGGACAGGGCCCTCTGGTATGCAGGGCATTCTCTTGAATCCACCCTATGCTCGTGTGGTAGTCCCTTTTTCATACAGTTAGAGCATATGTCTTAAAATTGATTGTCTCCCTTTTTGGGACCGTTGCCAAATTCATGCCCAACACCACTACAACTCGAGCATGTGGATTCTGCCTCTCTGCACTTTTTGGCTATATGCCCCCATTGCTGGCACTTATAAAATCTCGACAAAGAGATGTAATCTCTTACCCGACAGCTCTCGTAGACAATGTATATTCTCTCTGTCTGGATTAGTGCATTGCGAACTTTTGGGTCGCATTCAATTACAACATTGACCCTGTCCGTCACAGTGATACAGTCACGCCCGGGAGAAGGTCTTCGACCAGCTCCGCAACGCGCTAGTGTATTTCGCTAGCCCGCATGTGATTGGCCCAGGCAGCGCGCCAAATTCAAACAGAGCGCGCATCGCTTAACGCATGAAGCTCGGTGGAGAGGCGTTTCTGCACACAAGCTCCTTATATCAAGATGCTTGTCTCGGCGTGACCTACCACACCTTACGCCCAACAATATCCGAAAATCCACTATATTTATGTCTACTGCAAGAGGTGCGTTACTTTTACGACTATGAGTGGCAGTGTTGTAAGGACGATATTTGCGTTTTTTTTATTTTAACACAGTGAATTATTTTGTTTATAGCAAAGATACGCCTTTGTCAGGCGGAATGTGTTCGTGTTTCAGTGACATCGTTGAGAAAAGGGGGGGGGGGGATAATTTTGGTGGTTTTTTTTTTTTAGACATAAATGTATTTAACATTCAAATTCAATCTTTTTTCTTTGACATAGCATATGGTATACGACTCTACAGTTTTCCTGAATGTAATAATAATAAAGTACCTTTATTTATTTACCATGTGGACTAAATAGGAGTGAATTATTAACCGCCAGAGAACGTGCACAGAAACGGTGATAGTACAGTGAATCAATCGATAATAATATCTACAGTATAATCGAACTATATTCTATGCTGTAAGACAATTCTATTTTCGAAAAATTTGTATCAAACAAAAGTAAAGGAAAACAAGATAAATCCAAGATGGTGCTGAACAGTTCCCCTTAACTCAGGATTATATTTTGCACAAAATCCCCCTTGTAAGTGTTTTGTAACTACCGTGGTAATAAAAAGAAGTTGCAGAACAAAAGAAACAATAGTACGAGCGCGCATAACCAGCAGAGGCGAGCCTGCGGAGGAAGACAGGTTGTGTGGGGTCGGGGGCGGTTTCCCAGGAGAGCGGGTACGAGCTCGTGGCCGCAGGTGTCGCCTTACCCGGCGCTCCCACAGGCGGCCCTCGAGCCCGCGACACACGATACCGCTGGCGGGACGCCGCCCCGGCCCGCATGACGCGGCGGGATCGTGTTACACGATCCCCCTCCTCACTGACCGCGCAGTGCCGGCCCACCGCACTCGGCGGCGTCGCTCTGCCGTCAATACCCTGTGCATACCAGCACACAGGTGGAGGTCACTTTGATATGGTCGTGCCCGGTCTCTGATTGGCTACGCGAGGCTCCGCGAACGGACCTTACTGCTGATCGACCACTGCATACTCCGAGAGGTTGTCTATTGGTTGGACTGCCGGCTGGCGAGTAGGATGCCAGGCGCTGATTGGCGAATTAATGGTGTTTCTGGCAAGTGACGTCATTTTGCTGGCGTGTGCGGCTGCCGTTTCACGTCTGTTACTCTGTGCCGCTGACGTCACAAGCCGACAACTTTCCTGCGAGGTGCTTCCCTGCATCCGGACACGGCAACAAACTTCCGCTACTTGCGCCCAGTAGGTATCAAGTACAACCGGCTGTTCACGGAAAAGGAGCACTTGTGAAAGCCCTGTTCAAGATTCACTTTCCTTCTCACTTAGTATTCGTCCAACATATGTAACATTTACACTGCCGTGGGCTTAGTGACTTAGTCATGCGTCAGTCAAGTGGAAACATTCAATTGTTATGAAACTAAATGTGCTACCAACATGCCGATTTGTACTGTAAAGAATAATACGTAAAGAATAAGACTTACAAATGATTTTACTTTACTCGCTGCCAACTTAACTGGTAGCTAGCATGCTGGTGTGAACGGTACCATACATGCAGTTAAAGGGCATTATTTTTTTTTTCGTTTTGTTGATTTCAAAATTCCTTACGTTTTCCATGACTATCCTATACAATTAGTATTGTTACGTGTCGCAGGTCTGCACCGCTGACCTTGGCCCGCCCCGCGCGAGCGGGCGGAAGAGAAGGACAGAGTAGTGATGATAACGGGGCAGCACGTCAATGGAATGTTTTGAATGGCAGGCGAGCTAACCACGTATCTGTTACAAAAAGCGAGCCGACTAGTCAATCCCTTTTGCGGCGCACGCTGTTGACACTGGTTGTATTGATGTATGCGTTTATCTGGAGAATGCTCCGGATTACTGACCTCGTTCTATCAGCGTGACTCGGGTTGCGTTGAACCTTTCAGATGGTCGGGGCCGAGCGATAGAAGACGAGCAGCGACCAGCGGAAGGGAAATCCACGACTGCGAGTATCACGCAGCGAAGGGTGCGGCTGGACTATTGGACTAGATGCGTGAGTGAAAGACATTACAGATGGTGGCAACACAATGATGAGTATGAGTTAGTTGACTGTAACCAAACAGAGGGAGACATTAAGAAGGACGTTAATTAGAGTTGAAATATACATTAGATATTGCGCTCACTGTCAAATAAAAAGAGTAATAGCGGAGACAGACAATTTAATGCTGTAAATAAAAGCTGTGTGAACAAATAAGAAATCAAATTTAGNACACAATGATGAGTATGAGTTAGTTGACTGTAACCAAACAGAGGGAGACATTAAGAAGGACGTTAATTAGAGTTGAAATATACATTAGATATTGCGCTCACTGTCAAATAAAAAATGGTTGCCTGTAAAGTCGGTTTTACGGGCGAAGATTTTACGTGACAACGTAGTGCTGCGCGCGCGGCAGACCGATCATAGTTGAGTGGGAGAGAGACGCAAGGCATTCGGCGGGCCTCTCTCTCGTTCGGTGACTCATCGTAACGTTACCGAGCGTTACACTTTTTCATAAGTGACTCCCAGCCGCAACCTAATTTAAGACGTTGTCACGTCAAAANTGTGTGAACAAATAAGAAATCAAATTTAGTAATTTTATTCTTATCAAGACCCTATCCTTCACGAACTCAGATACGCCGCTCAGGCGCCCATGTAACGGTATACTGGAGCCCTGCAGGAGCGTCAAACACACGTTGCCTACACTAATGCAGCTGCTACGACACCTCTGCAGTGTTATTCCCTTACTAAACGGAACAACAACCGTGCCCCTTTTATTGCCATTGGCTGAAAATAAAGAGGGAGACAGAACAACTTGTAAACAAACCTCGCACACCGTAACCTTACTAAAATATCTTAATATTTTAATGTACGTTGCATACGTAACTTAAAAATTAACCGTACTGTAAAACCACACAAATGGACCTGCCATCGCTAGCCAGGCGTATCAGGATTAATTGCAGTCTGATAGGCATGTCACCATTACAGTTCACGCCATGGACAACTTCCACATTGCTTACCGTTTCCACGACTTGAATCGGCTGCTAAGCACACATTGAATGACAATCGCGCCCCTATTTGCAAGTTACATTGGTGTTCGCTCATGGCTGTACCCTCATAGTACAATGTCAAACACGCAAAGAATAAACAATGAAATATGCTGCTTGCAAACTATTGGCGTGGAAGAGGCGAGGTATCGACACGGCGTGACTTGATGCTAGCCAATGAAGAAATGACGTACCAACTAGGAAACTAACCAGTACAGCTCTGAGCAAACAGCAGTCCTTGCAACCGAGCAGCAGCCGCCGTACAGTAGTCGTCATTTACCACTTCGTTTTACAACATGCTCACGCTTCGCCGCTGACCGATACCAGTTTTCGCGTAGAAACCGGTATTTTCAGTCACCAGAAAGGTGGTGTATGATAGATTTCAGCCATTCAATGCAACGTGATCCAAGTTCCTTGAACGATATTTTCGGTACAATGTTATTGTTAACACGTCAAGTACTGCACTGATACGAACACGTCCACTCTAATGTGCCATGTTGTCTGCCACACATCTGCGTTTTTTTTTTTTGCAGAAGTGTACTCATCACAAATGTATCGAGTTGTTGAAGGCACGTAAAGACCAAGCAAGTTTTCAAGAATGTCACCTCAAACTTAATATACGTTGTATACGTAACGTAACTTAACCGTACTGAAAACCAAACAAATAGGCCTACCATCACTAGCCTGGTAGGGGCCGCGGTTGTTAGCGGTTAGACTGCTCGTCTCCCACCAAGGCGAACTGGGTTCAAGCCCAAAGTCACAAAATCAACGCATACCGTAATCGCGAAAGTCTATACCAAAACATGACCTATCGGTCAGGTTTTTACGTAGAAGACACGGCGACGGTAAACAAAGGAGGAACATCGTGCCCACTAGCTTACTACCTCCGTGATACTTTAGAAGCGGGAATTACGTACGAATGACGTCTCGCCAAATGTCGGCTGCCTTTTGGTGAGGCTAAAAGAAGAGTTGAGCGGTTCTGGCCGGCGCCTAGCGACAACTTTGAGCGCCGGTCAGAGTGAAGCGAGGTGGAGATAGAGCAGCGACGGAATGCAAGCGCGAGGGGAAGCGGGAGTGCCGCGAGAAAACTCGACGGCCAACAGTAACGTCCGCCGCGTTTCCCACATGCCAAAATCCGGGTGACCCCGCCTGGAATTGAACCCGCTTCGCCTTGGTAGGAGGCGAGTTGTCTGACTATACACCACCGCGGCTTGCTCTGCTCGTGTGGATGCAGTTTCGCAATGCAGACGACAGTTCGAGATCTGTTTCCTTATTCTGTCTCGAAAGAGACTAGGGCAGAGAATCATCCATTTGTAATTGATCCCTCATGCGGGGGTCGGAGAAGTACCCGCCACTAACTTTAGCTTAGATGTTTTTTCCCCCGGTAGTTCGTTTCTCGTTCGAAGATGATATCCTGAAACCATTTGATCTAATCCGGGTTGCATTATACTTTGCCGATCGCGAAACGAGCTCCATTATACTTCATCCTCTTCCGGAAACATATTCAAATTAATTATATCCTTCATATTTATATACACATAGTTTGTAACAACAATAATAATGCAATATGGTGGAGCAATGATATACGCATAAATATCCGTCATGTAATTGGGGGGGGGGGNTTTGATCTCTGCTTATCAGTTCCCTTTTGCTTATTCTGTCTTCTCCTCGGGAACGAAAAACCCGAGATAAACGTGTGCCTTTCACAAACAGATCTGCACGGTTTGGGAACAAGACAACAAATCTAACGCGCCTAATAGTGTTTCTGAACAATATATTAGGTAATTAACCTAAAACATAACGTTTTTAGTCTGTATGAAGCATAGGTTACTGCAGTACGTAAACGATAGCTTAATTGTAGTCTCAAGAAAATATTTAAACTAATGCATAATTAATACGATGGAGTAACAGGAGGCCACAACTATCGTTACTTGACCCGTGAATCGAATCGTTATCAGCAATTCACCCTAGATATCGATCACAGCGAAACGATTACAGTCCAACAAGCTTAGGAAAACGCTTGTGCAAGCTTGTAACGGAGAGAGTGCGATAGCTGGTAACATGAAATAGCGGTTTTGCCTAGAAGCTTTCACATCTGGCCACAAACATACTGCCAGTTGCAAAACTGACAACACGCGTTCTAATTAACGTAAAAGAAAAAAAAAATAGCTCCCCTATAAACTTTGGTCACGGTACTGCTCAATCGAACGTGAAATTATACACGTGTGCTTCAAAGTACAGGATGCTGTGCCTGCGGCACTTAATCAGAGCTCACGAGAGAACTGCAGTTAGAACAAAACAAGTTGTATCGTACTCAATTATAAAACCTAGTGTTTGGAAAGGGTTACTCTGAAGAACAGGGTTGTAATAATAACAATCAATTTATAACGTACGTACTGAAATTATTATGCTGCTCTCATCGGTTCACGTAAAGATGCTGTTAGCCATTATTTATAAAACGACATAAAAATGTAATGTTCTCTCATTTGTTTATTACCTTGCCGAGTTTCAATTTTTATATATTGGACGATATCTTAAACTAATCTTCAAACATGTTTTTTTTTTGCGAGAGGTTGGTTTTAAAAGTATTTCCATGGCATACTTTTGCTATTAAATCTGGAGTTACAGTCCACGAAAAATCTATTAATTTATCTCAGGCTTTCCAACGCTGATAATGTGTGTGGAATAGTAAAATAGTAATAAAGATAACATGCATGGAGAAATACAGTTTATCAGTAAGGCGTCAATAGATACTTACGGTATATATAGAATGATCCTGAACGCCCTAACAAACTTTATGAGATACTCTATACGGGAGATGAGGGTATAAAACAATACGACCTATGACCTAACGTAATTAGCAAGGAAGACAGACATACATCTTACAAAATGGGAATTAAAATTACTTATTTGCAAAAACGTCGGTAACTAAATCGGATGAAAGACCAAATTCGTGAATAGTGTTAACTTGATTTGATATCTGCCATCTGTGAACATTTGGCGGGTGATAGAATCGCCCGCCATTAGGAAATTACAGTGCGGCATGTTATTAAAGAACCAAACCTATGGATGGTTACTGGGTCTTACCACCTGCCAGATGTTCACAAGTCGCAGATATCGAATCAGGATAATATTCAAGAATTTGTTGTGTCACCTCACGCAGTATCTATGACTATTGGAAATAACTACTTTAAATTCACAGTTTTAAAGTGTGTGTTTCTACCTCAATAATCACGTTGGGGCATAATGCGTATTATGTTTACTACCCCATTTTTCAAAACGAATAATCTCACAAAGTTAGAACATACATATATTTATGTGGTGTCCGCTGTACCTAGAGCGTAACGTGAAATAAGATCCTATAATATTATACCGCCGGGATGCAGTAGAAGTGGTAAGGGGGGGAGGCATGCTGAGAAAACTACCACCGGTCATCGGTAACGTCCGCCACGTTTTCCACCTGCGGCAATCCTGACTCGAGAGTTCTCCGTGGGTCCAACGCGGATAGCCGTGTTACGTATAGGAGGAATCCATCTTGTCGAAGGCGAGAGCCAACTGTAAGCGCCAGAAAACGGGGCCGAGAGGGCTGGATTTACCTAACAGCGAGGTCTTGAGAGCCGATGAGGGTAAGGCGAGGTGAGTATGGAGCAGCGCCGGAATGAAAGGGCGGGGGAAACAGGAGATCCCGAGAAAGCCCACCGGCCAGCGGCATCGTCCGGCACGATTCCCACATGCGAGAATCCGGGAGTGACCCGACCGGGGATTGAACCCGGTTCGCCTTGGTGGGAGGCGAGCGTTCTAACCACTCAGCCACCGCGACCCGTCCTGCACTGAACCTTGCTAGAGACTTTACACCAATAAAATTATAGAACCATCGCTTAGTCCCACACGTACACGCAGCACGACGAGAACACTGCACACCAGTTCAGAACCTTGCTCGTAGGGGCGATGTCGCGCTTTATACGTGTAGCGGTACCGTCCTTGTCGCCGGCGCGCTTCTCGGCCTCGAACGCAGGAAACAGCTCTAGGTAGGCGAGACCCTTAAGGGAAACCTTCCTACGTCATTTTGAGTTCTTAATTTTTCTAGCTTAGGTTAAAAAAATATTACAAATGTACTCCTATACCCAACCAACCATTAAACTTACACTGCAGTACAGAGCAGACAATGGAAAATGCGAATTCATAATTACGCCACAATTTTCACTATTATGCCAAAATTTGTCAAAATCGATATTGTGACGTAAATACGAGTTCGTAGTTCAGTTGTAATGTCTGTACTGCTGAGGAAGGACAATAGCTGGTTAAAAACATAAAAAAAAAAAAAAAAAACAAGAATTGAGTAACTGAAATGGCATGTAACTTGCAATGGGGATTTAATTCCGATGCAATCTGTGAAGATCGAACCTACAGCATTATCTGAGTCATACGGAACAAAAGAAACAATGCAGACTGACGAACACAAAATGACACATAGCCTTGGCTGGTTACCGGCAACTTGATCCACAACCTCAACCGCACGACACAAGTTTCCTTTTCGCTGTACCACCACATCCCTCGCTGGTGTGGACTGCCCCGCAGGAACCAAATACATAACAAATAAATAAACATTTGCCTCGCCACAGTTGTCATCGACAAAGAGAAACGTGCAATGATCAACATGGTTGTAAAATCTTGAATGGATGGCACTATCATAGTGCTCTTTACGGTTATTTCGATGTTTTAAAGTAGTTTGAATTGACACGTAATTTAAAAGGCGACGGAACATGAAGGATTTCACTAAGTTGTCTTGCCAATATAGAGGCGCGTGTGTGTAGTCTACAGCTGTTGATGAACACTGTTACATGGACACCTGAGGGGCGTATCTGAGTTCGTGAGGGATGGAGGTCTTAATAAAAATAAAAGAACTAAATTTGTTTTTAATTGATTAACACAGCTATTATTTACAGCAATAATCTATCCATCTCCACTATTACTCTTTTTATTTCTCAATGAGCTCAATATTTAATGTCTATTTCAACTCTGATTAACCTCCTTATTGATGTCTCTGTTTGGTTATAGCCAATAAACCCATACTCATAATTAACACACTTTCAGACTGTCTGTTGCCATCATTTGTAGTGTCTTTCATTCACGCACCCAGTCAAATAGTCCAGCCTGCCAGCCGCACTCTTCGCTGCTCTGATGCTCGCAGTCACAGATTTTCCTCTCGCTGGTCACGCCACTCGTCGTCTATCGCTGAAACTCAGCCACTCATCCATTCAACTACTCCCGGCTCGGAGGTCCGTCACACCATTGGTACTATGCTGGCATTGGCCTGGAAAGTTCTACACACCCCGAGTCATGCGGACAGAATCTAGGGCAGTAAAAAACTAGAAATTCCTCAGATAGACGCAGAAACTCAATACAACCAGGGTCAGCAGCGCGCGCCGCAAAAAGGATTGTCGTGGCGGCTCACTTTCTGTAACAGATACGCGGCCACCGGCCTATCGCTAGCTTGTTGATTCAAAACAATCCTTAGACTTGCTGCCACCGCTATCATATAAAGGCTGACCTTCACTTCCGCTCGCTCGCGCGGGATGCGGTGCAGCGAGCGCGTAACAATACCTTCAAATCAGTTGAAAAAATGACAAACTCGTTTTACAGTGTAGGATGGAGGCAAGCATAGATTATAACATTGCTAAGGTAAACAAAGTGCTAAGTTAATCTGCGCCGTTACTAGTGGAGTAACGAGAACTTTCAAGAACGAGAACTGAAGTCGACCAGGGTGAAATCTAACATCAAATTACGTGTGAGTTATAGTCTCCAGCTGAAAGGCAATATATGCGCATTGCAGAAGGGAGGAGGGGTGGAGACTTAGAGGATTTGGTGTGTCCCACTCGCTATGTCACTAGTTATGCCAAGAAATACGTGGGTTTATTGATGCTTTAAAACCCTTGCCGATTTCGACACTCCTAGTATATATTATTGTTCTTCATTCCTGCGGAAATGTCGTGTGCCGCGTGGGTCAGCAAACAATGGGCGATAATGAATAGGACAATGGCGGAGAACAATCGCAGTGTCCTAATACCATTCACGGCCAAGGACAAATTGACGGGCCAGACCTTTCCAGTCGCCTAAACAGCACAGCGATATAATTCCCAAACTATTAGCTCGGCGGCCTTTATTGAACGCAGGTACGATTTAGCAGACCGCTGCAGAATAACTGGCCAGTGCTGCCGGCAGCCCATTCTACAACGGTCGGTCTTTGTTAACGAGCCGGGCGACACAGCCAACCAATCACTGGACGCTCTCCCAATATCTCCGCAGTTATCAGTAATTAAGTTCCAGCCAATTAGCTCCTCCGTGCCCGCGCCGTGCTAGCCCCCCCCCCCC
>NQII01000059.1:232146-255729 GCA_002778355.1 Clitarchus hookeri | reverse complement strand
TCCTTCATCCCTTGTGCTGCGAAATTAATTGTGCTCGAACAGCGTGTATTTTTCCCACGGGGAAAGACGGTTTGACAGCGCGCTCCAGCGAACACTATTTAAAAAAAATGACAAACGTTCATTTACTGCGAAGCTGATGGAGGAAGGGAAGGAGGGGGAATTACCATACAAGGTCCCGGGATTACTCCCCGCAGAGCGGGCCAACATTTGTTCCGCGACTTCCGCGGGCCGCCGAAAAGGGCGGCCGACCTGACGGCACCATGTGTCGCCTAGGGACGCGCCAACACGTTTGTTCAACGTCCTCTTTAACAAGTGTTTCTAGCCGGGCCTCCCCCCTCTAAATTTAAAAAATAATGATAATGCGTACGTGTATGCAGGGCCCGAGGGACACACCTGTCGTTCCCGTGAAGGCGCCAGTCGAGAAAACTGGAGAGGGTTTGTCAGCAACTTGTCAGCATCGACGGAGACTTCGCCGGCCGTGATCACTAGACCGCAATGTTCACGAGGCGAGGAAGCCGGGCCGGCGCACAGTACCCCAACACGTGGCCAAAAATAGTAAAACCAAATTCATTGACACAAAATTCCTGGCACTGGAGGTTTTTAGGTCGCTGATTACGAATTTTGTGTTAAAATAAGTTAATTGGAAGTTGTTCATCTAATACAGTCAATCAAAATACAAAAAATAATACAATTTCTGTATGTTAAAAGTTAAAGTGTACGCTTTAGATTTGCCCTATGAATAATATAAAAAATGATTCAAATCAGGATATTTCTTTTTTTGATGTTGTAAAAATTGCATTACTTGTCTACATCACTAGGTAAACCCTTGCAGTATCAGGATATGCAAACTTAAGAACTAAAAAAATATATATTAATATATACACGAGAAAATAACATACAAAATAAAAATACAAAATGATAGGTAAAGAATGACAACCGCACACCTGTTTACACTAAGTATGTGTACATTATGCATTACATATGTAACATATCAATTTGAAACGGCAGCTCATCATCAGAATCCTGGGTTTTCTGGTGATCCAGAATTAAGGCAGGACAAGTTCTACGGCATCTGGTGAAAGTTGTTATATTTCTTCTGTGGGAGCTTTTTCATGTTACTGAACATCGAATCTGAAGAGAAGTAACAGACTGAAAAGGTCATATTCTAAAATATTTCATCGAAAACCCTTCACAGTATTTCTTCACGTCCATATTCCGCACCTCTTGAACATCTTCAGATAATTGCCTAGTGGCAACAAAGCTGAAGATATTATTTTGGGACAGTGAATTAATAACTTATGGCTATTGTCTGCATGGACTACCAACAAAAGTTTTCTATATATATCCTTGTAGTTTCAAGAGAATAATCTTGGAAACTGTTGCTATTAATTTCATGGCCACTTGAAAGTGCTTGTAAAACGACGTCAAATGTTTTAATTAAACTTACATATCCACCCATAATCCATGCAGACACCTCCGAAAAAAAAAGGTAAAGCAGTATTTTCATAAAAATTGTGCTTTCGTATCTAGGCTTTGGACGATCGACATTCAGCCCTAACTAACTTAAATTTACCACGAATAAATTTTTATTGGTCGCAGACAATAATTTTATCTTCCTCAGAATCCTCAGGTCACTTGCCAATAGTCAGTTTGTATGACAAATGCAAAATACATTACATTCAAATAAACGAATCCACATTTGCAGTGTGGACATCCCAAATAAAAGTTGGGATTTGTTTATTTTCCTTTTTAGTGCCATTTCAATGTTGGTAAAATTCTTCTTCGTGCCTCCACATAAATAGCAACGCAACAAATATTTTATGACGACACTGCATTTTCTTAACAGAGATCTCCTTGCCATCTACTATTCCTGGCTGCGGAACAAGTGAAGTTCTTAGCCATACATTTTTCAAATTACAAAAAAAGAATTTCGAGAAACCATGCCTTGCGCTCGCACGAAATTGTCCTTACTAAACATCCCGAAGTACATCCGAAGCAAACGAAGATCACGTGAACTGAAATAAAACTTCATGTAGTGGGAATTTGCCATTGCGATCGACGGTTTTTCACGTACGGGTTACGTGTCATCAATACCCCATCAACATTTTGGCTAATATTTTAAGTAGGAAATTAGAATTTTGACCAGTTTTTTGAAGAAATTTGTATCAGTACGGTGTAGATTCCCTCTTGACCTCCGCTTTGCTGATAGTAAATAGCAGACGTAAGACTGCAGAATGGTTGTGTGGTAGGTTTTCGCGGCGGCCAAAAAACTTCAGTACCGTCATAAATATGTTCTGTTAGGTTATTGCACGTTTACTTGCTGCACGAGTCATCAAGACAATGCCGAGGTTGTTCCGCAGTTGAAACACGAGTATCCTGCCGTGGTAACTTCATCAGTTATAACGGAAACACTAGCACATTCGAACACAATAAACCTGTTTACGTTCAACAATATTTCAACATGATATTTTATCAACAGAACTTCGGTTCCTTTGCATTTTTTTCCCTGTGAGCACAGAGATTAAGTTCAATATGATTGGGGGGCCCAGGGCGATGAAATGGTTATCGCTCATCCATCATCTGATTTTTCCTAGCCGTGTTTTGCACTGTATGTCGCCACACGTCCGATAATATTAACTCATAATGGATTATAGGCCCTACTATACATTTTGGGTGCACTCTTAACTGATGCCATTGGGATCATGCTATTCTATTTCCTTCTTCAAACTTATTTCCCCTATAACTCCAATGTTACGTTAATTCACTGCAAGCAAGTTAAATTGAATTTGGCTGATAACAAAAGCCCATTCCTTAACAGAAACTACTGATTTTGTTGATCTGTAATAAATATACAGGTCAATATAACCGACAACAGTTTCGAAGATAAACTGTTTTTGTAAACTAGGCAATATTTCTGGAAATTATGTTCAATGTACAGTCGTTTTGCTAAGATGATCAATTTCAAATCATTTGCTGCCAAATTACACGATTTTGCGGAATTTGTAAGTCAATTGATACAAAAAAACGGTCGGGATTTATCATGCGAATTGGATTACATCATAACCAAGGTCACTACTAAAAATATTTTTCCAGCCGGACGTAAACGGAAGTACCGAAGACCGACGAGCATACTACTACAGGAAAAACTTTCCCGAAACTTGTTCCTCGTTCGCATGGCTTCGAGACGACCGCAGAGAAGCGTGCAGTACATTTCGCCGACGCTTCGTTAACCCCAGGCTCCGAGGCGATCACCGGTTCCTCTGGGATTCCCGAAGTGTTTAAGAGACCGCCAAACACAGGCTTACCCTGATTACGCCCCGCGCCAGGGAGATGCGACCTAGTGGAGGAGGATCTCGCGCTAAGCTCAGCCAACAACTGCGGAGGGAACGCACAGAAGCAGCGCTCCACTGATTATTTGTCGAAGTGTGGAACTTCTCCCAGAGTTCTGGCGAAACTCCCGTCTTGCGTAGGCGGCCGAGACGGAAACTTGCTATAGCAGAAAGAACAAACTTCGGGAACAGAATTTGGCACAAGACCGCAGGGGCACATAACGAGAGGGGATATATTTTGTTTAAAAATAATAATAAAATAAAAAGAGATGGAGAACCTGCAGGGCACGGGACTGAAGAGAGATCCATCCTTCGCATCAAGCTGATTACCATAACTTCACACCGCATCCCCCCAAGCCCCTTACCTTTGCATTTTCCCCTTCGGTGACTCTGCGATCCGTCTTTAACATGCAAATTCCGGATGCCAAGTTCCCGAAAACAATTTGCCTGTGAAATTAGTCCCATTACACAGGAGCGGCACGAGGCAGGTCTTTTAAAACAAGAGGTACGCGCATGCGTGCGTGCGGTATGGGGAAGTCAGCGGTGCGTGCGGGCGCCAGATTCCCCGCTCCAGATTGCCCCCGGATACACCCCCCTTCCCCTTCTCTAACACATGGCGAGCACATGCGGGTCCTCCCAGCCCGCTGCAGCTCACANACATTACATTCACACCGGCGACAACTTAGTCTGCCTCCACGCACTCTCGCTGTCCCGACGTCCCTTTACCCGTCGCCTAGTCGCCAACGTGACACACCTCACCTGCCCGAGCCCATGTCAGGCACGCCTATGCCCTCTGCTAAGGGTTAACTTTCATGTGGAAAGTCGTCGAGTACTACCTTATGAATGAGATACTTTGCACCTGTTGGGGAACTTTTGAACCACTCGAAATGTTTGTATTTGTTCCATTTGGTTAAGGGGCAGGAAACAATACCTGAGTAGAAGACATAAAAAATTGTAAATACCCAACTGATATTCTAATATTATATCTGGGTATTCTCATTTTTTTATATCCAGTCCTCCTACCGTTAGTTCTCGCCGACTGGGAAAAGACACGCATGACCCACCGTAATGTACGAGGTGTATGAATAAAACTGTTTCACTGCAGTAAAGCCCGCCGATTAGCTCAGTGATTACACGCAAACTTTCCAGTCCTGGAACAAAGCGAGGCGGCGCAGTGGCAGCACATCAAACCCGCGATCAGGAGGACCCGGGTTCGATTACCGGTTCAGCCATAATGATTTCGGTTTTCCAGAGTTTCCCGAAATTACTCCAGGCAAATGTGGGGTGTTTCCTTCACACAGGCCCCGGGCAATTCCTTCCTCGTTCTTGCTTCGCTAAGCAACTTGCTCTGTCTCTGAATCCACTGTAGACGAGACGTTAAGCTCTAAGTACCAGTTCTGGGGTTACCGGGGTTCGATCCCAGAGCATCACGGACGGAAACTCATGCGAGGAATGTGCGTTGTTTCCTCGAAGTGTTGTCGTTTCCTCCCTCGCCTTCGTTACATAGCTGCTTAACCCCATCTCATCTCTCACCTCGTCCACTCTTTGGCTCGTTTCACGCAGGTGTCTCATTTTCACGCAAGACTTCTTCCCTGGCACGTAATATACAGTACACTTGTGCTTCGTGCTTGTGCTGGCAACATGGATGTAAATCGCATAATGATTACGTACTTGATTTATCGGCGATTACAAAGACAGAAAACATAAAGTATTTGGTACACACGATCGTGAGTCCGCGAATACTTGGCGGTGATTTCTGTCGAAACTATCAAGAACTAAGACTTTATGCCAGACATTTCTTTCAACACTTTCGTATGTCCGTCAATAATTTTGACGAGTTGCTGCACGCCGTTTCTCCACGATTGTTGAAGACAAGCTCTGCGTCAATTTGATCACTCGAGTATTCACCGAAAACTCTGCCGTCAACAATACTTCCAGGAGAATCTTCGCTTGGAAAGAGGTCCAACATTCTTTCTCGTGTTGACGGACCGGGCGCGAAACTGACCAAGTTCAGACTACAGGCCGAACAAACACCGCTCGTCTCAAAACCACCACTTCTATGTATTTCGAAGAAAAACTGCGGCACTTTGCCGCACGATGTGTCCATGTTACAACGACAAAAACAAAACGGTCGCGCGGTGAATTAGACACACGGCAGAAGATCACAGCAGTGTGAAAGACTTCATTTAAAGCAATGCAACTCAGCCGATTCCCGTTTGCAGGGTAAAATATCGCGCGTCAAAAGTTCGCCCGTGGGATGGGGGTTGGCGTATATTTCGCGAGGGGGTGGGGGAGGCGTACATTTCGCGAGGGAGACGTGTCTTTAGCGAGGGGGTGAGGAGGAGTGTATTTCGCGAGGGAGACGTGTATTTAGCGAGGAGATGGGGAGGAGTGTTTTTCGCGATGGGTGGGGGAGACGTGAATTTCTGCAACTCATTTCAAGTGCCAGATGACTGACCTTTTTTTTTTTTGGCTGAATTTCTGTGTTTTTAAAGCGTAACCAAAGCCTTCCTATATAATAATAAAACACACAAGGATATTACGTAATATACGTTGCTGTGTATGTGATATTTGAATTTAGAAAAAGTCTCACAAAAGTACGAAGAGTACACTTTGTACGTAATTTTGCGATACTAATGGAGTTTCTCTCTCGATTTAGAAGCACTCTTTCTACAACAGCACATTAAAACTGGCTCATTTGGGAACTTGCTTTTTTCTTATTGTTTTGTCCTTCCAAGCAGGCCACAGAATACTATATAAAAGGGACTTTAAAATCATCTGTAAGAGAAGTAGGTTTTTTTTCCCCTTAAGTGGCCTCCCCACTCTCGCAATTCAAACAGCGCGATTGAGTANAATCACTTCACAGCTGCACCCGCCCACTTCACCCGCTCCATCCGCCCGCCCCTCCCCCCTATAGGTTAGACACACACTTCTGCACGAGATTAATATTCGCGAATCGAAAACGTATTCGCGATCCGTGGAAAGGGGCTGAGTAATTAACGACGGCAGGGTCGCTTTGCGAGGAGGGAAGGGGTGGGAGTGGGGTTGGAAGGAGGCTTGTTGACAGATGAGAGCGGAGGAAAAGGGGTTCGTCTGGAGACAAAGCCTCGAGAGCGATTCCGTCGACGTTGAGGGATGCACGCTAGAGAAGGGAGCACCGTCGCACTAGAGCAGCAGGAATATGAGGCCGGTTTACACGGACGAATGCATTCTGTGATATTCCCTGCGGGCACACATCGCAACAATCGGGTTTCATCCGTCATGTACAAAGAATCGTTGAACGTGTACGGCGGGAAAGATTGTATAACCAGTTTATTTTGACTGTAGGAAGATTGGGGGGGAGGGGGGTGCTACTTTAGTGTGCCTCACTCAAATACTGACTTCTGCAATTAAGTAAACGTATCAGCATTGTTAAAAAGTCTTTTGTCTGCAGCAATATACACTGAAAACATTTTCTACTACACTACATAAACTATATTGGAAGTGTTTAACCTACACTTAGCATGGGAATAATATAACATATCAGGCTACAAATAAAGGGATGTTGAGCGTCGACACTATAAAACGTTTCGAACTTCCCTACGTAATTGAATCATTCCTGAGCAATTTCAGGAACAGTACTGCTGAAGTATGGGAAAACTTTACCACTCGCGCTTTATTGTTATACGTACGTATACAATAATGCGATACGGTGGATTTTAAAATAATTTCTTAGAGTGTATGTCTGCCAACGATTCGCAATGATTTAAGTCCCATCTCTGAAGAAACTTTGCTCCCATGAGGGTTGAAAATCCGCGAAGGCACTTTCAGCACCATTCCGAATGTTTGAGCACCCTGTCGTTCAAGAAGTGAATCGGGTGCATAAACACGCGGTAGTCTGAAAGTGATGAGTCAGAGGAATGCGCAAAGGGCGGCATTACTTTATACCTCAGGTCACTCAGCTTCGTAATTTTTGCCGTACGGGAATTTGGCGTTGTCTGTGAAGAACAGACGACCGTTCCTATTGATCGACATGGCTACAGGTCCCTTAGCAAGGATGTAAAAAGGATGAAATAAGGTGAAGATAGAGCAGCGGCAGATTTACAAGGGCGGGAGAAGCGGGGCTTCCTTGAGAAAACTCGTCAGCCTACGGCAACGTCCGCTACGTTTCCCACATGTGAAAACCTGGGCGACCCCGCCGGGAACCAAGCCCGGCTCGCCTTGGTGCGAGGTGAGTAGTCTGACTACTACAACACCGCGGCCCCACCGATTTTGAATAATACTCTTGTAATAAAATTCCTACGGCTGTAAACATGCCCGCCAAGTTTACATTATATTACAGGATAACTCAAAGGTTCATAAAAAAAGAGTTCAATGAACCCGCAATATTACTGCTTAAGTAAATCATATTTGATGGTCAGGCATCACTCCTAGAAGCTTGGGACGCCCATGTGGATGCGGATAAAAGGGACTTGATGATGTGTGGTTGGGGAGGGGGGAGGCAGGCGACAATACGCAGAGGTAATTATAGCAGCGGCTCCCACGCGACCAGAGAGCAGCCTGTCCGCTCAGCACAACCGTCGCCACTGAGAGTTGCCGTTTCTATGCCACAATCATGTGCCAGAGGGAACGTCGCCCTCACTGGCGGACCTCATGCCAGCGGCGACGCAAGCTGCAGAACAGGACGCCGATTCAGCGCACAAACGCCATTTCCCTCCCAGGGTGGTGATTTCAGAAGATGCCCCTGGTAGCCAAATCCCATACTTGCGACAGGTTGAAAAATCACCGATTTTTTTTGCTAAAATCTGGTGGCAGGTGAGGTGATTTGAAGGAAGAATGAAGAATTTTTTATATTACTGGATTATTGCATTTTTGTGTCTTCACGATTGTTCATTTGTCTGGAATATATTATGTACACCTGGATGAATCATGGGGGCTTCCAGAGATGCACATCTCCGGAGTGCATGATTTACACCTGGAGTGAGCATGGGAACACCTTGAAATGCATATAACATGTTTTATTGCATGTGATCATATCTGTGAACGTAGTCTGGTGGGTTGTCCTTGCGGAGATAAAGATAGAATTTGTCCCCGTCGGAAGCGAAGTTTTGGAAACCTCTACGCTGGAAAAGTACTTGAAATACACGATTGTAAATTTTGAGAGATTATTTACGCTTGTTCATATGTTTAGCGAATACATTAGTGAAGTATTTAAGATAATATTTTTCTTCTTTTGATTTTCGAACGTTTCACTTTTTGACAGTGTTATATATATATATATATATTTATATATATATATAAAGTGGTAAGAAACTGTAACGAGAAATAATAATTATGTTTCAAGTTGCGAAAACAAGTATTTTATTTATTTTGTATAAATAATATTTTAAATAGACGAAGATCACAATCTGGTGATTTTAAAATGATCTTTGCATATTGATTTAGGGACTTTCTCTAACAAATGTTGGCAACTCTGCCGCCCTGCCCTTTATTCGCCGACGAACCCATCCAAGCGAACAACTCATTTCCGCACGGGTCGACCTCGGCAGCGGTACTTATTTATGTGCCGGTTTATAGAGCAGGAGCTCTTGCTTTCGAACTATGACTAAGTATCGGCATTTATGCCTCGTCATATCTCAGTATTTTCGTGCAGAGGATGCCTAACAGCTAGCCAAGTGGAATAAAAGCAAGTGTCTGAATAAATTCCGATACTGTAAGAGACATGGAACCAATACCTGCAAACAAATTTCATTAAATAAATTACATTTCGTAGGTCTAGTAACCAAATATTATTTACTTCGCCTGTGTGAAACCTTGCTAAGTTTAAATAATATTGCTCCTACTTTTTCATAAAAACAACTTTTACTTTTTCAACAAAGTCAAAAGGCGTGTCAATAGGCTATTCGCTGTAAAGTGAAAACTTCAGAAAGCTCTCTCATTTGGAATAATAGACAATAAATATATGTTATTTTATACTTAGAAGTTAACTTCCAAGTGTGGTTAAATAAGCACACTGTGTTTATTACTTACGTGGAAATATTTATTTGAAAAGGTGGTTAAAGAATAAAAAAATGACTGTAAGTAAAAAGTAACTAGGGCATCATAAGTGCTCACTTTACCGTGAACAGCCTATATAGAAGTTTACGTTTATCTGCATGGATACCACTCGGCAAGACTGTAAAAAAAAAAGTGGCTGGGCACTACTTGAGACGCGTGCAGTCTGCCAGAGCAGTCCTTCAACGCGAACTCTAACTTAAATGCCGCCCCGAAACTATCGCTATACGACAAAATAATACCAAGAATTTATTTTCGCATAAAACTTTTCAGTTGACTAATTGAACATTGTACGTTCGAGATAGATTCAATCACATGTGTTTAATATAAATACGTAATATACACATCCTGAATAAAAGTAAAACATTAATATAGAGCATGTTAAAAAAAAGTTCAATAAACTATATAAATGACTGTTTTTTTACAAAGGGAAGTAGACATGTGCTCCAATGGTTATAAAACGAAAGCTGCACTCATTAAACTATAACTATCCACCTATTGTTGTAGTTTCGCTGGCGCCCACCCTCATGCCTGGGAAATACCGTTAACGTAGCCGGAGGAAAAAATATCTGCTTACTAGCATTTACTCTTCATAATTGCGTTGAGATTATACAAAAAGTGTTTCGAGTCAAGTCTCGAAAGTTGGGCTATACCTGAGGTATTCTTTGCAAACGTTTAAAAGTGAAGACGTATTATTTGAAGCTACAGCAGGCAATAACTCCCCAGTAATATAAACATTTGTGTTCGGCGCTCTACAATGAAATGCAAAAATTCATGAATGCAGTAACTTTAATGATGATATTGTTGGTTGGGTTTGTTTGTTTCCATTCTTCTCCCAGATCAATCCGACTATATGCCCTGATGTGGGTGGTACCATTGAGATGAGCGAGTCAACCCTAGGTGGAAGCCTGTCGAGGGGGAGCTCAGGACGTCGGCCATTGCCCATCTAAAGCATGGGAGGGGGGGATGTTACGTGATGGACCTAGCCCATACAAAGTAACTATTGTGTGGTTAACTGTCCCCCCGCCCCTAGCCGCCAAGTTTTAGCGACAAGTTAATATTCAGCGACAGAGCAACCCTTCTATTTTGTGTCACATAAACCACCATACCGTTCGCAAATGGAAATAGGGTGGGGCGGAAGGGGGAATCGGTCCAACATGAGACTCATCAATAATCAACAAGTTCTGCACGACTTGCCACAACAGTTATTGGAACGTCATTTTCAGACATGTTCCAGTTGCATGCCACAAACAGAAACAAAGTAACGATTAATGGACTGCAGCGCCTGACTTAAGGTGGACACACTGAACATGTGTTATAAAGAAAAGAGTAATTCGGTGAGTATATCTTTTATCTTGTAATAATTGAAGTACATATCTACGTCTCTCTGTGAAAACAGAGCCCTTTCTAATATTTCGCGAACTTTGGGAACACAGTGAACTTCAGTTTTTTTCCCTCGTTTTGCAAAACAATTGCTATAACGCTACCTTGCAGTGGCAACTAAAAAAAAAGAGCAGCGCCATAAATTCGATGTCTTGAGGAAGGTAGCAACATGGATGTCAACAAAGTTAATTACGTCAAAGCAAAAAAGTTTTTGTGCCAGCGCTTCTGAAAATGGGGATCGGAATTGGTTTCGTTTCGGGACTACAATGACATCGACTTTCAGCTGTACGTAAAACATACGCATAATTCAGCCAATGAACAGGAGGCTAAGCTTAGTCAAGCGAGCCCCACGTCATTTTGCTTCCACGTAGCTACTTGTTCCGTGCCTCGAGTCAGTCTTGAGTCAGCAGTGGTNAGTAATTGACAGTTTGCTGCTTCACCCGAGCAACGCAACAGCCAACATACAATTCTGAAATCTGGTTAATACTTGGAAGTATTCCTCAGTTACAAATCAAATTACATTTCGGGGAAGCGTTGTGAAATCAAGGCAAACATTCGTACTGCCCGAATCAAAACCATGTCCATAACAAATTGAGACTAACTTTTTGGGATAAGTGGATAGCGTTCTTAACTGGAATTACAAACCCTCTACCTACACCTCAGGATTATTAAAATTACAAACGAAATAATAAAATTAAAATATAAGCAAGTGTTATGGATGAAAACTAAGAACTACGAGCTTCTCGTTAGAAGCCAAAGTGTTCTGCCTGAAGATAGTCCGTATTTTCTTTGAAAACAAATTTCCATATGGTTATTTCCTATCTATTGTCTTGTATCTTCAATTAAGTTTTCTGCGTAGATTAACATACTTGCGAAATTGACGTTATTACATGCCCCTGTTAAAATATGACAACGAGAAAAATGAAATTTTACTCATAAATTTACACCCTTTGATATTTATATCAGCAATATTTGTTGGGATTTATTTTCATTTGCAGTAGTATCCAAATTTTGTGAACTTCGCTGTAATTTATCTCATGTTGGGTATGGGATCTTGACGAAGTTCTAGGCTATATTCATATTTATTGCATATAAAGCAGCTCTGAAAACAGACGTGTTTCGGTTTTATGAAACCACTGAATCATTTTTATTGCTCGTGCTTCTGTTGCGAGCAACGTATAAAATCTAAAACAGCGTGTACCATAACTCGCCTGAAGGAAAACAGAACTTCTCCGACCGTACGATTTTAATCCGTCTGAGTACTTCAAAGAGTAAGCACGTAACAGGAAATGCTCACTGGCGTTCGTTTATTCCCAGGAATGTTTTCCACCGTCGGGAACCAGAAAGAAACGGATCAAATCCCCTCGCTCTTCTCCCAAACCCAACAGCGAAATTGAAAACGGTTTGCTGACACGAACCTCTCTTTCTATCCCACGCGAATTTTGCTACTACCGCATTCATTCTGTGTACACGTAACAACTTTCGACGCGATCTCGAATTAACTTTTCAAGTGAATTTCGCTGGGATTGGGCGGATGTTTACTGGGAATATTTTGATAAAATTTAAGTCAGTTGTGATGTGAAAAATCAGTAAAATAGCTTCACTATTGTACCTTTATATTTTTTAGGTATATACCAAAGTATACAAAGAAACTGGTCAGTTGTACAAAACTTAAAAATCTTTTGCTATAATCGCTTGATTCGAGTAACAACGCCTGTAAGCCCATAAGCCCACTGCCAACTCTTGTGTTGAGGGACGAATGGGAAGCGACGTCGGCCGCAGTTCGCGGTAACTTTGCGCGAGTGTATACAGGTACCAGGCGAGGGATTGCGGTAGTGGTCGTAGGACGGGGTGGGACCAACGTAAACGTCCGGGAGAGTTATTCATGACCCTGCGCAGAGGCGTGCTGCAGAATGGGCGACAGCGCATCCTCCTCCGGCAACGCGGCTCTCGCAGGCAGCCGCCATCGTCCTGGCTGTGGCCACTGGCTGAACAAGACATTTTATGGCAGTAGTTTTGTGAGCGTGATTTACGTACATACAATTCCCCATTATACAATCATAACTCTAACAATGAGTACGGTCCTCATATTTTTAATTAGTTGTTTGTTCTTTCGCTAATACAACAGTTGCTTCGCGCTCAAGACGTCGCTTTTAAGGTAGTAGGAGAGGGTTCCCAACGGAGCACGGTACCTGACTACACAACTCGCAGCACTCATTAAAAATTAATACACGCGCTAAAAATTGTTATGAAAGTACAATTTGTGTTGCGTATGAAAGAAGAATGCTTATATCACGTGTTTCTAAAACACGAGGAAAAACTTCAACAGGCAATTCCTTACAAAAATATATAATACGAAAATGTATGATGAAGTGAAATGTTTCTAACATACGCCATTGCATCACCAAGTTTGAGAAAAAAAAAACAGAAAAACGAGCAGAGAGTAGCTGTAGTCAAAATAAATAAATAAAACTTATAATAAATCCCACATTAAATTTTGTCAGATAAATAACAAAATATAAAAAAACTTACAAAACTAATTATTAAACAAAAAAAATTAAAAACCAAGGACAACCCAAATTAAGACAGTAGAGGCGAGCACAGACGAAAACACAACCTTTTCGCACAAAACAGGATGACAGGATGAAACAAAACAATGAAGGAACTGCCACAAGGCTATATGATACAACGATGACGACACAATAACACAGAAGGTTTTCTTAGACGAGATTGACACGACATTTCGGGAGCTGACATCTGCACCCCTCTTCAACTCACTTAATCATTCTCCCCATTGCAAGGATATTTCAAACAACTCACGAAAATGTATGTTCAACTTATCACCTAAAGTGATTATTAAGGGAGCTATGCGCCCCCTGAATTAGAGTTTTAAAATGCGTTTAGTTGAAAATATCAGAAGCCACTTGTGATTAAGCAATAAATCAATCAATAGTGTTTTATATAAAGGAGATCTTACACCTCTAAAAACGCGGTCGGTAATATCATCCCCTCCGTTATGGAAATGGCTATTGGCGCCCTATTTTTGCATCAAACTTTCTGACACTACGTTCTAAGAAATGTTGAAAGACAACCTGTGAATGTGCACAGGTCGCCTTGTCGGAACCCTCTCAGGTGAACCGTTTGTGAGATAATTCATGTTAAAAATGCAAAACAGATCGAGTGTTGCATACCAGGTAGGCAAACCACAACAGAGTAGGGCAATTTAAATGAGGATTTTTCAGGAGAGCACAACTCCCTTAATAATCACTTGACGAGGAATACACTGTCGAAGTTTGTCCCCATGTTTTAGAAACACGTATTTTGTAACACTGTAACATGTGCTACAATATAGCCTACTTGTTTAAATGTTTAAGAGTTTATTTGCATCAACATCCATTCCGGATGCTTCAGAAAGCACACTTTGCAATAAAACCTTCATCAAGTACGATTATCGTGATAATTACTCTGTTCGTATGTAAAAAAAATATATTGACACTACTGTTAAACATATTTTAGTAAATTTATTTCGTGTAGGTACATTCATTTCAGTTATACAAATGATAACTTTCGCGGTTGAAATAGATTTGTAAAAAATGAATTATGAAAGAAATTTCTTACCATTTTTGCTAAATTTTTTATATACAACCATGGTAATTATTATGATGGTCTTGTAACATTTCAGTTAAATTAGAAGGTCGAAAATCTGTTTTCCATTTTTATTGATTATTTCTACTTCTCACAACAAAATTTAATAAATATTTCTCTATTTCAAATCTTTTAAAGTAATCATATTACTTATATATTATATTCCATTTTTGACTATTAAAACTCCTTGCAGCAATTAGGTATTAAAGAATCATATTTAAGTTATCATATTTTCTTTTTCACAAACGTGTCCATTCTTGGCGGTGGAATTAGTTATATTAAAGAAAAACGTTCGAATTATAACTTCATTGTAATTTCTATTGTTTCCTGCTCTCTGATTGGCTGTGATCTGACTACGCCACATCTCTCCTTCAACCAGCAATGGCGATACGAGAACCAACCAGGATAATTTTCTTTTGTTCACGTGTTTTATAACATTTAATGCTTACTGCCTTCTAGGAAATAAATTAACAATAACAAAAAAAAAATGGGATACTGAATATCCTCTAAAAACCAATGAAATCTAACTTACACATAATCTCTATGTCAATAAACTAGTAAAATAACCAAATCATATAATAAAGTCTAATTTGGAAATTTATATTAAATGCATTGTCAACATAACCAAATAATCTGTAACCATAGATAAAAATATTACCTGGAAAACCGCAATGTTACATAACCCCCTCCCCTTACCCGCGGTTTGGAACAAATTTTTTTAATTAGGTACAAACCGAAACAAATCTAAGCGTCAATTCACTAGAATTGCTGCAACATCAATATTACATTTAAATTTTTAAAAAAATAATGATACTTATATATATATATGCGTGTGTTTGTGTTATCATATTACAATAGCACATTAACATAAACAAAATATTGGCTTACAATCATTTTCATATGATTCGTTAAGTTACTTTTTTATTAGGAAAAGTATNTCAATTCACTAGAATTGCTGCAACATCAATATTACATTTAAATTTTTAAAAAAATAATGATACTTATATATATATATATGCGTGTGTTTGTGTTATCATATTACAATAGCACATTAACATAAACAAAATATTGGCTTACAATCATTTTCATATGATTCGTTAAGTTACTTTTTTATTAGGAAAAGTATTTTTTTTTCAGCAATTCACAGCCATTCTCTATTAAAATTTTAAAAAAACATTATCTTGCCATATTTTCCATCTGACTTATTAAGTTATTTTATTTTTTTCCCTCGTAATAGTATTCAAAAGTATTTTTTCTTATTAACTCAAATATTTCTGTTTTCACACCAGAAAACAATTGATCCATTCTTAACACGTCAATATTATATAACCTTCTATATATCTCCTTTCAACACATCGTACCAATATTTTATATAACCTACAAACAATTAAATTTACATTAGTACAATAAAATATCATTAATTATAATAGCTGTTTGCAAACAATTCTTTTTCTAATTACATTTCGTTATTACGGGGTGCTTATCACAACTTATTTCTAAAAAAATTTATAAAAAAAATTGTATTACAATTATAATTTTTTTGGAGAATTAAATTTATATATGTACATACCATTGAATACCATAATCTTTTCTACCCTTTGTATAAGTATCTTCATATATTAAAATTTTTATTCATTCTGTAACCAACATGTCACATGGCCCTTTGACAATTTTGTTTCGTTACTTTTGTTTATGTACCCAATCATAATAACGTATTAATAATAATAACATAATACGAATCCATATTCACTTATATTTTGATTCATGCTTTACATGTTTCATTAAAAATTTATCTATGGTTATTTGACTCTAATTTCTGTACTATTATTTGTAACACAGAATATTTTTATACGCCGTTTTCTTACTAACAAAGACATTTCTTAAGAGTAAGTACAGTCCTTCAATAAAATTTACTTAGCCCATATTATTATTTCAGGATTTTGTTCCTTCAATACATTATTATTTTACCATTTTTTAAATAATTAAAATCATTATTTCTCATACATTAGTATTTTGTATAAAAAAATATACACAAACTTATACCTATTTTTCTATCCCAATTTGCATACTGTCTGCATTTATAACTTAATTTTCTTTCTATTTCTTTTACTTCCTCCCATTCCCACTTTGTTTCTCCTTTTCTTTTCTTTTTTGCTCACAACCTTCCTCAAACAGTAGTTCATATATTTTTTTTTTCTTACTGACCTAACTTTGACTTTATTTTTTTCTTTTCCTTTTCCTCAATTTGTTCCTGTCTTTGCGTGTCCCAGCAACCTTGGATCCTGTCGTTTTCTTCAATCTTACCTACTTCTGCATCTTCTTGTATCATACATACACATTTATATATATAAACTCGCACATGCACACACTGGGTATATCTACTCTGATTAGTCATTAACAATTATCGTCAAAGTGAGATACTGCTGTAAAGTTTCCACGCAGTTCACTACAGGAAGATATGTCGGATATTGTTTATTTTCTCTTCTTTACTACATTTGAATTGTATTTATTAGAGATATTTCTTACACAATGACATTTAATACCTCAGAGTCCGTATTATCATTGTACGATTATCACTTTAAACAGCTCTTATGCTCAAATATCTAATACATAAATTTATTATCTTCGTTAACTTATTTCGTTTACAGCAATTGTTCGCCATTTTTAGGTTTCATAAAGTCGGGAACTGCCCTTTTTGTCATGCACGATACTATGTGACTGAGCCCGTCAAAGATGAAACATTTTTTAGATCTGGTTCAATATTCTAAATGTTTGATGGAAATTAAAGCCATCCAATTTTTCCAGACAGAACATTGCTGCGATAATGACGTATCGGTGAAGTCACAACCATCCAATTTTCTCTGACCAACTTCATTTGACGAAGTTTTAAGGGAAAATTTGACAGTGTGACAGGGGATAAAGAAAGTTAAGTTAAGCTCTAATCGTAGGCGAATCGAAGGTTGCAGTTCAAAGAAATTGTTTCGTGGCATTATTATGATTCCAACAAACATTTAAACATTGTGTTTCGAAATTACACTAGTCTTGTCGTAAAACGCATTTATATTTATATATATATATAGAGAGAGAGAGAGAGAGAGAGAGAGAGAGAGCGAGAGAGAGGGACAATTACGGGTGTTAACCAGGACAGTCACTAGCCTTCCACTTCTCGGTCCTCCATTTCGATCCCGTTTCCCCTGCGAGTTATTGTACGGGATTACGCACGGATTTCATCTGGGTTATTCTGCTTCCTCCATCGTCTTCATCATTCCACCACTGCTCATCCCTGCCTCATCTCACGTAATCTGGTGTTGGAGCAAGTCAATAATAGCTGGGTAAGGACAGCCACCACCAAGTATGCCAACAACCTGTCTGATTCACGACGACTCTGCCCTAGGAAGGAACGCCACGCCGCTGGGTACCAAGCTCACAGCCAGCCTGTCTTTCACTGCTGCCACGTGCTTTCAGAGTGTCACACACCTTCGCATGTGGAGAACGAGGCGGACGTTGCCGATGGCCCATGGAGTCCTCCGGACATCTCCCACCACGTGTCGTTCCAGGGCCCGCCTTGCGCATCGGTACGGACAGGAAGATATAAAAAAATTCATATGGCTACACGTCAGACGACAAACATAACTACGTCTGTATTACTACCCAGTAAAGAGGGGCCGCAGTGGTGTAGTGGTAAGACTACTCTCATCCTACCTGGACGAACCAGGTTCGATTTCCGGCGGGATCACTCCCGGATTTTCGCATGTCGGAATCGTGCCGGACGATGCCACCGGTCAGCGAGTTTTCTCGGGGGTCTCCCGACTACCCCGCCCTTGCATTCCGGCACTGCTCCATGCTCACTTCACTTCACACTCATCGGCTCTCGAGACCTCGATGTTAAGAGCCGCCCAATTCTCTCGATTCCCAGTCAGGAGTAAACATATTTCAATGTTTGCCAACAGGCGATGAGCGAGCGACAGAGGACTCAACGTCAACACCGAACTCGCGCAACTACCGTGCAGACTCGACGCTAGGTAGAGTCCTCATCGATCGTAATCGCCAGGCGTCGTGTTCACGAGGCTAGTAATGTTTCAAGCCCAACCCGCAGTATCACTCGATAATACCTGATCAGCGACTTGACGACCCAGTTGTTCCAAGTTGGCAATATGACGTAAAATGCAGACTCGTCCTGTCAGCGCCGGGAAAACAGTCCTTGCCAATATAATTATTTCTTATTAATTTCTAAATAACAGTAGCAAAGTCGGGCGTAGTTCAGTTTTATGCTCGTAAATGCATCTTAAATGATCTCCACTATTGACAACTGCAGTATAATGCGTATCTCATTCTAAACGCAAAACGTAAGCAAGCGAAAGACGCCATAGGAAGCACATAAATTTAAACAGCATATTTTCTGCTATTTCTCCGTCAAAATCATTTAAAAATTCCCTGTATAAGTAAACAAGTACAAACTCCGAGCTTAAGCATATTGGCCATCGCTTAAAACGATACTAATATAATACGAAACTGTATTTCTTTTTCCACAATTTCTCACGTTATAAACTTAAGTGTTGTAGAGAATTTTATTTTACAAGTAAATTATTTGTCTTGAGAAACCGGTAAAACTGCCGCGTTTTTGAAAATGTAATGTCCATTTGTTTCTATAAACACGCCTCTTTTTTACTACATGGTCCCTATTTAAAATATCATGCTGGAGTAAAAAAAATAATTGAAAATTGCAATGTAAAATGCTATTCCGTTTGTATTAATGCCAGGTCTTTTTAGTTCTGAAAATACGGAATTTATTATCTTCTCCGTATAATCTACGAACGTCAAGTTAAAAGATGGTTTTAACAAAAGAAGAAAGGAGAATAGGAGCCACAACAAGCTTAAGGGCCTAAATTTTGAATAAAGTAAGAATAACTTTATTTGGGAAAATTATTGTCTAGCAATTTTCCCTAGATTTTTTTGCAAAGAATACCCATGTGGCTTGGCTTTTCTTTACAAAAGAAAAGTACTATTAAAATTAAAGTCAGAAGGAAAACCAGACGAAACGTAACAATTAATTATCAGTGGAATAAATGTAATGTACGAAAACTTGGACGGTAAATATTTCAGATTAGGTCACAAACGAGTCGGTTTCCCTATTCCTTATTACACAGTAAAGTGCACATTATATGCTGCGAGAGAACGAGAAAGAGAGATAGAGAGACGATATTTGTGGCTGAGGTGGTTAATGACACCAGGCTTCAAGGTTCTGGAATCTTATCCCACGTGATACATGGATATGTGTGGTACTTATAGACGAAACTTTATGAAGTTTAGCATGTTACATTATTCTAGATTAAAGATTTATTAATATTTATAGCTGGCTCAATACTTTGAAATTACCGTTCCGTCCTCGTATGGGGTACGCTTTCTTTTTGCAGGTAAACATATTGGGGTTGCGTTAAATAACTTCGTCAAAAACCCCGGTTTTGTAAGACCCTGCAGCGCAGTTGACGTGCCAAGTATAGGCGACCGCGTAGTTACTGTGAACCGTCTCCACATCTACCACTCGCTCCGTGCCGGGATCGATCCCAGACGAGAACGCCGGTCGTCGTGCTGCCCCAGGTAAGCGAGGAGCACGCGGTCCCGCTAATTAATTACCGGCGGCGTGTGTGTCACGTGCTCGGCCAATATTGAGCCATTAGCGACGGAGCGGCCAGGTGTGATTACAGAGGCGCGTGTTTGTCCTGGCCATGTAGCCGGAGACGACTGCCGGGCGTGATAGCTCCCTCCGCGCCCCGCGGCGACGACGCAAGTCGACAAGTAGTTTGCAGTGCTCACTCGGGCGCCAGCCCTTGACTCAAGGCCACGCTTACGCGCTACTTAAGAATACACAGGTGACACGGCCACCTGTACCGCAAAACTCCAGCCGCACACGACGGCAAAGTGCTGCAGTTGGCCAGCAACATGACGAAACGCCGTTCGCCAATCAGCGCCTGGCAAACCACTTGTCAGCCGGCAGCCCGGCCAACTGCGGAACTCCCGCAGCACGCGGTAGCCATTAAGACGCGAGGCTCGTTCCCAGGGTCTTTCGCAGCCAATCGGCGAACGGGTACGCCAACATCAAAGGAACTCGGCTACGCCATTTCGCATCTGTATGCTTACCCACTCAAGATATTTGAGCGGCTCTTAACATCGAGGTCTTGAGAGCCGTTGATGGCGAAATGAGGTGAGCATGAATTAGCGCCGGGATGCAAAGACGGGGGAAACTGGAGATCCCCCGAGAAAACCCGACGCCCAGCAAACATCGTCCGGCACGATTCCCACGTGCGGAAATTCGGGAGCGACCCCACCGGGAATCGAACCCGGTTCGCCTAGGTGGGAGTCGAGTAGCCTGACTACTACACCACCGCGGCCCCAAGCGAAGCGAGAAGAATGGAGCAACCGCGGAATGCACTGATGAGGGAAACGAGAGTACCACGAGGAGATCCACCACCCACGGCAAAGTCCGCCACGTTTCCCCACGTGTGAAAATGCTGTTTTTACCCTCAGGGAGTGTGAGTGGTCTCATGACCATATTATCACGCCCGTGGAGCGGGCTGGAGATTCCACAGCTTGGCTTATACTAACCGAAGCTGGCGAGCAAAGTTTACTACAACCATAAGGCAGAGATGAGATAAACTGAGTTTTGTCTTCTGCGAGTGTCCTCAAGATTGGCTCATCAGGTGACATAACAACAGCCACAATAACGCGTTTCAGCAGTGAAGTGTCGTTGGCTAAGTTTTGTTTTACAACAAACCATCGTAAAGTACTTATCTCAATAAACACGGTGCTAACCTTAGTCGGGGCCACGTGGTTTGAACCGCTGAAGTAAGAAAACAGGTCTCCAGTGTTGCCACATTCCCTCCACGAATACAGCTCGCCCACAGGAAATCATTTGTTAAACACGTTTAAAAACGTGTTGCAGCACAACCAGCTCAAAACAAATTACCTACCATATTTACATACTCTTTCACTTGATTACTGGTGGGGCAGCGGTGGCGTAGTGTCCAGGGCGCTCGCCTCCCTCCACAACGATCCGGGTTCGATCCCCGGCTGGTTCACTCCCGGATTTTCACACGTGGGAATCGTGCTGGACGATGCCGCTTGCCGGAGGGTTTTCTCGTGGTACTCCCGTTTCCCCCGCCCTTGAATTCCAGCGCCGCTCCATTCTAGGGCTTCATTTCTGTCATGCCCGGGGATGACGATCACCTACGGGTCCCAGCTGGAAAGACCGTCACTCGGCGGGTGTCGCCTTGCCCTGGGTGCACTCCCCACACGCCATTATTATATTTATTACTGGTTTACATGACGTCTAGATGTGTCAAAAACACGCGCAAATTATTTTTTGAGGGTAAGTAATTCGAACCTTGCACTGCGAATAAATAAAGCAAATCAACTGTAGACGCCAAGTACTATTACTTGACCTTGTCGAAGATGTTATGCGAAGTTTACGTGGGACGTGCTTCCGACGAATTATAAATATCGCGTAAGAGTGCAGATAACACATGGTGTACTACTGTTGCTGAGGCGTAGTTTGTTGCATACCGCCTTCTGGTGCGGCGGAGTTCAGTACGACACGGATACAGTACCGTGATTGGTGTTACTGGTTCTCTGCCAAGCTGTCACTAAACTCATACGAACGAAAAGTGATTGGTTCGCTAATTAAGGTGAATATTTAAAATTTATTGCAACAAGTTTAGATCAAATTGTCGTACATTCCTCTGACGGANGAACGAAAAGTGATTGGTTCGCTAATTAAGGTGAATATTTAAAATTTATTGCAACAAGTTTAGATCAAATTGTCGTAAATTCCTCTGACGGAAAACTATCAGATGGCTTTCATTTCCTCTCTCTCTCTCTCTCTCTCTCTCTCTCTCTCTCTCTCTCTCTCTCTCTCTCACGCGCACGCAAACACTCATATATATACATACCTACGTACACACACACATACAGTATATGAATTTGAATGCAACTTTATATGTACGCAGCCGCGCTTAGCACAGAAGGCGTCTGGAGCACGAGGGCGCACACCGCGATCTGTAACATATAGTTCCACGAGAGTCCTAGACGCTGGAGCAAGCTGGCTTACCTCGTGGCTACACACTGCGTGGAGAGAACACTCCTGCATTATGCATTGTTTCCTGATGTTTTGCCAGCTATAACTTAATTCATTTATTAATTCACTTTATTCACGCTAAACTGAATACTTCTCCTGCGTGTCCTAGGCAAGGCAGATCGGCGAGTCAAGTGGCACAACGAGCGGCGGTCCGCGCATTTGTCAAAATAAACCAATTAATACATTTTTTAAATCGTTGATTACGCATTCTGCAGTATCTTCGCAAACTTATTACCGTCTATTTATACGTTCTGAAACAACAGATAATTTAAAATAATTGTGAAGCTACACATAGTCCGTTACAAATTCTGGCCTTGTTAATTTTGATTACATTATATAAAAATTCAAGGAATTATTTCAGATTTTAAATTTTCGTTTAATACGTAAACATAAAGTATATCAGCTATATGCCCTAGTGTGAGAGAAAGTGATTCGGCGACATATAACAGACAATGTCTTTGAAGGTGAAAATTAGTACTTGATCGAACTTAATTTCCTTTAACTACCACAGCTATATGCTAGCGTACTGGCACATCGGAGTTGCGAGATATAATGCCCGGAAATCTTGGCCCACGCCCAAAATCGCCGCGGGCCCCCACCCGCGCCTCGCTTACGCGCGGCGCAAACTCAGCCATGCTCGCGTCGTAGTTGTATATCCGATCTAAATAAACAACATTTATTTCAATAGTTTTATTAGTCACGAATTTATAGTGTCGTGATGGATTACCCCGCAAACTTTATATCGCCGTTTCCGTCCACCCCATGTGTCGGGCTCATTTTAAAGACGTATTCGCGTCAAAACTCCTCAAAATTTGAAACTGTAAGTGCGCGAGACGAGTGGAAGAACACTCTTACTAATCGCGGAGAAGTAGCTGCCTGCCACTAAGATCAGGCTAAGCTGAGATTGAAGACAATAAAGATGCTAGGAATGAAATAAATTGGGTCACGACATCTCACGGTACGCATGAGAAAGCCATAACACAGGATAAAGAAAACAGCGGAGAAGAAAGATCCTGAGCGGTGTCGTGCCTCACTCAAGCTGAATACAGATGCATGAGGGGG
>NQII01000059.1:211518-223160 GCA_002778355.1 Clitarchus hookeri | reverse complement strand
TAGCAATAACCCTGCAAGTAACAGCCCTAAATTCGCTGTAAAATAACTTCCGCGCCATCGTCCCCTCCTGACGGGCACTTGCCCGTTAAGTGCACTTCCTCTAAGAGGCATTTGTCGCACGGGATATTTCCGTCCCATGCAGACTACATGAACACTAGCTACGACTGCAATATTAGAGGCGGGTACAATCAGCAACCCTTAAATTAGCTTCCCGGGCAGAAATGTTGGTAGGTACAATGTTTTGGGCAAAGCAGCTCTCCCCATCTCTTCGTCGCCATAATAAATTATGTTTGTCAGATTTATAGCAACGACACACGCGAGCTGTATTTATGCAAAAAAGAAAAATTCATTTCCAGCTTTGTGTTGAGTTGTATCTAAATACATTTCTACGTTACATGATACATATTTTGAAAGGTAATATAGACGAAGTTGTGGTAGGTTATAAATATTTTTACAATTGTTTTGCCCCGTATTTACCCTAATGTTAGCACATTTTCAACTAGTCCTCTCAATCTGATCTACATATAATTAGTGTGCAAGTCATTACTTAGTACTGGTTTTTAAGTAGTTTTCTTCTCGTTTTTTTAATACATATGATGGCAGAGCACGCACGCGCACTCACACACACAAAGCAGTTTTCACAATCCATCTTCATTCTGTCTCTTCCCTCTGTTTTACGTCAAGACCGAATTGTGATACTCATAAGTTAATTTAAAAGTTATACATTATGTTTAAGCCTAAGTATTTGATTTGCTTTCCGCTACGAGGGGAAAATAGACAATTATTCACGCCAGCAATCACTACACCACAGCTATAAGCGGATTACTCAATATTTTAATCGGTGTGTCCAATTAGCGACATAAGAGTTATTGTAAGTCCAGTTATTTCACATTTTCTGGAAGACGAACCCATAGAGTAAAGATGTTCTGGACTGTTCTTTGTCTTATGCGCATGTCCTCGACATTGGCTCAAGATATGCCAATAGTTCTGTCATGTTAATGTGATAAAATAGTGACGTACACGTTCGTTTACATATCGTTCATGAAACATGTCAATGTTTATAAAAAAAATATATTCATTAGTAGAACATATTTGTTTTACATCGAAACTCGGTCACAGGAATAGTGCAATTGTGTTAGCCACCACTTAGTCATGTGGTTTTCAAAAGTCTACTGGCAAAATAGCTTCAAATACTAGTTCCTGCGCAGTTCGCGGACGCACTCCACCGTACATTTTCTCCACTGTTGAGTCCACGTAATGAAACTAGCAGTATGTAACTTGGAGCAGTAGAATTCAAAATAAACGTGTATAAATCACAAGTAAACCGACGAAAGAATCACTCTTTTAAGTGGTTCAGTTTTTAAGGTTGAGTTTAACGCTCAACAATTCAGTTAAAAAAAATGTACCACTTAAGTTGTAGAGTCTAAAGTTAACTTTACACGAAAATGAAATGAGAGACTAGTAAAGAAAGAAAATGTGCATTTGTTGTGGACGTCAGTATTTTGTGGGAATCTCTAGATTTTGCAACATTAATTGGAGCGAAGTAAACCTTAAAAATGAGTCTATACTTCGTAAACGTTAAAAACGTCTATATTTTTGTTCACTGTTGGCTCGCGATCTTTCAGGTCACGTAAATTAACAACAGATCCATTACTGAACTATTAAAATGTACGATTATTTAGGCATAAAATACTTAATAGACTATAAAACTAACTTGTCTGGTAATCAGTGGCTACAAAAAAACTGTTCACAAGAGTCAACATACTGCGCCTTACAGGTTACCGAGTCCCGCGGAAACAGAGTCAGTGAGTGAGTGAAGAGATTTGGGTCTTGAGAGCCGATGAGGGTGAAGCGAGGTGAGTATGGAGCAAAGTCGGAATGAAGGGGTCGGAGGAAACGGGAGATACCAGAGAAAACCCGCCGACCAGCGGCATCGTCCGGCACGATTGCCACGTGAGAAAATCCGGGCGCGACCCCGTCGGGAAGCGAGCCCGGTTCGCCTAGGTTGGAGGCGAGTAGTCTAGCCACTACACCAACGCGGCTCCCGCGGGAATAGACACTGGCTTGTGCAATACCTTGATGTGTAAATAAATTCGCCACCATTAAAGTGCTTAGTTAACTGAGAACTAAGTAAAATCNCTTCCATCAATGGTCCGAAAATAATAAAGGCAGTGAATATCTAACAATGTAAGAAGGTGTTAAAATTATTATTTATGTCTTGTAGCAAAAATTTTTATATAGCCACTGGAAAACAGCTCATGCAGAAAATGTGGTAAATAGACTACTTTCGTGCGCCGTTTCCCTTAAATCTATGTGATGGAATCTGTCAAACACAGACGGATAACTGTCATGCCCTGACAAGCTGCAAGATCTTCCTGATTTTCTAACCTCCTGGCCAACATGCTCAGTTTCGCAAGAACATTGTTTCCAACTGCCACACTTTGCCATTATTGCCTCATTCCTCAGCAATCACCGGGGCCGGAGTGCTGTAGTCCTCAGACTACTCGCCTCCCACCACGGCGAATCTAGTTCAACTCCTGGCGGGGTCACCCGAATTTTCGCACGTGGGAAACGTGGCGGACGTTACACTTGGCAGGCGGGTTTTCTCAGGTCACTCCCGTTTTCCCGCCCTTGCATTCCACCACTGCTCCATCCTCACTTCGTTTGATTATTTTACCATCAACCACGCTAAAGATATAGCTGTTAAGGACAGACCAAAATCTTTAAACGCTCTATCTCTCTCTCTCTCTCTCTCTCACACACACACACACACATATCTCGGCAGTCACTGTTCAAAGTCTCCAACTACGTAACACGCCAACTCGGGTACTTTATCGTTCACATCTGCGCCTATGATCAGTGTTGGGTTCTAGACCGGGCCAGGCTTCTCACGTAGCCTCCAGAGTCCCTAACCACCTTCTTTCGTTTTTATATTTCTTACAAAACACTAGCTTANCCAGGCTTCTCACGTAGCCTCCAGAGTCCCTAACCACCTTCTTTCGTTTTTATATTTCTTACAAAACACTAGCTTAAATTTAATATTTTAACATATTTGGTATTCAGAAATGTAAAAATGAAATACCTCTTTTTATTAATAAGGATCTAATTAATAGTGGTGTTTATTGTAGAGGTTATAATGTTTTTATAAAATATAATTAATAAAAATACTGATGCGATCGTTTGTACCTAAAATTATGTTACAAGCTGGTTCCTTGAAGGTAGAAAAGATATTATATTAACCTCTTTCCATATTCATAGTACAAGGTAAAGTTAGGGTTAGATTAAAAGAAAAAAACTATAAGATAAACATAAATCTGAATAAGTTCGTCGACTTATTTATTAATTGAAAAAGTATAATATTCCTTCAACGAGGTATGAACAAAAAATTAGCTTAGATTTAACTTTTTTGTGACGTATGTTCCCCACGTCAGTCCTCTTCTCTTCACAACTTGTCACTTGCTTCGCACCTACGCCTCACCAGACAGCTGAAGGCAGTTCCTGCCAAGCTAGGAAAACACACGACGCCACTGGCGCCGAGAGCGGTCCACGACGACCCCGCCGGCCAACCAGCGTCCCCCCTCCCCAATCCTTCCACCAACGGCCAGGCTGATCGGTATCCGGTGAGAGAAGGGGGTGGCTCAGTCGCCATGGCAACCGACAGATAAAATCCCTCCAGGCCGACCGGTCTGCCTCCGGGAGGGCAAGGTATGAGTTCCCTTCGGAACCCTCCCCCCCAAACCCGGGGAAAACCCTTCGGGCCCTTCTTTTCCGGCTCTTCTCAACCCTTGGCGAGAAGGGAAACTTCTTGTAGCATGTCCGTAGTGTGCAGGTGACCTGCCCACTGAGGGGGTCACTCTCGTCACACCCCCCTCCCCCCAGGCAAGGATTACGTCTGTGCCTAGGCAAGTCCCTCCTCACCCCCTCCCCNATCTAGAGGGGGGGGGGCGTAGCAGTAACCCTGCAAGTAACAGCCCTAAATTCGCTGTAAAATAACTTCCGCGCCATCGTCCCCTCATGACGGGCACTTGCCCGTTAAGTGCACTTCCTCTAAGAGGCATTTGTCGCACGGGATATTTCCGTCCCATGCAGACTACATGAACACTAGCTACGACTGCAATATTAGAGGCGGGTACAATCAGCAACCCTTAAATTAGCTTCCCGGGCAGAAATGTTGGTAGGTACAATGTTTTGGGCAAAGCAGCTCTCCCCATCTCTTCGTCGCCATAATAAATTATGTTTGTCAGATTTATAGCAACGACACACGCGAGCTGTATTTATGCAAAAAAGAAAAATTCATTTCCAGCTTTGTGTTGAGTTGTATCTAAATACATTTCTACGTTACATGATACATATTTTGAAAGGTAATATAGACGAAGTTGTGGTAGGTTATAAATATTTTTACAATTGTTTTGCCCCGTATTTNTACATATTTTGAAAGGTAATATAGACGAAGTTGTGGTAGGTTATAAATATTTTTACAATTGTTTTGCCCCGTATTTGCCCTAATGTTAGCACATTTTCAACTAGTCCTATCAATCTGATCTACATATAATTAGTGTGCAAGTCATTACTTAGTACTGGTTTTTAAGTAGTTTTCTTCTCGTTTTTTTAATACATATGATGGCAGAGCACGCACGCGCACTCACACACACAAAGCAGTTTTCACAATCCATCTTCATTCTGTCTCTTCCCTCTGTTTTACGTCAAGACCAAATTGTGATACTCATAAGTTAATTTAAAAGTTATACATTATGTTTAAGCCTAAGTATTTGATTTGCTTTCCGCTACGAGGGGAAAATAGACAATTATTCACGCCAGCAATCACTACGCCACAGCTATAAGAGGATTACTCAATATTTTAATCGGTGTGTCCAATTAGCGACATAAGAGTTATTGTAAGTCCAGTTATTTCACATTTTCTGGAAGACGAACCCATAGAGTAAAGATGTTCTGGACTGTTCTTTGTCTTATGCGCATGTCCTCGACATTGGCTCAAGATATGCCAATAGTTCTGTCATGTTAATGTGATAAAATAGTGACGTACACGTTCGTTTACATATCGTTCATGAAACATGACAATGTTTATTAAAAAAAATATATTCGTTAGTAGAACATATTTGTTTTACATCGAAACTCGGTCACAGGAATAGTGCAATTGTGTTAGCCACCACTTAGTCATGTGGTTTTCAAAAGTCTACTGGCAAAATAGCTTCACATACTAGTTCCTGCGCAGTTCACGGACGCACTCCACCGTACATTTTCTCCACGGTTGAGTCCACGTAATGAAACTAGCAATATGTAACTTGGAGCAGTAGAATTCAAAATAAACGTGTATAAATCACAAGTAAACCGACGAAAGAATCACTCTTTTAAGTGGTTCAGTTTTTAAGGTTGAGTTTAACGCTCAACAATTCAGTTTAAAAAAATTTACCACTTCAGTTGTAGAGTCTAAAGTTAACTTTACACGAAAATGAAATGAGAGACTAGTAAAGAAAGAAAATGTGCATTTGTTGTGGACGTCAGTATTTTCTGGGAATCTCTAGATTTTGCAACATTAATTGGAGCGAAGTAAACCTTAAAAAAAAAAGTCTATACTTCGTACACGTTAAAAACGTCTATATTTTTGTTCACTGTTGGCTCGCGATCTTTCAGGTCACGTAAATTAACAACAGATCCATTACTGAACTATTAAAATGTACGATTATTTAGGCATAAAATACTTAATAGACTATAAAACTAACTTGTCTGGTAATCAGTGGCTACAAAAAAACTGTTCACAAGAGTCAACATACTGCGCCTTACAGGTTACCGAGTCGCGCGGAAACAGAGTCAGTGAGTGAGTGAAGATATTTGGGTCTTGAGAGCCAACGAGGGTGAAGCGAGGTGAGTATGGAGCAAAGTCGGAATGAAGGGGCCGGAGGAAACGGGAGATACCAGAGAAAACCCGCCGACCAGCGGCATCGTCCGGCACGATTGCCACGTGAGAAAATCCGGACGCGACCCCGTCGGGAAGCGAGCCCGGTTCGCCTAGATTGGAGGCGAGTAGTCTAGCCACTACACCACCGCGGCTCCCGCAGGAATAGACACTGTCTTGTGCAATACCTTGATGTGTAAATAAATTCGCCACCATTAAAGTGCTTAGTTAACTGAGAACTAAGTAAAATCGTTGACATCCTGAGAGCGAGCTGCAACTGTTGAAAGCCACTATAAAACTTTACCCGCCAGCCGATCTCCGTGGGGTAGTTCTCTATGAGGCCCAACATGAAACGCAATGTGGTTTGGGTTCAAGTCCTCAGCAAGGCATGGATCTGCGTGCCAATTAGTGTGTGCATTTATGTTAATTTAACCCGTTATCCTTCCCTCTATTTGCCTTCGGGCACAAAATCCGAGCCACTGGTCCTTCACTGAGAAAAACGTTATGTTGGATAAAACAAAGTTTGCTTGGCGCAAGTCAATTAATTGCTTGTACAGGGGAAATTAAATATTTAGTTATTATAACCAAATTATTTTGTTGTTATTATGCGGTTGCCCCAAACTATAAGATTTCGTTGGTGCAACTAAATGTGTTTGGCTCTACGTCAATTAAACAGTTTCGTTTATTATTCTTAAAATAAATTATATAAAAGTAGAAGACGCCCGAGTTTCAAGCCCGGACCATTTGTACCCGAACTGCACGCCTTGGCAATGTCAGCTAAAGTGACTACTGCCGAAAGGATAGTATTTTTAATACATTCATTTCAAATACAGGACAACGTACGTAAATAAATATTTCGTGTTTTTCATTTTTAGGTTATTCAATTTTTAGGTTTTTGGAATTTGTTTCATTGCTATATTTATGCCATTATTGACCTAACTGTCACGAAAATTGCAAACAAAATCTCGAGCTGTATTTTCGAACGAAGACATTCGAATGAGTGGCTAAGCAAAAATAACCAGTTAAGCAAGCTAAATATTTTGTTGACAGTATAATTTTATTGGCCCAACACAGAGGTTTCGTTTATTCAAGCGTGTAATTGGTTAGATGAACAAAATTAATTAGTTGCTTTTCAGATTTTGTTTACTCTACTGAATATTTTGTTGGGGCTACTGTATATATATATATATATATATATATGGCCCTATACAAACAATTATTTTGTTGGCTGGAACAAACATTTCTCTGAGTGTTCGTCCAATGATCGCCGATTGTCGTTAAGTGTCAATCCACCCTCACCACTCACGGTTACTTCCAACTTTTCTGAAGCCCTGCTTAAGTTCTACTTCCACGGATATTCCACCACCTCGTGCAAACATAGCTTAATCAAGTATAGAAAATTACAACAAAGGGACAACGCANTCAATCAAGTATAGAAAGTTACAACAAAGGGACAACGCACCAGATTCGTGCGCACTCAATGTAATATTATTTTGCATATTCTTACGCGCTCGCTGTTTTTCATCCCGCGCGAGCGAGCGGAAGTGAAGGACAGCAGTTATATGATAGCGGCGTCCACAAGTCAAAGGATTGTTTTGAATCAACAAGCGAGCGTTAGGCCGGTGGCCGCTTATCTGTTGCAGAAAGCAAGCCGACACGATAATTCTTTTTGCGGCCCGGTGTTTCCTTCGCGTGAGAAGGCACCGAGAGGTGGAGGTCATGTTTGTAACGTTAGACTAAGCGAGAGGCCTATCATAAAGGACGCCACCGCACACGCCGATAAACTTATCGCTGTCCCTCAGTGGCTCATATTTCTTCATTTATCACTCCGAAATGTCGTCATTACCATTTTCTTCCCAGAACAACTTGGATTGCCGAGAACGTTCTAGATGGCACCTACTTCAAGTATAAATACCACGTGCAGGCCTCTGAGGGGGAGCGATTAGAAGCCGAGAGTTTAGCGTCTCGTGCGACCTTAAGATATAGTTGGGAAATTCCGGAGATCGGCGAGGGACGACTGCAGCGATCTGCGAGAGTTCGTCGGCGAGCTTGTGTGCAGTGAAGGTGGGACTGACCTGCGTGACTGTGGACTGGATGCGTGAGTGGAAAGACATTTGGGACGATGGAAATAGACAGTTTTAACCAAACGTGCGGATATAATTGGAGCAGTTAAAAGGGCATTAGCAAGAGTAAAGACTGTGATAAAGACTTTAATTGAAATGAAGTTAGTAATTAAATATTACGCTCAATAGGAATAACAAGAGTAATAGGACGTCCAGACTGGTAAATAACATATTTTTGACTGTTTGTAAATAATTTCAGTATTCTCAGATATATACCCGACACTTTTAATTCAACGTCAAGACATGGAACTACTTTCCCTCCGCCGTCACCTACACTGGGCGGTTGACAGTCAGTGTTCGCGTTATGCAGCGGCGTGTATCAAAGGTTGGTTTCAAAAGTGCTCGAACAATCGCGAACCGCCTATATCGGCTGTCGCAGGAAGTGAAGCAGAGGACGGCGGCGGATATGACGTCGCAGCGCGGGCAGGTNGAATAAATATAATTATTGAATTTAGTTCTTTTATTTTTATTAAGACCTCCATCCCTCACGAACTCGGATATGCCCCTCAGGCATTCTGGTAACAACAACTATTTCTTACAGGCGTTACCAACACACCTATTTGCTCCGTGTTTTTATACATATTAATTAAAAATTAAATATAATGTATTGATAGAAGATAAGAAAATGTTCAATTTAACCAAAAGTAAAGTACTTTTATGTTAACAGGAGTATTTGACGCTTGCGATACGTGACATATTTAGTAAACAACCAGACACGTCAAACATAGAGTGATTTTTCATTGGTTCGTTTCAAAAAAGTGTGAAGAAACCGCGGATATACTATAAAGACAAACCAGCGTGACTTCCACGTGTGACGTTCAGGGGAGGCTCCCTCCGGCTGTGCGTGCATCACGTTTAGCTGTGAGCCTCGGCTAAAGTTAGTGTTTACATGTCCGCTCGCAGTCCTGGTTGATGCAAAGGCAAGAACAGCGTGTTTCCAGAAGAAAATTCACAAACCAAAATAAACGAGCATATATGTGCTGTTCGCGGTCAACTGAGCACTTTAAAAAAACTTCATTAAGATATACGTGTACATTGTACTTTTTTTTTTTACATTTTGTTAAGAAATATTTATATATTTACAAAACCTTGTAAACTAAAATAAAATCATTTTCAAAACGTATTCTTTTTAACGTTAATGAAGCCATAATCGTAATTAAACTGTAATAAGTTTTGTAATGACCAGGAATCACTTTAAGTCGTGAAGTCAAAGTTACAACACTGTAAAAAAATTTCTGATGAACTTCCTAAACTGTATTGGAAGTTTTCAACCTATACGTTGTACGGAAATATTACCACATATCAAACTGCAAATGTATGGACGTTTAGTGTCACTACTATACAAGGTTGGGAACTTCCCTACGCATCTGACTGTTCCCTGAGCAAATGTAGTAACGCTACCATGGGTGCAGGGGAAGTAACTTTACCATCTACGCTTTCCCACGATACATACACACTGATGTGGGAAATTTGCAGATAATTTCTTACACGCTGCGATAGGAAAAAATAAATATTTTTACGAATGACGTGCTACTGAATAATAACCATTGAATTTAGGGGGAACATTTTCTTTTAACGTTCTTTTGAGTGCAAAATACTACATTGCCTTTAACTTTACTTTCAAAGCTCACACGACCACGCTGTTGTGTGTATTATACCTGCCCAGTTATTTTTGTAACCAACCGAACAGGCTGTAATGATAATTCGTTGGTTTGTAATGCCGGTAATTGTCATTCCGACACCAAGTCCATAAGACAATATATTATACAATTATAAAAATCTGTATATAAACTGTTTAACCTACCTGCAGACTTGAAGTCCTTCTGAAATGCAGTAATTGCCTAAATCTATTTACAAGAGGTAAGATTATTATATTGTTGCCCTAGTTATATTCCGTAATCACACCACTAAGACAACGTGAATACATGTCAGACGAAGTGGTACTGTTGACAAATACGGGCGCTCATACTCGGAGTGCCTGGGTTCGAATATCAGTGCCGGCGATTTCTTTTTCTGAATACGATTTGAAAGAAATTTTTTACTATTTAACTTTTTATTACAGTTGTCTTCGAGAGTATAATATAAATAATTTAGTTTCCACTTCTTGATAATGTAAGTTGAATAACAAGCCTTAATTTTATAATATTACAAATATATTTAAAGGCTGTTCACGGTAAGCTGACCACTTTCGAAAGCCCTGCTTTAGATCTACTTGCACGCGCATTGTGTATTCTTCCGCCATGTGCAAAATTAACATTGTCACGGCCCTTGTGACTTTATCCATGCATCGGTCAAGTGAAATTGTAAAATTATTATAAAAGCAAATATTTCACAAATGTTCTCATTTTTACACACATGTGCATTAAAAAAAATGAAAAATTGATACAAGTTTACTTAACATTTTTGATTTAATGTTAAGGCATGAAATTACTTTCCCTCCGTCGTTACCAACTTTACTGGGCACGTGCAAGTCAGTGAGCCCGTTAAATTACATGCAGGTAGCGGCCGTAACATGTTTCAAAGATTGATTTCAAAAGTGCTCACTTTACCATGAACAGTCTATATGGTAATTTTACAAGAAAAAAAATTCGACAACTAGTGTAAATTTCCTTCTGAAAGTACAAAAAAATTAGTGTACGCCCATTGTGTATTCTTCCACCATAAGTAAATTTCCACATTGCCATAGACCAGATTGCTTTTTTCATGCATTTATCACGTAAATCTGTAAAATTATTATAAAAGTAAATATTTTACATATTTTGCCAATTCTTACACTTACATGCCTAAAAANTTTTGACTGTTTGTAAATAATTTCAGTATTCTCAGATATATACCCGACACTTTTAATTCAACGTCAAGACATGGAACTACTTTCCCTCCGCCGTCACCTACACTGGGCGGTTGACAGTCAGTGTTCGCGTTATGCAGCGGCGTGTATCAAAGGTTGGTTTCAAAAGTGCTCGAACAATCGCGAACCGCCTATATCGGCTGTCGCAGGAAGTGAAGCAGAGGACGGCGGCGGATATGACGTCGCAGCGCGGGCAGGTCAGAGGTCGGCGTGTGGGAGATTGAGTTGGGTGGGCGGGATGCCGAAGATGAGACGAGACTAGACGGTCGCTCCCATCAACTGCCGCCGACTGAATTTAATTAAAACTCGCGTGTTGTAGGGCCGGCGTGGCGTCGGATCGATGTGCGGACCCCACGCCTGCTGACCCGGGCACCGACCGCCTCCCCCGGACACCGCGACGTCGACGGCACAGTCGGCTCTCCGACGGCGATGACACCCCTGCCTCCCGCACACACACCCATATGTAACTGATTACCGCGACTTTCAGAGGAGATCCCTCGACGCCAGTCCAAACAAAACAAATCTCGTGAAATACTGGCATCAAGCCCTTACGTTGTTATTGCACTTACCACTTGAGATGGTCGTGTCCCTTAACATCTTGTGTTTATTTATATTTCTTCATAACTTACCGTTAACATTTAATATTTAAATTTAAATTTAAACCTTATTATTACAATAATAACTACTTAACAGAATTCTTGAAGCCACAATGTACTGATTTCAGTCTCTATAACCTCATATGAGACTGAAAAAGAAG
>NQII01000059.1:167182-205890 GCA_002778355.1 Clitarchus hookeri | reverse complement strand
GGGTGTCCGGTAATGTCCAGGTCGGGGGCGTCGGCGATGGCGCGGATGATAAGCGGGTTGAAGGAGCATAGCGTTATAGGACAACCGGGAAATCATCTCGGACTGCAGGAAGCTGCCGGCACTTACACTTGGCGGAGAATCGTCTCTGGGAGGCAGGCTAAATCGCACACCGTTCCCCGACCCGACTTCTAACGGAGCCTACCCCCCCCCCCTCTCACCCATCGCAATACTTTGATACCATCCGTATCCAACACACTAAATATCAAATAACACGGCCGGAAATACCGATTATACGATGCATGCACCTATAAAGTCCATTCGCGGTATTTTCACACTTTTTGAATAAAACGTTCCAAAAAATCACACCATGTATGTTGTGCCTGCTTGTTTCCTAAATATGTTCTGTATCACAAACTTTTTATGCTTCTGTTAACATGAAAGTTTTTCATTTTAGGTTTTTCTATACGGGATTTATAGTCGACTGTTTTTCTTGGTGTTTTAGAAAGGGCAGTTACACATTTAAATGGTGAAGGCGAAAGCCATATGAGTACTAACTAAATGATCATCTGTGTGATGACCTAGACACAGGTATTTAGCTATACAGAGTTGAAACAGCTGTTTATTACGCAAACTCCAGTCACAAAATGGCGTCANACTAGACACAGGTATTTAGCTATACAGAGTTGAAACAGCTGTTTATTACGCAAACTCCAGTCACAAAATGGCGTCACCGGCCAGCATTATGCCGAAACGCTTCTCACCAATCAACGTCTGGTAACCTACTTTCCAGCCGGCGGCCTAACCAATAGGGAACCTTTCGCAGTACGTAGTAGCCAATCTGACACAAGAGCCGTTCCCAAGGCCTCGCGCAGCCAATCAGAGAATGGGTACACCCACATCGCCATTATCTAATCTGTGACCTGGGCTCGGGGTGAAAAGTTGGCGACCCCTTTAAAGAAACACCAGAATGTCGGATACGATCACGGACGCACTCGCTCTCACTGCTCTAGGTCTACTATAAGACCCATGAAGGTCCCTGCTCGGTACGGCGCCTTTGGAGGGGGGTCTCGGCGACGACGCGCCAATCAAATGGCACCGAGGCAGTTCCCCGTCAGTCGGGGTGCATCGCGCGAACCGTCCAGGGTACAAACTTGCTTGCCGATGGGTTATCCGCTAAGAGGCCGCGCTCGCCGACAATCTAATGTGTCCTAATGAATAATTCACGCTCCGCAAGTGACTTTACAGCCCTCCCCGCGCATCGACCCGCTGCCAGGGGCAAACTTCGCGCTTTAATGCGCCCACCCCCTCGTCCCCCTCCCGCAGGCGTCACTGTATTTCTTTCACGTCCACGGGACGAGGGTGGAGGTAGCTCGGATTTCCTTGAGTGCCCACTTCGGAGGTTGAATCAGATGTAAGGGAGCTCGTGTAAATACAATTTGTCTGCAGAGTTTGAGAGGCCTTTCTGACCCGTCAAAACGCAGAGGATCGACATTTACATCGTCTGCAGATAGAAACTGTCTGGAAACCTCACTTACGCGACATGAGTACGAAAGGAGTGTGTGTGTGTATCAATTCAGGAATACGCGCGCGGCACGACGAGTCCACAAGCGAGGTGGCACAAGTCAGAGGATCGGCCGGCCTGCTGATTAAGGACATTTCGAAGGTTGACTTGAGACTAACCCGAGAAAACCGACGATAACGGCAACGTCCGATGCGTTTCACACGTACGAAGAAACACNGGTTGACTTGAGACTAACCCGAGAAAACCGACGATAACGGCAACGTCCGATGCGTTTCACACGTACGAAGAAACACTACCGCTAGCCGCTCGGTTCGAAACCCGTATTGAAACAATGGTCAAGGTGTAAGACCACCGAGGCCCCGTCACTTCCGGTGCGCAGAACTGCTGCAGCGATCCACATGTTGTGTGATACTTGGAGGTATGTGAATGTCGCGCATTCTTTCGGCGTCAGGCTAGACTGCAAGCACGTATACTCTAGTGCTTGGACCAGGAGGTTTTGACGAGCTCTGTTCTGCTCTCTAACCACTAACAAACAGGGAGAAGTGATATGGTCGTAACACGTGTAACCGAGCTGAGTAAACAAAGAGTAACCACCACGACGCCATCTCATCGTGAATACACAAGTGTAGTCCGAGTGTGTGAAGGACTAAGAAGTCTGAGCTGCNGGTTGACTTGAGACTAACCCGAGAAAACCGACGATAACGGCAACGTCCGATGCGTTTCACACGTACGAAGAAACACGACCGCTAGCCGCTCGGTTCGAAACCCGTATTGCAACAATGGTCAAGGTGTAAGACCACCGAGGCCCCGTCACTTCCGGTGCGCAGAACTGCTGCAGCGATCCACATGTTGTGTGATACTTGGAGGTATGTGAATGTCGCGCATTCTTTCGGCGTCAGGCTAGATTGCAAGCACGTATACTCTAGTGCTTGGACCAGGAGGTTTTGACGAGCTCTGTTCTGCTCTCTAACCACTAACAAACAGGGAGAAGTGATATGGTCGTAACACGTGTAACCGAGCTGAGTAAACAAAGAGTCACCACCACGACGCCATCTCATCGTGAATACACAAGTGTAGTCCGAGTGTGTGAAGGACTAAGAAGTCTGAGCTGCNAACCACCACGACGCCATCTCATCGTGAATACACAAGTGTAGTCCGAGTGTGTGAAGGACTAAGAAGTCTGAGCTGCCACAAGATGAGTTCGCTAAATTCGCCTACCTCCAGCACTGATACACGAGTCGAGAGTTCCCACGCAGTGTCTCTCTTGAGACGCGAGCCTGTGCGACTTCTTGGAGAGCCAGAGGCGAGTTTCGTCATCTCGCCCGCATTCGCCAAGTCGCAACTTCAATCTCGAACGAGCTGTTTCCCCGTGGTTTTCAGCCCGTCTTGCATGGTCGCACATTGTGTACGGAACAGCAGATTATATGCTGTTCTCGGCTAACTGAGCACTTTCGAAAGCCCTGCCAAATATCTATTTCCCTGCCTATTTCCTTCCATAGTATATAAAATTAGCACTGTCGCTGACTTTGTCACTTTATTCATGCGCCAATTACGTGTAACTGTGAAATCTGTAAAATCGTTAAGAATGTAAAAATTTGAAATAAATATGCAAATTATTACTTCCATCTGCATAAAAAGACAGAAAACATTTTAATACATTCAGCAGCCGCAGATGTAAAAGTTACACTTTGAATACGACGTCAAGATACGGGGAATACGTCTCGGTTTTCGCTGGTAAAACTTACTGGGAACATGCCAGTCAACGTGTCCGTTAAAATACACGCAGCAAGAGGCAGTATTTTTTTTTCCACATGTCGATTTAAAAAGTGCTTAGTTTACCGTGCGCCATCTATACTCATATTGACTGTGACGCCAGGACCTAGGCGCAATTTGCAATTTGCAACACATGAAGCCGCAGCGGCCGCGGAGGTATAGGGGGGCGGTCAAGCCACTCTCCTCTCACGACGGCGAAAACGGCCCGATTCCTGGCGGCTGTCAACTTAGATCTTAGCATGTTGGAAACACGGCGGACGTTGCCTTTTGCTAGTGTTATTTTTGCCGGGATGTTTCCCCCACCACTGCGTTCCGTTGCTGCTTCATCTTCAACCCTTAAGATATAAGGGAGTTGTTGACAGCAAAGGGACGAGTATTTGCTGTGTACTAGAGCTGCAGAGTGCGCTACTATAGCGTTCCCCTGACGTGTTTAAAACACCAAGGATATCACCAAGAAGAGGTATAAAGAACACACTGCAAACAAATTGTGTAATTTTACACACGGTGTATGTGGCAGCTGTGTTTCCACTAAAGTCGGTGTAAATTTACATCTACATGTCAATTTTTCATTTAATGGTGTAATATTACAATTCCTATGTAGCAGAAAATAAGCTGCAACATTCGTGTATCTTTTTCTCCACTGCAAGTACATTTGCACAGACATCGCAATTGTATTTTCACCGCAGTGTGTGTGTGTGTGTGTGTATATTTTTTTCTTACAAAATTAACTGCCACTGTAAATAAACAATTTTTGTACATTTTTCACTGTTTTGCTAGGCAATTTTACAACTTTTACAACTGCGTCATGTTAATACAAATACTATGTAAGTTATGTGTAGTTTAAAATTTTCANAGCAATTTTACAACTTTTACAACTGCGTCATGTTAATACAAATACTATGTAAGTTATGTGTAGTTTAAAATTTTCACGTTATTGTGCTCCGTTTTGTAACTCGGTAGTTGAACAGAGTTATAAAAAATATATTTCCGAAACGTGGATAACAATTGACTTCAGATATAGATTGCGTAGGTAAATGCAAAAACTAGCGTCCCCCAATTGTGGGATGGGAGTTAAGTTTTCCTCTTGTTGAGCACACAAATTGAGTTCTTAGTAGTTCTACTCCCTGCCGTTAGATCGCATGTTTTAAACAAATACTTGTAGTTGCCTTTGAATTCCTAGGAACATTAGTGCAAAATTACAAGTACTGTACACGTGTAAGCAAATTAAAAATACAAATGTAGAATTGCCCAAAATGTGTGTGTAAATATACGCTGACAGATACTCCAAAATGTAATGCAAGTTTAGACACACGCGGTCATTGCAAAATTATACAATGGAAGATGTACAACCACCATGTAGCAGTAAAAATATACAATTTTAGATTTTATATTCCTAAGAACATTTGTGTACAATTACAATTACTGTACGTAGTTGATTTTATAAATTACACATACAAATATTTAAATTGCAAAAACATTTGTATGTATAAATTGACATTTATTTTTCGCAATGCAGCGTGCTCAGCGCAGAACTGGCATAATTACTAAGTGTGTCCCAGTAAAGAGGATACAGAGAGATGTCCTATTTGTGTAAGGGACAAATAAACATGCAGAGGGCGGCAGTGCCGATGATGGAGTTATCTCGAGTTGCCAGAGAAAGTAAACTTGATCTGGTGATGCAACACGAACCATATGTGTTGCATGGGCGACTTATAGGTCTTCCAAGCAGTCTTTCGATGTGTGCTGAAAAGCCATGGGCAGTGATATGCATGGGAGATCCTGAGTTTGTCCATGCCTATTTTTTTTCTACAGTGATGCTTTTATAAAAATATATTTTCTGCTACGTGAATATATTACAGTTGTATCATAACTTACAAGCAGTGACTAACATTGCAGAACATACATTGCCATATACTTCTCATAGTTCTTTCGCAATCTCTCCAGATGACAATAAATGTCGTCAGATGGCGGGAAATACGAGGGGACCACACACAACTCCAAGCCACTACAATTAATCGCCACATAAACATGACATTCATCACTTAAATCACCGATCAACAAAGAATGCACCGCAGTTCTAATGGCAAGACAGCAGTTCAATATGGGGCCTTTTGGAAGTTGGTTACAGCGCAGCCGGCTTGCGCACTCTAACATATTGTCCATCTACGACGCCGAGTCCATGGCAGTGTTAATTTTTGTACTGAGCCGTAAAAAAACACGCAAAATTAAGAAAAAAAAATTATGCACAGCTTCTACGAATGCTCGCTGAACAGATAGCAATGACAGGACTGGCCAAAGCACCAAGGATAGCCCTTTGCCCTTTACACGAGGCGTGTGCCTTTCTTAAAAAAAATCGCTGGACGTAAAGGCAAAAGAAAAGGGCTACGTTACGGTTCTGGAGAGGGGGGAGAGGAGCTAAGCACGCAAGTTCGCCCTACAGAAAGAATATTTGTGGGAATGATGAGACAGGGGAGAAAGAGAAAACTTGCTAGTAATTTCCGGAGGTGCCAAGGCGCCAACGGTGGGCACGAAGGCTGTGAAACAACGCCTCTGTGAACGCTCTCTCGCTCTTATGTCTTGCCTTCGTGATGTCACTGCTTCAATAGCTACCCGAACAGTCATTATTTGCTGAGCCTGCCATCCTCGCTCCAGTATTCACGTGGCCTGTATATAGAGTTCCTTCTGGACGACAGCTGGCTCGAGGTATTTTGCGTGCCATAGTCCTAGTAGCATGGAAGCGCTAAGGACGACTCATTCGCACGCATCGAATATCTGGGTCGTCTTTACGCGCAAGGCACTGAACTGACGCACAGTCTTTCTCTCGTCAACTCGCATCTATACGACCATGAGTGGTGACCGTATCGTTATATGCTATGTTAGGTATAGGCTATTTATTCATGGTAAAGTGAGTACTTTTGAAANACAGTCTTTCTCTCGTCAACTCGCATCTATACGACTATGAGTGGTGACCGTATCGTTATATGCTATGTTAGGTATAGGCTATTTATTCATGGTAAAGTGAGTACTTTTGAAAGCCCTCTCATTCGGAATAATATTCATTAAATATATTTAATTTTAGCCGTAGACGTTAACTTCAGGGCGAGGTGGAATATACACGCTATGTTTATTACTAACTTGATAATATTTATTCAAAAATGTGGTTAAAGGACAAAATATGGCTGAAATTAAAAGTAACTAGGGCCTCAAAAGTGCTCACTTTACCGTGAACAAACTATATAGCCTGTTTACACGCCTCAGAGTGATAATGAGACACCCTTAACAGCCCTTTCCCATTAAAAAATTACACATTAGAGACGATCATAGAAAACGGAAACTATGATTCTGACGTGAGCAGTGTCGAAATACACTGAAGAGCCAAAAAAACTGGTACATCTGCCTAATATCGTGTAGTGCCCCCGCGAGCACGCAGAAGTGCCGCAAGACGACGTGGCATGGACTCGAATAATGTCTGGAGGTATGCAGGAGGCATTTAAATCTGCGCCAATTTGAGAAAGGGTTTCACGTCTGTCACGTTTAATGATTCTCGTCAGTCGTCGTTTGTCCCTTTCGTTCGCGATCTTTTTCTGGCCGCAGCGATGTCGAAGATGTGATGTTTTACCGGATTCCCGATATTCACCGTACACTCGTAAAATGGTCGTACGCGAAAAACCAAATTTTATCGCTACCTCGGATATGCTATGTCCCATCTCTCGTGCGCCGACTATAACACTACGTTTAAACTCACTTAAATCTTGATAACCTGTCATTGTAGCAGCAGTAACCGGTCTAGCATCTTTGCCAGACGCTTGTTGTCTTATATAGCGCTGCCGACCGCATCGCGTTACTCTGATTGGTTCCATACATCTGTTATTTGCATTCGCACGCCTATGCCAGTTTTTTTGGCTCTCCAGTGTATATAGAAGAGTGCTCTAATTGGTCTGGGCTGCCGGCGCCAGGCTCCCTCCCGCCTACCTCGTGCTTCAACTGCATTGCAGTGTGTTTGAAATACTCATTTTTCTACAAAACTATTAGACGTGCGTCCAATGCGCTGATCTAAGAAAACAACACACACTTCAGACGAGAGCTGTTGAGTGCTTTCAAGACGTCCCGCATAATACAAACACCATCTCAGAGCACTCCCTTATGGCTAAGAACAGCTTTTTCAAAGTGTTCTATCTCAAATTATACGCTTCAGATGCATACAAAACTACTCAAGGGGCCTGTATCGTACCTTCCTGCNTAAATCTTGATAACCTGCCATTGTAGCAGCAGTAACCGGTCTAGCAACTTTGCCAGACGCTTGTTGTCTTATATAGCGCTGCCGACCGCATCGCGTTACTCTGATTGGTTCCATACATCTGTTATTTGCATTCGCACGCCTATGCCAGTTTTTTTGGCTCTCCAGTGTATATAGAAGAGTGCTCTAATTGGTGTGGGCTGCCGGCGCCAGGCTCCCTCCCGCCTACCTCGTGCTTCAACTGCATTGCAGTGTGTTTGAAATACTCATTTTTATACAAAACTATGAGACGTGCGTCCAATGCGCTGATCTAAGAAAACAACACACACTTCAGACGAGGGCTGTTGAGTGCTTTCAAGACGTCATGAACATTCACCATCTCAGAGCACTCCGTTATGGCTAAGAACAGCTTTTGAAAGTGTTCTATCTCAAATTATACGCTTCAGATGCATACAAAACTACTCAAGGGGCCTGTATCGTACCTTCCTGCAGACTTTCCACCAATAGAATAAAAGGGGCACCACTGAAAGTTCCATAGGTGCACGTAAAGCGACGGTAACACTGCATGCTAGTCCAGAGCCTTGGGCTTAGCGGCTATGGCACACTTGATGCGCATGGCAGTGTCGCCCTTAACGTTCCCGCGCTTCTCGGCCTCAAAAGCGTAAAACATCGCTGGGTAAGCGGAAGCCTTAAGGAAAAAGTCAAGTGGGAGGAAGCGTGTTTCTCCTGCCGCCAGAGCGCGCTGCCAACCGATCTGTAAATACTTCCAAACCATCCGGCTAGATGGCACCACAGTAGTATTCCCTTCCCCCTCTCAAACACGGACAACATGTGTCATACATTCGTGGAACCACCTAGTGCCAGGTAATCCGCTTACCTCACTAATTACACGTCGACTCTAGCAGATTGCTCTGTGCGATAACAATGTGTTCGAGGGTTAGCAGTACTTCGACCACACAGATGTCNCAGATTGCTCTGTGCGATAACAATGTGTTCGAGGGTTAGCAGTACTTCGACCACACAGATGTCAGTATGGAAGGTATGCAAATTTGGAAAGCCAATAATATATTTTTGTAAACTATTCACTATTGATTACAGTGGTTCGGAGCATTTAAGATTAGTTACTTTTACATGCATATGAAATTATGGCAATAAAAATGTACATTTGTTTATATACGCCGATTGAGGTGTTAGCCCGAAATTCTAATGCCATGTACGTGTAAACTTGCATTTCATTCTGAAGTACCTGTGAGCGTATAGTTACAGATANGCCCGAAATTCTAATGCCATGTACGTGTAAACTTGCATTTCATTCTGAAGTACCTGTGAGCGTATAGTTACAGATAGAACTTTTCGGCCAAATTACGAGAAAAATAATTTTAAGTTTACATTTCTGTTCCTGGGAATTCAATGATAAGTACAAGTATTTGTTTCTAACATGAGATCTAGCGGTAGGAAGTAGAACTACTTCAAACTCCATCTGTGTGTTACAAACAGAAACTTAACTCCCGCTGATGCGAAATGCTTGCTGTTTGCATATTAACTACGTATTCTATATCAGAAGTAAATTGTTATCCACATTTTGATGATAATTTTTATAACTCTGTTTAGCTACGAAGTTACTGAATGGAACACAACAACGTGAAAATGTCAGAAGTAAATTGTTATCCACATTTTGATGATAATTTTTTATAACTCTGTTTAGCTATCAAGTTACTGAATGGAATACAACAACGTGAAAAATTGTACAATTACACACACGTAGTATATAAATAAACATGACGCCGCTTTAAAAGAGCTAATACTGACTGTAAAATTACTTGGTAAAACAGTAAAAAATGTACATAAATTGTGTATTTTTAATTACGGTGAATCTATAATTTTACTTCTGTTTCAGTGAAAAAAGACACGCTGTGGTGGAATTACAGTTGCGATGTCTGTGTAAATTTACTTGTCGTGGAGAACAAATACACGAACATTAGCATTTATTTTCTGATACATAGGAATTATTATTCGACAACATTATATGTAAAAAAATTATTAGTCCAGAGCAAATGTTATTTGAATAAATTTTAGGATAAATTTACTTGGACACAGAGTAGAAAAAGAAAGTTGACATATGTAGGTGCAAAAATACTACACCGGCGGAGACAGTACTGCCACATACATGTGTGTAAAATTACACTAATTTTTAATAGAGTGTAGTGTACCTTTTGCAGTCNTGGAGACAGTACTGCCACATACATGTGTGTAAAATTACACTAATTTTTAATAGAGTGTAGTGTACCTTTTGCAGTCAGTGAACAACGTACTGCGCACTCAAATACGTCACCGTCAACAAATTACCAAATGGGAGGTGGGGTAACTTTACAAATGATATTGCCACTCAGGAAGACTCCCGAGGCATTGCAGGGCTGGATTAAAACCTTCAGAGGCCCTAAGCACTTGCGATTTTGGAGGCCCCNAGGAAGACTCCCGAGGCATTGCAGGGCTGGATTAAAACCTTCAGAGGCCCTAAGCACTTGCGATTTTGGAGGCCCCGTAGACTGCATATAATTCAGAATCTAAACGAAAAAATGTAAATTTAAAATGGTGTGTTTAGAAATGAAACAAAACGTACACTAAGACGGAAAACAATGTTTATTTTTGTATCTTCCTATTTCAATATTTGGAAAATTTTCTCCTATCTTCTGTAATAGCAGTCTTGTATCAGGTCCTCAAAACTTATTGCGTGACCTGTTTGCTCCTATATCTACTTAGTAGAAATAAGGAATCAATTTTTGTGGAACCTGTTTCAGCTGCATCGGTTGCAATTTTGCACCATATAGCCCATTATAAATCCGGAAATGTAACATTTCTTAGGTGCCTCCTTATCCTTAATGCCTTGAGCGCGTTCTTACACTGCTTAATGGTTAATCCAGCCCTGAGTCATCGGGTACTAATTTCTCGCTATATACAGTACTATCCACAAATAACCTTCATGTGCAACATGTCCACGATCGTGAATACTGTTAGCAGTCCGTTTGTGAAGAACATATCATGACCAGTCTTCAGAGATTCCAGGCGTTTTCATGCTTTGTTTCGACCCGTAACGAGTTCCTTTGCAAGGGCGTCGCATCGTATTACGACTTGGCTGCACGAAAATCGGCAAACTATTTTAATATTTTCCCGAGCACTCCTTCCTCTTCGCGACATGATCCAAAATACGGAAAAGAGGGATGGGGGGAGAAATAAAGTGTCCGCGCGAAATTCGGAGTTACGAGCGTCGGCAAAAACGCGGCGGTATTGGGAAACGCGCGCTCCGGGACATAAATTTCCGGGGAACTGGTGGCAGGTAAGCAGAATTCCGGTGAGTCCGGGGAAACTTGGAGGTCTCGGAAACTGGAACTGTATTTCTCCCGACCGCCTTAATCGACAGGGGTTGGATGAGGGGGGGGGAGCGGGAGGGGAATTTCGGACTGGCTGCGCGTAAAAGGTAGAAAGGGGAGAGAGAGGGGTTTGCCCAAGTGATTTTTTGAGATGAAAAATAACCCCGAGCGAGTGAGGTGAGGCTGGCCCAGCAGCTTTACGTGCAGTCGGTGTGCGGCCAATAAAGCCATGCAGGGTAGGGGGTGGAGTCTAGGGTCAAAGTTAGGCAGCGCTGGCAGGAGAGGAGGGAGGGATCCGATGTACGTGAGCAGTCGGCAACCCCCGCCACGCCCAGGCCGCCTCAGCTATAGCCCGACAACTTGCACGTGAGCCCCCGATCGGTACTGGAACCCCTTCTGGAGCAGACAAACGTGGCATAAAAGAAAATCAAACACAATTTTATTGCTTGTACTTGCGTAAAACAAATTTTAATTTATCGTCAGTTTTTTTTTACGAATTTAAAAATACTATTTTATATTTCAGTGAATAGGTAGTTAAAAATAACGCAATAAGTAAAACAATTATTTTCTGCGTTTTATTAATGCGTTTATTACAAATAATTTTGCTGCATAAATTACTTCAACCGTTTTCATTAAAAGCGAATTTCAACAATCAAATAAAACTACCTTCCTACATATTTAGAATATTTTGAGCTAAACTTTTAGATGTATAATTTTCATTACGGCAAGACTTTTAACAGCTGGGTTATGTTTCCCTCCAACAGTTACAAAATGCAATAAGAAGTACCAGGATAACAGCAGCAACACCGATGGAAAAAAAAAAAGGGAAATTAAAGATACTTAAGTACATGATGCGTGGGTATCGTTGAAGCATGTTTGAAATGGAAGTTTCTTAAATAAAAGTACTGAACGCATTTGCAATGTTTCCTTACGACAAAAAACATACTTGGGAATACACAATTTAAGACACCTCGCAAATGGAGAATGTTATTTTGCACCCTTCAGAAATAGCCGAAGATGGCTTTTTCAGGATGCTATATCAAAAAGCACAAACTGGGCATTTGCTTCTAGCTTATACAGAATGTTCGGAAACTAAACGCCCAAACTGCGGCATCTGATTCCTTATGAAAAATGAAGTCGAAAATATACAGGACACCACATACCTAAACATAATATTGAAGGAGATATGATCCAGTGAAAATTGGGTTTTGAGAACGTATTTTTGCCAAATGCCTTGTACTTTCTGCCAGCGGTAAGGAAGGCGGCGATTTACCCACAGTACGTCTCACACAGTTGAATGGGACACGCCCATTTGGCGCGCTACGGAGCGTGTACTAGTGGAGGGCACGTCGTTGATGTGCTGACGTATCACTTCCTCAAGCCGAGCAGTGAGCACAACAAAGGACAGCCAGCATTACGCATGTGTCTCTGCAACATGGGAAGCATAAGTCACCTTCCTGCTACGGACTTTGTAGGCGTTGTACAAGGCATTCGGAAAAATATGTTTTTAAACCCAAATTTTCATAGGATTATATCTCCTTTAATATTCCGTTTAGGTATATAGTGTCCTACATATTTTTTACTTTATTTATCATAAGGAATCACCTCCCGCAGTTTGGGCGTTTANGCAAAAATATGTTTTTAAACCCAAATTTTCATTGGATCATATCTCCTTTAATATTCCGTTTAGGTATATAGTGTCCTACATATTTTTGACTTTATTTATCATAAGGAATCACCTCCCGCAGTTTGGGCGTTTAACTTCCGAACAACCTGTGTGAACGTCTGCACTGAATTATGATGCAAGATTTTTAACAACTAAAATCGCCAACACCACCACTAAGTCCCGCAGCTGCTTGGAACACTGCGGAAAGAAAGCGCATCTCGCGAGCGAGTGCGGTGAGTTGTGCGTCCTCGTGTCACCCAACACGCAGCCTTACTACTGAGTCTCCTACGCGTAAGACAGAGATTACTACGCGAGCGCCGTATGTGCACAGAAAACAACAAATAAATTAATAAACATTAATGGAACTGAGAAGTCTAGTTTTGATATATACTCGATAGTTCGCAAAATTGATTTTTGTAGGCATGTAAGCATTTGAAAGAATATCAATTAGATCGCTTAAACACTGAAAATCAAGAAACTGCTAGTAGCTAATGAGAAACCTATGCTAGGTTTCAACTGATGGTTGGTGCCTCTTGGTGCCGAGAACTATACCTAGCAGAGAGTCGATATCAGGTACATTGTAAGTAGATAGAAAATAAGAGAGCCCCGGAGCAATGTGGCATCTGGCAGAGGACAGCAGTAACATCTGGCAGAGGACAAGAGGTGACCTTGACCTTTGACATTGGAAAACACTCCATATTTATAGAATTTTCCTTAAAATTTCCCTAATTCTGCAAAAGGTTTTACTACCCAAATTTTCATGAGCCACTCAGTCCAAAAATAGCAAGACCATGTTTCAAGAATGTTCCAGTTCATGCTCCGTCATTCTTCCTTGGTTGACAGGGGTGTGGGGTGTCGGAGCCCCACAGCCATCCGCCATATTGAATTGCATCAGAACCATATTGGATTACCTTCACTTTGACCTTGGCCTCTTATCTTGACCTTAAATGTCCCATTTCCCTGAAAATTACTCAAAAATTTCTCGAATTTCCCTCCAAATCTGAAAACTTGACCTTGACCTTAGACCTTGACCTTTGCGGGTATCTGGTGCACAGGCTGTAGGCTTCGGAACTCGGAGCCATCCACCATATTGGATAGCATCACAGCCACCATCTTGTTTCTATAATTTCCCAGTTCATGCCACCATCTTGTTTCTAGAATTTTCCAGATCATGCTCTGTCATTCCATGCTACCAACTTGGAATGTTTCAGTTCATGACCTGTCATTCCACGTCGACATCTTGTTCCTAGAAGTGACATGGGTGTTAGAACAGGTTTAAATTATGTATGCATAAAATATATATATAGAAATTATTTTACCAGATGTTATAAGCATGGGTATGCATTTCGACAGGTATGTATTTGTTATGTTACCTTTTGCAGTAGGCATGTTGACAAGGCACTGATAATGATCTTACATTTTATTATCACTAGAACCAGTACTCAGAATTTTTTAATATAAATTAGACATCAGACCAGGAAGTATGAGTGCAATCAAATAAGGCAATATTCCTAAAAATAAAAGAACGATATTTAAAAAAAAATTGTTAAATATATATATATATATTTTTTTTTACAGGATAACACATTTTTCTTCAGTTCTTGTAGTTAGTTTTTCACAATATCATCTTCTGTCCGGGCGCCAATACCAGACTGAAGTGTAGTCTTCTGTGTTTTCCATCTTCTAAAGACTAGCAGACATTTGCTGTAAAAAAAATACATTATTATTTATCTGTGATTGTATCCTTGTCAATCCAACTATTTTTTGATCTGGAAATTCCTTCCAACGAACGTATATTTTACTGCCTTTACATTTCAAAATGTTTCTACAAGATAAGTGTCGGGAAATTTTGTGGGGTATATTTCCTCACTGTAAAAGCCACCACGAATAACTTGGCCATCCAGGTCTTCAAGATAGTAGGTATTAGGTTTATAATGTCGAATTTTGACGACTCTGTACAATTGGTTTGACCATTTTTGTGCATATCCTTTGTCAAATGTCCCTTTCATTCTTGAAATGCATACGCTTGTGCAGTTGATTGTTCCTACAACACACACCATTGACGGCAAGGTATCCAGTGTCGATGAGTCTTTCGTATCTTCACTTCCTTCCACTTCTTCGACTGTGGTAAGTACTGTGACTCCACCAGTTCTGCAGTGTGGCTTTTATGATCATGTGCTTACTGATCGCAAGTATGGTTTGCACCACGAGAAAAATTGCAAGCTCAACCCCTTCAGGGTGGAGCAGCATGTATGTGACAAGTGCGGGTGTCAATTGCCCGCAAGGACAACATGTGCTAACACATACAAGGCTGCATTGGTCAAATCCAGCAGAAGATAACTACTTGAAGCAAATCCTGAAATAAGAATTTCGCCTGCACTGACGCTGCAAGAAGACACGAGTGCAGCTTTTGGATGAACCCTGATGCTGAAACCCTGGAATGTGACAAATGTGGGAGGCAATTTACCAGATCTGACAAAATGAAGGCACACAGCTCTAAATGTAATGATTCCATTGCCCCACCAGTGAAGCATGGATGTATTGATACACAAACAAGTCCATCTGTCCTAGCTCGTCTGATTTTGACAAAGGATGGCTCTCGCTATAGCAGAGTAGTCGCCAGGGCTAGCTAACCTAATAATAACGGGGTTGTGTAGGCGGAGACAGCCTTCAACCATAATTTGAAGACTCTCATTTCAGAGAATAGNAACCTAATAATAACGGGGTTGTGTAGGCGGAGACAGCCTTCAACCATAATTTGAAGACTCTCATTTCAGAGAATAGATTCACTACAACGGGCAACATATGTACACATCTGAATTATATGAAAGAGAACATTATCAATCAGTATAACTCCGGAATTGGAAACACAGCAAGCCATCACATTTAACATATGGTTGCGTTGTATTTATGGTAAGCCGGAGCCACACGACAACTAAGATGACCATTGTGATTTCAAGTCAAAAAATATACCTCTGTACAACTTAGATGATATTGAAGATGCTGTGATAGCTACCATCGAAAAGATCTACAAGGAAGAAGAATACCAGGCGAAGGGAAGTGGTTGGACCCTCACCTCTGTAAAACATTATCAGCTAAGGATCAATAAGCTTAATCAACTTAGAGCTTCATCCCACATCGATTTACCAACAAGCATCAAGGCTAGGAAGGCAGTAATTGATCCCCAAAAGCAAAGATCAAGAATTCTTCAAATGTGGGCGGGGCTATATTATCAAGATTCGTGGAAGGCGATGATATTAAACGTGTCAACAAGATATATATCCTCGAAGGCAAATTTAGTTTCCGTGGACCTCGAGTTCCCCACACCTCTGACCCAAATACACAGGGTTGAGAGAAATAACCCTGGAATTACTGTACATATTCATTAGCTCGAAGATGAAAGGTGGTGCCAATACGTATATGCAATGATGAAAAACCTGAAAATTTCGACTTGCTACTCCTTACTGATGGTAGCAACAACCACTAAACCTTAATTAACAATTTATCTAGACTGATACATTCACAGTTGACACTGCATAATGGATCTATATATANGATTAATAATAATAAATATTTCAAATTTTTAACAATAACTCTCTCTCTCTCTCTCGCTCTCTCTCTCTCTATATATATATATATATATATATATATATATATATATATATGCAAAAGGTGCTTCACATACTATCATGATATTCCATGCATTACTGGCCTCACTGGAGAGGAAACTCTTGAGCAGCACTTGAAATAGTGTAAGCCTCATGCTCCTGCGAGAATATAGATGCCTAAGTCAACATCGAACAACATGCCTCCTGTTATTAAATTTAAGAATGATCAAAATATGACTAAGCTTCCAATAGTAATATATGCAGATTTCGAAGCCATGCTGAAGCCTGTTACATCATGTGAACCTGATCCCAAGTAATCATACACAATGGCCTACCAAAAACATGAGCTGTACAGTTATGGAATTTACATTTGTGTGGACAACAATGTTATACCAGCATCAAAAACATCAGGTTTAAATGCAAAGCCTAATAAAAACTTCATGTTCAACACTGCAAAAATCGCTGAATAGGTTCAGGAGATTCAGAACCACTGAGACCGCTGACACTTAATGAAAGATCTGCATATGATCCTGCTGCAACTGCTCCACATCCTTCACGAAGAAGAACCCTAAAGTCTATGACCATGACCACCTTACCAGCAACTATATTGGGCCTGCCTGCAACAAATGTAACATGTTACATCGTTGCCCTAAAAAATTACCAGTAATGTTACATACTATTATCTATGACGAACATTTCATCAAACAAGAACTCACATATGACACCAAAGATATATTCATCGTTCCGAAATTCAGAGGAAAAATTAGTAACATACAGTAAGTCGCAACATACAGTAAGTCGAGTGGGGACAAATTCAGTATTCAATTAATAGCTACGTACAGATGCATGTCTGTCAGGCTCGCTACCCTCGCACAGAACATGTCTGCAGCCAAATTTAAAACTACGAAGAAATTTTTCAGCACTGAAGAAATGGGGCCAGTTGTAAGAAAGGGTATCTTTCCTTATGACTATGTTGACTCGTGGGAGAAGTTAGAAGAGATGCAGCTGCCCGCTAAGGAAACCTTCCACAACCGACTCAGTAACAGTGATATTAGTGACGAGGACTAAGTCCATGCAAGAAATGGATGGAGGAAATTTGGATGTTGCACACTGGGAGAATATTCCGACATCTACCTGAAGATGGACATCTTGCTTCTCACTGACATTTTTGACAATTTACCGGTGCTGTGTCTGAACATATATGACTTGGACTGTGGTCATTATGTGAGTGTCCCAGATTATCACTTGGTGCCATGTTGAAAATGACAAAGGTGTAATTAGAACTACTTACCGACTATGACATGTACCTATTCATCTAGGCTGGTTTCCAGGGCGGCGTAGCTCAGTGTATTAAACAACATTGTACAGCAAATAACAGACATGCTTCTACCACACATGATGCAAAAAAAACCATCAACATACCTCCAGTATGTAGACACCAACAATTTGTATGGTTGAACGCTGTCATTACCACTTCCATATTCTGTATTTAAATGTGTGAACACCTACCTGGACATGGTGCTGTGCCAGACAATGGCGATGTAATCTACATACTGGAGGTGGACGTACAGTACCCTACCAGTCTACACATAGACCATAAAGATTTACCATTTCTCCCCATCAATGAGTACCCTCCCCCCCCCCTCTCCCGGAACCAAGCTAACCAAATTACTGACAACTCTGGGCCAGATAGGAACAATTATATAGACCACTATGTAAATTTGAAACAAGAATTTGAACACGACCTACAAATAAAGACGATTCATCGAGTTTTGCAATATAATCAAAGGGCATGGTTCAATCCTTACATTGATATGAATACCGAAAAGCGCCACGCTGGTGCTAATGAATTTGAAAAAGATTTCTTCAAGCTTGCCAATAATGCTATGCTTGGTAAGCTAATATAAAATAAAAGAAAGAGGCAAAAAATGGAATTGGTTTGCATGGAAAAGAGAATTTCAAAAATGATTTCAATACCATATTTTGAGGACAGGATAATTTATGATGAAAATCAACAAAGAAAGTATTTAGTTCGACAAGCCTATATATGCAGGATTTGCAGTACTAGACTTATCACAGGCCTTGATGTATCGCTTCCACTATGACATCATGATGAATAAATATAATGAAAATATTCAGTTGGTATATATGGACATCGACAGCTTTATTTATGAAATCGAGACGATGGACATTTACCAGGAATTAGCCTCAGACCCAGCATTCAAGATGAAATTTGACATGAGTGCCTATCCCTTCACTCACCCATGCTACTCACCCACTAACAAGACAGTGGTAGGCAAATTTAAGGGTGAGTGTGGTGGCGATGAGATGTATGAATTTGTTGGCCTGAGGGCTTCATTGTATAGCTACAAATGCATCAGCAAAACTGTCAAAAATGCTAAAGGCATCCAGAAATCTACCATGAAAAATAAGTTAACTTTTAATGATTACAAGAATGTATTATTGCAACAAACACAAATAAGAGTTCATGTAAATACTATCAGATCACAACATCATCAGGTATATACCGAATTCAGTAATAAGTTAGCATTGCTCTGGATGGATGATACAAGACAATGAATGACTGTGCGCATACTCTATCCTATGGTTATATAGAGTAATTTAATTATTTTTTAATTGAGATAAACATCTTGAAATGCAAATGCCTCTTCCTAGTCATGTTGAAGCAGATGCCATCCCATTCCTGCATCTATATTTTTCTCACAATTTATGAAAATGTCTAAATTTTAATAGTTTAGTGTTATTACTTTTCAGTAATTTCTTCCAGTGGCACACTGTATCTCGTGCAAGGCATAGTCTTGTCAGGTGTGTTGCTGATGACTGGTTGCATTNTTGAAGCAGATGCCATCCCATTCCTGCATCTATATTTTTCTCACAATTTATGAAAATGTCTAAATTTTAATAGTTTAATGTTATCACTTTTCAGTAATTTCTTCCAGTGGCACACTGTAGCTCGTGCAAGGCATAGTCTTGTCAGGTGTGTTGCTGATGACTGGTTGCATTCTGTAGCCTGTGCAAGGTACAGGTGTGTTGCCAATATATCACNAAGGCATAGTCTTGTCAGGTGTGTTGCTGATGACTGGTTGCATACTGTAGCCTGTGCAAGGTATCATCTTGACAGGTGTGTTGCCAATATATCATGGAGGATTGTTTTAGTTTTATCTGATGCGACTACTATGTCACTTCCACAATTATTCTCATGTACAATGATTTATCATCTATGTTGAGCATCCGACCTGGAGTTTATAGCTATTTCCTGGGAGGTTCCAACACTTATCCTGAGTTGTGAATGGGCAATGGTATTCATTGTCAGTCTCATATGCACTGCAATTACTGGTGGTAGTATCGTACTTGCTTTTATTCTTCATTTATGCGCTATCCCCCAACTTCTCTTTTTTCCTCTATCTATCTGCTTTACTCTTCTTTGGCTATTGTCTTTCTGTGCATTCCTTTGTCCACCCTGATTTTTTTAGGTGTTAAGGTTTTCATGTCAACAACGTTGTAAACCACCTACGCAATATGCACTTGCAAGGCAGTCGAGACAATTAAAAATAACTGAAAAGTTCTGATAAATACCAATACATTTATTTAACATTATGTATAATGGAAAACATAAATCTCCACAGTGCCTCTGCAAATGTATGTTGCGTAGCTCCGGTTCCAATGTCTGGGGAACTGCATTCATGATCTTTGTTTTAGGCCTCGTGTAAGGGACCAAGTGCAAGCGTACAGTTAAGGCGAGGACAACACAGGACGTCCACCCGAAGAAGTCCATCACTTCAGAAACTATTAAATGCATTATTGTTCAAGAATATATATTTGAAATAAGTAATTGTTTAAATACATTTGACTATTAAATTAAAATTACTTAGTATGTTTTATTCATACACAGACAAGTAAAATAACTAGTCTACTGACAATTATTCATATGTTTAAGTATAAAGAAAGCTTTTTTTACAAGTGCTTGGAAAATAAATAATACCTACTATTTCTCATTTGGGTAGTCTAAATAAAAAATCATGGCATATTTATATAAAAAATATTAAGTCATGATTGATTACTGCAGTGTGAGCAAGGACTTGCTCCGACTTGCTGGTTTGTGATAAATGTGTCATTGGAATGTGTTGTTGAGACCGAAATACTGGAAGCTAACGGTATTGCTCACCACAGTGTGTAGGCAGGCACTTGTCATGTGTGGAAAGCACTCTGCTGCTGTATCATTTGCCATCCTACACATAAAAAACTTATTTACTTGCCATTGTTTATGCATGCAAGTATAAAGTAAATGATTATAATAACTAAAATATAAAATAGTACTTAGCATGGTTATGCATATGAAACATCTCATTGCCGATATGATCCATTTTATGAGTGAACCATCCTTCCCAACATGAGTTGTCGTCTCACACTTATTATATATTTCATTATCTCTCTCGAATACATATATTTATACTGTTTCTAATTTATGTTGATAAAAAATTCAGAACACAGGCTGTAGTGATAAAAATAATGAAGCTATTTTCAGTGCCCTGTCAACATGCCTGCTGCAGGATTTAACATAATGCACACATACCCCTCGTATAGACATGTCCATGCCTATAACATTTGGGGAAATAATAATTTACATATATGTTATGTATACATCATTTAAACCTATGCTGGGACCCATGTGACATCTAGAAACAAGATGTCGAGGTGTAATGACAGAGCATGAACTGGAGCATGCCAAGGTGGTAGCNACTGTAGCCTGTGCAAGGTATCATCTTGACAGGTGTGTTGCCAATATATCATGGAGGATTGTTTTAGTTTTATCTGATGCGACTACTATGTCACTTCCACAATTATTCTCATGTACAATGATTTATCATCTATGTTGAGCATCCGACCTGGAGTTTATAGCTATTTCCTGGGAGGTTCCAACACTTATCCTGAGTTGTGAATGGGAAATGGTATTCATTGTCAGTCTCATATGCACTGCAGTTACTGGTGGTAGTATCGTACTTGCTTTTATTCTTCATTTATGCGCTATCCCCCAACTTCTCTTTTTTCCTCTATCTATCTGCTTTACTCTTCTTTGGCTATTGTCTTTCTGTGCATTCCTTTGTCCACCCTGATTTTTTTTTAGGTGTTGTGGTTTTCATGTCAACAACGTTGTAAACCACCTACGCAATATGCACTTGCAAGGCAGTCGAGACAATTAAAAATAACTGAAAAGTTCTAATAAATACCAATACATTTATTTAAAATTATGTATAATGGAAAACATAAATCTCCACAGTGCCTCTGCAAATGTATGTTGCGTAGCTCCGGTTCCAATGTCTGGGGAACTGCATTCATGATCTTTGTTTTAGGCCTCGTGTAAGGGACCAAGTGCAAGCGTACAGTAAAGGCGAGGACAACACAGGACGTCCACCCGAAGTAGTCCATCACTTCAGAAACTATTAAATGCATTATTGTTCAAGAATATATATTTGAAATAAGTAATTGTTTAAACACATTTGACTTTTAAATTAAAATTACTTAGTATGTTTTATTCATACACAGACAAGTAAAATAACTAGTCTACTGACAATTATTCATATGTATAAGTATAAAGAAAGCTTTTTTTACAAGTGCTTGGAAAATAAATAATACCTACTATTTCTCATTTCGGTAGTCTAAATAAAAAATCATTGCATATTTATATAAAAAATATTAAGTCAGGATTGATTACTGCAGTGTGTGCAAGGACTTGCTCCGATTTGCTGGTCTGTGATAAATGTGTCATTGGAATGTGTTGTTGAGACCGAAATACTGGAAGCTAACGGTATTGCTCACCACAGTGTGTAGGCAGGCACTTGTCATGTGTGGAAAGCACTCTGCTGCTGTATCATTTGCCATCCTACACATAAATAACTTATTTACTTACCATTGTTTATGCATGCAAGTATAAAGTAAATGATTATAATAACTAAAATATAAAAGNTGCAAGTATAAAGTAAATGATTATAATAACTAAAATATAAAAGAGTACTTAGCATGGTTATGCATATGAAACATCTCATTGCCGATATGATCCATTTTATGAGTGAACCATCCTTCCCAACATGAGTTGTCGTCTCACACTTATTATATATTTTATTATCTCTCTCGAATACATATATCTATACTGTTTCTAATTTTTGTTGATAAAAAATTCAGAACACAGGTTGTAGTGATAAAAACAATGAAGCTATTTTCAGTGCCCTGTCAACATGCCTGCTGCAGGATTTAACATAATTCACACATACCCCTCGTATAGACATGCCCATGCCTATAACATTTGGGAAAATAATAATTTACATATATGTTATGTATACATCATTTAAACCTATGCTGGCACCCATGTGACATCTAGAAACAAGATGTCGAGGTGTAATGACAGAGCATGAACTGGAGCATGCCAAGGTGGTAGCATGGAATGACGGGGCATGAAGTAACATGACAGGGCAATGAACAAGAACATTCTAGGGTGGAATGACAGAGCATGATAGGCAGAATTACAGAACATGAAAAGTGATGTGATAGAGAATGAAGTATCATGACAAGGCAATGAACTAGAACATTCCTGAAAAAAGGTCATGCTAGTTCTAGAAAATTTGGGTAAGGAAACTTTTTACAGGAAATATTGCATATTTGGAGGAAAATTCAGAAATTTTGAAGAAAAATTCTAGAAATTTTGAGTTTTTTCAAGGAAAACTGAGAATTTTGAGGTCAAGGTCAATGTTAAATGTCAAGATCACCTCTGGTCCTCTGACAGATGCCATTGCCAGTCATCTGCCAGATGCCACCACTGATCGAATGCTAGATGCCCTGTCCATCCAATTGTTCTACTCCCTGCTCCATGCCCCAGAACCCCCATTATCTATCTACTAATGTGGTTTCAAGAGACGGTCTTATAGGGCTTTGAAATTCCCAAATATCTGCATAAATATATAGCCACTACTACGCAAATGTTATTGCATAACATTAACACAGCGCCAAAAAAATCCTTTGTAAAAGATTACAAATGTAAATATTTGCTCATACTTGCATTTTACTTGCAATGTAATTTTGTTTCGGATCTTTTCTGTGTATGCACAAACAGCCTGTTGAAAGAATACTGGCAATAATAAATTTTTCGTAACTTATTTTCACTCTAGGAGAGACTCGAATTACACTTCAAACTGTTCTTGTATACGGCAAAAAGAGAACCCGCACCTCGTTCTAACTTCTGAAGGAACACTAGTTGCATGGACGTCAGCAGGGTGAAGAGAGAGACTGTCGGACTTTACCAACGCAGATGAGCGCACTGCTAAAGCCCACGACGTACTTAAACTTTCGCAGCTTCAGCTGGAAAGGAGTTTGTACTTCATCTGCGCTGCTCGTTCACGTAACTTGCCCCCTCCTGGCGCTAAGACGGTATTAGTTCTTTCTCATACCGGGAAACTGCTCCACCTCTTCTGTCGAATTTCTAAGATGAACTGCTACCATATCTTTAATTACACTCGTAACTATGTGATTCGAAAAGAAACAGTAGCAGCTACGGCAAATGATGAGATCGATCGACATGCATTCCGAAAAGCATTCATCCCACCATGGCGCAGCTAGCGAACATCCTAGATCTTAAAATTAAAAACCAGTATTACTTTCACATCATTGTGTCAGTAATCGTTACTGATTCGTATTTCTCTTCTACTTCAATGACACCAATATCAAGGATTCCTAATGAGCGAAGTGATGAAGCGGCATTCGCCTTAAATGAATTGTGTGAGTGCTTTCCAAGTCTACAGCAACTCGAACGCGAGGCTGGCAAGTTAACCCCTGGCAACAACAGCAGAACTTCCAGGAGAAACACAACTCCAGAAGCCGCGAGGACTCTCCGCGACCCAGCGGTGCTGTGGTTCGCGAACAAATCGACGCGACTACAAGAACAGCAAGTTGCCGCTGCCTGGTATATGTAGTTTATTTGCGTTATCTTCACACTTTTTGAATGAAACATTTGAAAAAGCGCCTTATGTATGACGTGTGTTTTACTTTCTTCCTAAAAAATATGCAATGTGTCACAGGCGTTTAATACTTCTCTGTCAACATAAAGGTAGCTAGAGTATTTTTATTTAAATTTAACTTTTATTTTATCTATAAATTATAGCATTTCATTTGATAATAATAAGAACAAAATCAGGGAGACAAGATAGGTGTGTTGGTAATGCCCAGTAAGAAATAGTTCTCATTCTAAATGTTATTAAACTGTGTGCGCACGAATGCGNCTGTGGTTCGCGAACAAATCGACGCGACTACAAGAACAGCAAGTTGCCGCTGCCTGGTATATGTAGTTTATTTGCGGTATCTTCACACTTTTTGAATGAAACATTTGAAAAATCGCCTTATGTATGACGTGTGTTTTACTTTCTTCCTAAAAAATATGCAATGTGTCACAGGCGTTTAATACTTCTCTGTCAACATAAAGGTAGCTATAGTATTTGTATTTAAATTTAACTTTTATTTTGTCTATAAATTATAGCATTTCATTTGATAATAATAAGAACAAAATCAGGGAGACAAAATAGGTGTGTTGGTAATGCCCAGTAAGAAATAGTTCTCATTCTAAATGTTATTAAACTGTGTGCGCACGAATGCGNAATAGGTGTGTTGGTAATGCCCAGTAAGAAATAGTTCTCATTCTAAATGTTATTAAACTGTGTGCGCACGAATGCGGTGTGTTGTTCCTTAAGTGTGATTTTGTGAACTTGGATAAGCTTTGTTTGCATGAGGCGGAGGGATATCCTGGAAGTAGAACTTTAGCAAAGCTTCAGAAAAGTTGGAAGCAACCATGAATGTACTATACTGCGAGATCACCGCGCCACTCAAAGGGGATTAGCTATGTTGTACNTGTAGTTTACTTGGAATATAATTAGCATGTAAACGCTATCAAATGTACGAAAGTTAACCACCTAGATAAAAAAAATCTTCTGACCCACAATAATTCGCTAGCAAAGTCATGGGTAGGAGGTAAGAAATTTGGCAGCTGGTTCGGCCACGTTTTCGACAAATAAACATTAACGCTGTAATTGTATGCAATCACTTAATCCCATCGAGTACTGCGTTCAGTTTACTTCTTAAAAAATTGAGATCTTTTCAATACCTATTTTGAAAATATACCCTGCGAAATGTCTAGCGTCGATAAGAACAGCACTCTACGTCATGGTTGCCACAGAACTGTGAGTGATTATCAAGTAAGCACTCTTTTTGCAGTCGAATCCATTTTAGCAACTAGAANCATGGTTGCCACAGAACTGTGAGTGATTATCAAGTAAGCACTCTTTTTGCAGTCGAATCCATTTTAGCAACTAGAAAATAAAGCTGTGTCGTACACAGCGAAAAACGTGGCAGGTGTATTTCAGAGGGGACAAATGCGGCGACTGCAAAATTGTTATTTTGTCTCGGCCTACGTTCTCGTGTCAGTAAGCAAAAGAAACATTGTCGCACGAGAGCTATGTCGCCCGCCTCCTCCTGACTGACAGCTCCGAGCCCGTCGTCGACGAAGCAGTTCCTCGTAAAGGTTTCAGCTACGTCCACGAATGACAAGTGGCGCATTCGGCGGCAAACAAACTATTTTCTCTCGCCACGACTCGTTTCCCGAACGTGTTAATCATCACACCAGCCGAGCTTGGGGGGAGGGGAATTTACGGCGGGCGGAGATGCAAGGCGACTGATACCGGGGGGCTAATGTTACAGGCACGCCCTTATTTTTACATCGCAGAGCAGCGGGGGGAGAGGATGAGGGAGGGCACGGCTAAAGGACTCCGGGTGCTCACGCGAGGCAGTCGTAAATCCTGCGGACGGAGCACGCCAGTCGGGACGGGCTTCTGGCTCGCCCGCGGCAAAGCGTCTCCACAAACTGTGCCTCGAGACGAGGTCTTCTGAGACAACGCCAGCCAGCTCTTCGCGAACAGCGCGTGGTCCAAGGCTGACATTCCCAACTAGCACACGTGTCGTCTCTTTTGATGCAGCTGGTGCGTATGGGGCTAATCATTTGCACGCGAGACTAAGGAGCGAGGAAACTACAAGGGCGACACTCCCACACGCATCAAGTGCGCCATCGCCGCTACGACCAAAGCAGTGTTCTCGTGGAGTGCAGTGGAGNGGGTTTTATTGCGGTGAAGCCCGGGGTCGTGGGACCTCGGCGTATCTTGGGGCAGCTGCCCAGTGCCTTCCGTTGCCTCCGGATGCCGTCTGCACGTGCAGAAAACTTGGGTGGCCCGTCTTTGCAGCTGTGAGGCGCGGGATCCTTTTGTTGGACACGTCCGCCACCCTTAATATTTATTGGTGTTGACCGCCGCCGGCAGGCTTCGCTAGCGCGTGTGTTCTGACGGCCAAAAATGCATGGACGCGGGGAGCGTCAGTAGTGTTTAGAGTCTTACTAAAATAATTACTTTATAATTTTTATCTGCTTGAACTGGTATTACTTTTTGTTTTATACGCATTTAATTACAAAATTAAATAATAATAAAATGTTAATTTTCGTATTATTTCTTTAACAATTTATTTGCGACACATGGACCACACTTGGATTGTAACCGTCAGGTTCATGCAACATGGGGCGGAACAATAGGCACAGAGTAAAAACTATAAAGAAGGCAGAGCTTCCAAAACTGTTCAAATGACAGTGGACGACCTGTGTGTAGGTTTCCTCACTAAGCCACCGTTATACGAACTGTGAAGCCATACAAGTTGTTTGTCCGGGTGGGGGACGTCGCATTGCCTTCTCTTCAGATGCACTTACTTCCGTCTGCTAGACACGCCAGGCAGTCCGTGGCAGTAATCATGCACGTGATGTTCCCAACAACGCCAGAGTTGCCAGTTCTCGCCACCAGAGCCGCCTCGGCAGAATCAGCAAGCGGCTATTCCGTTCCGTCCGAATGGTCAACTATGGACGTCGCCAGCAACGTGACGTCGCGGGGAAGTTCATTTGCGAGCGGGAGCCCGTTCCTGGGCAGGGCGCGGGGAGGGGAGGCAACAGTTTTAATTAAACTTCCCACGGCAGGATATATATTTTTTTATTTGTTTCCGTGTCCAGCGAGCCGGCGAAATTACTTGGCGTCGTCCCGAGTTCCGTGAAACGCGCGCGCGTCAACTGTTCATTTCTGGGGAGACTGACACGTGGGTGTTTACCCAGGCGTGTCCCACTGTCGCAGCCGCCTTGCAACACCAGTGCAGTTTACAAACTGCACACGTGCTCAAACACCAGACTGCGCAGCACGACGACGCACGTACTGCGAACTCTACTTGAAGAGTAAAAACAACCGAAACCATCTCGCGTGTAATTTTAGTATCTGGTCATCGTTAACGTCATTTTATTCCGACATCCAATCAAAATACTTATCCCTTTTATGCACACAGGTTTATCAGAAATTAAATTTAATGAGCGGGATAACCTACTAATATAATAAATGCGAAAGTCTGTGTGTATGTTTGTTACCACTCAGCTTTATAATGGCTGAACGGATGTTGATGAAATTTGGTATGTAGGTACTTTAGCTCTTGGAATAGGACATAGGATACTTTTTATCCTGGGAAATTGTACGGTTCATGTGGAATAATAACAAAACGTAATTCTTCAACGGCTGGGAACGTGACCAAAATATTGTTTTCCTCTGGTGTCAAGAGTTTATCAGGCCACCCAAGGACCTCTGAAATGGCTTAACGACTGCTATCAATCGATAACAACTGGGACCGGATACTTAACGTGCCCTCCGAAGCCCGGANCTGGGACCGGATACTTAACGTGCCCTCCGAAGCCCGGAAGCGCTCAGATGTTATACCACTAAACGGTCACCCAATCAAATGTGTGCCGCTAGGAACGATGCTTAACTTTGGTGATCGATTAAGATCCCTCAGCCAAGCGCAAAAAGTAGTACCTAGGTGCACTTATTTCTAAAGCTACAACTTGATGAAACTCACGTTTTGATTTTCATACATCGACGCTGGAAAGCGGAAATGTGGCAACTACGCGATAGATGCACAGATACACTCCAAAAACAATACCCTACTTCTTGGCTATCGGGTAAAAAATCTTTCCTTCCTTTTGGGTAGCCGTAATTAGTTAAAAACCTAGGCCAACATAGTATGATTTTATAATTCTGATTTCACATAAATGAATTGTCTTTTCCCAATTTATTTATTAGTGTATCGCTGTAAAATTCAATTGTACCCGGGCGAAACCGGGCCGGTTCGCTAGTAAATAATATAAGTGTGTGTATACATGTATAAAACTGTACCAGCATATTTACCTGAAATGGAGAGAAAGGTCGCGACAGCTATTTAACACACCCTTGGCATGGCAAGAAGTTTGAATTATACATTTTTCAATCAGATAACCTAGTCACGATGACAAGCTGAATAATAATGTCAATTAATGAGAATATATAGTCCTTTATTTAAAAACATTAGTTTTAAATACTTTTAAATGTAACAAATAATTGACTTCATTTTCACATGCCAAATAATGCAAAACCAGAAAATTAAAAACAAATCGGGATGTGGCTGTGTTCGGGAACTGTCGAGGGTTTTACGTTAATACGTTTAAGGTAACAGGTGATATTTTCTTTGGGATATGGGAGTGAAATGAAAGTACCGAAACGGATACTTTGTTTTTATTGCTTACATCGACGTATCTAGAAGAAACATTTAATTTGTCACCGAAATCAGCGCGTTAGCACTACACCGTCACGAGATGTACTGACGGAAATTTTCGCCCCAAACCCAAGATGGCCGCCAATCGCCGTGAGCCCCCGCCCGCACGCGCTGCACCAACTCAAGGTCACATGCTCGCAACGTAGTCGTGTTAGCGATAGAACTAGAATACATTGTCATTGTAGAAGCGATACGGGGCACGAGCCCACGACCTCTGCTTCGCACACAGGGAACGCTCCGCAAACACACAGCCGACACAACAAACGTGTTTCGGGAGTTCGACATACCCGCGTCATTTATTAACATGGTGTCCGCCCTCTTGTACGAGGACACGGTCGACAAGGTAGGGAGGGGGGGAGTGCTGCAATATGCGGCTGTGAATAAAAAATACACCCGTCAGCGACACAGCAGGCGCCGCGGTGCATTATGGAAACACGGCCGATGGCACGGCTAATGAAGCATGTCGGCACTGAACAACACACGCAAATATAATTAATAAAAAAATATGTCAGTGTAATCGGTATAGTTTGCTTTTCTAGGCTGCGCGCTTGGTTATCAATCCCTGATTGGGATGCGTGCGGGCACTCACGTTTGACCTTCCAAAACCACTTCTAGTTAAATATATCATTAATATCTACACTGGGAAACCAACTCAAACAAAATAGACTTGCAACTGCTAAGGACGAGATTTTTCCGTGTTCACGAAAGACAACACACGTGTTGTAAGCTCTCCATTCACATATCTGGTGCCCAAATGTTTTTCTTAGTTTCAAAAATTCCTAGACAAAGGCGGTTCTCCACACAACGTTCGTTAGCCGGTTACAGGTTCGTTACGTTCGGTTAGTAACGGCGAATGCAAAAACACGACTCGACTTCCGCATCCCGCTCATATGCAATGAGAAATCCCATTTTCAAAACATCTCGGCAAAATGTAAGCTATAAAACCGATCAGAGGAAACTCGTCTACAAGTACGCTGTGTATTGCGCAATGCATTAGTCAGGCGTTTCACAACCTCGACTGTGAACATATAAAGGTGCTTGAATGTTTCGAATACGAGTTTCTCGACCAAACTGTTAAACGTGTCCACAACATGTTAACCTACGAAAACATGCCCCAGACGAGGGCAGAATAGTATTTCAAGATTTTACACATGCTATAAATACTATCTTAGCCGTCTCCATCAACACCGATAAAGACTTTTAAAGATTGCTGCATCTTAAAACATAGGTATACCCGGACACAAGCGAAAGTATGATAAGGGTCCATATTGAACTTCGCTACAAATTATACACCGTTCCATAGGTACACGCAGCATAAAGAGAACATTGCACTCCTGTAAGGAGCCTTGCGTGTAGCGGCGATGGCGCACTTGATGCATGCGGCAGTGTCGCCCTTATAGCTCCCGCGGTTCTGACCCTCAAACGCAAGATTAGCTCGAGGCAGGCGATGACTACAAAGAGGCATATGTACCTCCCCACAGCATGTACAAGATGAATCCATGTTTCTGGAGAGTTGCATCGCATATAATTCATCACGTACATATAAGTCAAAATAATTTTGTGGGAAGACGGTACGATAAACAACAATACATTTTACGCTGAGTATCGCCTACAAGATGGGATGGGTGAAGGCCCACGTCGTCTTCGTAAACGTATTGCTATTCGCGATTAAATAACACTTATTTAGGATACACGTTTGTGCCAACCTATTTATCCTACCAAAGTGTGCAAAAATTAATAATTTCACCGACCGATACACTACATTCATGCACCGAACCAGCGTAACTGTGAAATTATTACAAATTCAAATATATTAATACGCTGATTCTCATGCTTACGTGCGCAAAACCAACAAAAAATACATAAAACAAATTAGGTGTCCACAAATTTAATCGGCACACTTTTAATATTAACGTTAAGATATTGAACTACTTTTGTTATATAGCTACTCGGTTTTTTGGAAGCATGCCTGTTAGCGTGTTCTCTGAAGTATGTACATTAAGAGGCAACGTTTATTTTTTATTTAAAGGTTGAATTAAGAAGTGCCCCACCACAACCACCTGTACAATTAATCAATAATATGCCCTGAAGGGTCTGTTGACGATCCAGTCGTTTGGCAGGAAAACATTAATTTTGCAAAGAGTGATGTTTTGTCTCGGTAGCGATGTGCACTCCCAATGAGTTCTACCGGTTACTTCTTTTTCTCGCACAACGTAGCTGTTTCTGTCATCGTTCGTAACTACACCTGACGATGCTNAGTTCTACCGGTTACTTCTTTTTCTCGCACAACGTAGCTGTTTCTGTCATCGTTCGTAACTACACCTGACGATGCTAAAGGATAAGAAGTTGCCCGCCATACAGTAAGCTACAAATACTCGTTTTCTCACTTTGGAAGATAGATCTGAAATTTTAATTTTTTTGTGTTCAAATATCTGGTTTATCATGTCGTGCTGCCGCCACGTGCAACAACGGCACATGCAGTCCTATAGGCTGTTCACGGTAAAGTGAGCTTTTTTGAGGCCCTTGTTACTTTCTCCTTTCAGCCATTTTTTGTCCTTTATCCACCTTTACAAATTGATATTTCCATGTAAGTACTAAACACAGTGTGTATATTCCACCGCACTCGGAAGTTAACGTCTAAGACTAANAGTTCTACCGGTTACTTCTTTTTCTCGCACAACGTAGCTGTTTCTGTCATCGTTCGTAACTACACCTGACGATGCTCAAGGATAAGAAGTTGCCCGCCATACAGTAAGCTACAAATACTCGTTTTCTCAATTTGGAAGATAGATCTGAAATTTTAATTTTTTTGTGTTCAAAAATCTGGTTTATCATGTCGTGCTGCCGCCACGTGCAACAACGGCACATGCAGTCCTATAGGCTGTTCACGGTAAAGTGAGCTTTTTTGAGGCCCTTGTTACTTTCTCCTTTCAGCCATTTTTTGTCCTTTATCCACCTTTACTAATTGATATTTCCATGTAAGTACTAAACACAGTGTGTATATTCCACCGCACTCGGAAGTTAACGTCTAAGACTAAAATCAAATATATTTATTGACTATTATTCCAAATGAGAGGGCTTTCAAAAGTGCTCANAAATCAAATATATTTATTGACTATTATTCCAAATGAGAGGGCTTTCAAAAGTGCTCACTTTACCGTGAATAGCCTATACCNCAAATATATTTATTGACTATTATTCCAAATGAGAGGGCTTTCAAAAGTGCTCACTTTACCGTGAATAGCCTATACCACACCGAACACAGAGCACCTGCCTGTGAATGTAAACCAGGTGGGCATCTATGAAATAGCTTCTTCTATGCAATACCAGGTGATTCATCATTCACTAACTGGAGCATGTGCTAAGGGGGGGGGGGCTTAAACCCAAAACGTCGTGCACCACAACCGAGTATGAAGGGCCATCACATCAAGGAACACTAATATTGCTTCTTGGCAAAGTGGTCCCGGGTTCGTCTGCCGCGATGTCCAGAGAAACTAAGTCAGATAATCACGGACTTTTCGTTTTTTGTGCGTGCCCGGCATGATTCAAGGCCAAAACAGCTCGCATTTCCTCTGAGAAACTTATTCTTGTTCGTTTACCTCTCTGAAGTCTTTAATCAGAGATTAAACATGAAACGGGCTGATTTTCTTCTCTGAGAATGTCCTCAACGCTGACTCACGAATGTAAATAAAAACTGTTAAAATCACGTGTTCTAACAACGACAAGTCGTTTGTTTACGTTTGGTTTCACAAAATACCCGTGCTTTTACAAAAAAAAAATATATACACCAAATGTATATTGATAATACTGTAGTTGCTTACTATTAGTACAGAAGTAAACCAACCTTTTAAAACACTTATTTATGTAAGCGATGTGCTAACCTTAAGCCACGCGGTTCTGACAGTTCTACAGCAAATACAGCTGCTTAACGTTGCGACACGCATAGTTAACACGCAGAACGCACGCGCGCTCTACCCTATACTCCTGCGCCTCAAACAGAAGTGGTAGAGGAACTTTTACATTTATCAGCCCATTAACGTGAGATATATCTAATAATTTGTTATGACAGTTTTGGCTTTGTCAGGGTATACTTTATATGAATTTTTTCGCTTCCTTGAAGTTGATGGCAATATATCTGGTTCACAAGTAATTTAAATCTTCTTGTGAAAAGCAGACCGGTGGGGGGAAGGGGGGATTCCAGCACGTGACAGCATAATTTTAACGTAATTCTGAATGAAAAATCGCAGTCATGTTCGCGAATTACGAGGAGTTCTAAAGGCCTATCATCTTAATATATGGCAACCGTAAACTTTTTTTAAAGGTAAGCTATAGCCAGGTGACAACTTTATAAGCCTATCTCTTTCAGTTGTATACCTTAAAGTCAGAAATTTCTTGAACTTTCCCAATACTAAAGCTGATTATGGCCAAAAAAACAACCAAAGATAAAAAAAATACGAAAAAGCATTAACTAAAAACAAATTGCGTAATAAAAAATGCATAATGAAAAATGTTTGACAGCGTCCTCTGATCGACACATGTAAACCAAGGTATGTATATAGTGAACATGTGTAGAGGCCCTAGTCTGTGTGGGGGTGAAGCCAATCCGGAGTGGAAGAAGGTTGAAAGAGGAACAGAAAAGAGCGCAATAGCCAATAGGACGAGGGTTCCCGCCAAGCAATAATGGTGATTTTGTGCAATGCGTACGGCTGCAGTAATCGCTGCTACATAAATCTACACTGTAAAATAAAAAATTACAGTAAAATTCCAAAACTGTGAGCATTTCTGAGGCCCTAGTTCCTTTTTTTACTATCAGCCATTTTTTTTATCATTCCATCACTTTTTAAAATAAATATTACTAAGTAAGTAATAAACACAGTTTACATATTTTACTGGATTAGAAAAGTTAACGTCTAAGGCTACGATAAAATATTTTTATCGAATATTATTCCAAATGAAAGGGCTTCAAAAAGTGCCCACTTTACCGCGAATAGCCTATAAACATATTTTTGTGACGTCACGGTACTTCGATTACTTTCTACTGAACATATTTCCGNGTGACAGCATAATTTTAACGTAATTCTGAATGAAAAATCGCAGTCATGTTCGCGAATTACGAGGAGTTCTAAAGGCTTATCATCTTAATATATGGCAAGCGCAAACTTTTTTTAAATGTAAGCTATAGCCAGGTGACAACTTTATAAGCCTATCTCTTTCAGTTGTATACCTTAAAGTCAGAAATTTCTTGAACTTTCCCAATACTAAAGCTGATTATGGCCAAAAAACAACCAAAGATAAAAAAAATACGAAAAAGCATTAACTAAAAACAAATTGCGTAATAAAAAATGCATAATNGAAATCACTCGGTGCGCCAAGCCCTTGCCCTGCAAGTGGCGTCATTCCTGCGGGATGTCAATTTGGCCGCAAGGCGGGAGGGAGGCTAATGACGTCGACTCCCGTGGGACGCGTCCCGGCCATCGCTCCCCGGGGAGTCGTATCCCCCTCCTGCCAATGAAACATGGTCCCCAGGGGGGCATGGACTCCCCTCCCCCGCTGCAGAACCTGCACGGGCTTGCTGCCGATTTTCCACGTGCATCACGACCGAATCCAAGGAGAGGTAAAAGGGGCAAGGAATTACACAGGTCCTTACAGTCCTCAAAGCTGCCTTTTATAAATCAAATTACATCTCCGTTAATAATTTCGCCTCAAACAGCTAGATATGAATAATCATTGCCAGCGTAAAAGCAATGTCGCCTGAAAGTGCAGGTAGTTATTTTAACTAGTCAGACGTTGATACAAGTGTTTCTCCTCCGGGAGATGAGAAAGTTTAGCTTATAAAAGGTTGCTGCTTCAGGCATACTTTTCATGTTGCCTTGGTGTTTAAGCCGAGCGTGGTTTTAAATTATAAGGACCTCAGAAACTTGGAAATATACGTGAGACGAATTGTGCACTTAATGGTACAGCCCTGGTAGGAGACGTGGGCAAGAAAAATTTAGTTTTTTTACATGCATCCATCTGTCTCACTACCTAAATATTGAAAAAACTTGTCATCGAAGTTAAACACATGAACGCAGGAAATGTAAAATTAATTATTGCCATTTCAGTTTTATGCAAATTTTCTGAATAATAATTCACTACGCTTCAACCAATTGAAAGTAAAAAATTTAAATGCCATAGAAATATGTTATTTTAATACCTTTAGTTTAAAAAAAATGTATTTCAATAAAATATAAATATTAATCTACGTGACTGCAACGGAAACTGGAATGTCCTGTGCGCGTGGTTATGGCCAGTCCAAATTTAAATATACTTTATTAGCCCTTACGACGGAAAACATAACATGAGTTTTTTCACCATTTTTCTTTCCGATTACATAAGCGTCGTGAATTTTGTTCATGCATAATGACAATAATGTATGAAAATATAGAAAGTTTTCAAATCCCCGAGGCGTAACACATTTAACTTGTTTTCGACCTCTGAGAAAATGTGTTATCATAAAAAATTGTGTTGTTCCCATACCGCAAATTTCAGGTTTCCAGAATTGATACATTTATTATACAAGAAATTGCAAACGTTTTTCTTATACAAGCTCAACACAAAATCTAATTAAAATAATGCAACAAATTCCAAAGCGCGTTTGATGTGCACCAATTACTAATTACAAAATGTCCAATAATTATCAGAAAATATAATTAAAATAGCTATTCAGAGCTATATCCTCAACTGCGACCTTTTGCATACTTATCTCAATGCTATTACTGCTATGTGGTGTCTAGAATTTTGGTCTAAGAAAATCTCAACATATTCAATGATGGGAGCGACACTATTCAAAAACTCCTTACGCATCTAATACGCAAAAAAAAAAAAAACATTACTTGAATCGCAGGAGACATTTCACCGCACAGGCACTAGTATCACTTGTGCAGGCATGTTGTCTGTGTGAACTGCGTTTCCTTATCTCACTGGGCCACTCGGTGTTCGTGTATCCTGTCTTGGAAACTCCTGCTGCGTGCCAACAGCTAAGAAGACAATACAAGAAGAAAGAAAAACAGCCACTGCATAAGAAAGTTGAACAGGATGGACAGTTTTTGAAATTATATGGTGAAAAAACGGTGCGCGAAATGAATCCGCGAACCTAAAATGACTTGAGAAAGCGGTTATTTCGCGTCACCAGCTCACGCGCCATTTTTGTATACTACTTGGTGGCTTTAAACAGCTGCAATTAGCTGAAATTAGTTCACTTCACGGGTAACATCCATACCACAGAGTTTTCAACTCAGAAGGCTTCAAGTGGGGAAATGTTTACAGATAAGGGGCGTAGAAGCAGTATTCACTGAATCTTTGTTCGAAGTGCACTATGTTTTCAGTTAATACTCGAAAACTGCCCACTTTGTAATATGATTATNAAGCAGTATTCACTGAATCTTTGTTCGAAGTGCACTATGTTTTCAGTTAATACTCGAAAACTGCCCACTTTGTAATAAGATTATANAATGTTTACAGATAAGGGGCGTAGAAGCAGTATTCACTGAATCTTTGTTCGAAGTGCACTATGTTTTCAGTTAATACTCGAAAACTGCCCACTTTGTAATATGATTATAAAAAACAAAAGTTGTCCAAAATAGTTATTTTTCTTATTTAGTACTATGAAATGTTCATGACGTTCTGATAATTTCTTAACTTAGGAGTCTAATAATACATGTTAAATATGATGGCTTTCATAAATATGGTTTAAAAAGTAATTACGTACGTAGTAAATATCTTCAAAATTAAATTTTTGCGCGGGCGAAAACTGAAAGGCGTGTACATTCGTCGAAGTTAGAGATCGCCAGGGCTACTCCGGTGTCCCGGGTTCTCTCCCCGAACTGCACAGCTGTGGCTATGGTGGGGAGGTTCGCGCGGCAGTCTGGTATCTCCCACATCTCGTCTCAACATGACGTGCCATACGAGGTTGGCCGTCAAGAGCGCAAGGTACATCAATCAAGGCCATTAACTTACACTGTATTGTATAAGTTTATGGAACGCAGTTTAATCAAACCAAGAAAGAGCATTTCTGTAGAGCTGTTTCTTAAGCCAAAAAGAGGCCACGGTGACTGAGCGGTTACACTGCTCCAACAAGACAAACCGGGCTCAATCCCCGGCCGGTTCACTCCGGATTTTCGCAAGTGGGAATCGTCCCATACGATGCGGCGGGTTTTCTCGGGGGTCTTCCGTTTCCCCCCGCCTCTTCATTCCGACGCTGCTCCATATTCACATCGCTTCACTCTCATCGGCTCTCAATACCTCAATGTTAAGAGCTACCCAAATCTCTTCCCTCACTCACTTAAGCCATAGATGTTTACATGTTATTGAAGCGCTAGGTATTATGTAAATTAAACACAGCAATCAAATACAATACATGCTCATAAAGTTGACAAAACCGTCGCCTAGGATTGCCATTTCTTAGATTTTCTATGTTGTCTTTCAACAACCTGTGTACTTGGATTAAAGTTGTATTGCATTAGTGAATGTCCCACGAGCTTTTATGAGCACCTGGCGACAGCCGCGGCGCTTGACCACTGAGTACTTAACATTACAGAGGTGAATTGCCGCACAAACTAGCGAAATTGGCCTCACTGACAACAGAAAAATATTGGAACGCCGTTCGCTATTGAACGGCTGTAACCTACTTGCCAGCTGGCAGCCCAACCAATAGGGAAACATCCGCAACTTTCAGTAACCAATCAGACAAAAGGCCCATTCTCAGAGCCTCGCACAGCCAATCAGAGAATGGTAAGCAAATTGTTAAGCAAAAAATTAACGGCAATTAAATTCCCTACAAACTCAGACCTTACTGTATTTCGTGTAGGACTACAGTTTGGGAGATATTGATCCATTTNGCAATTAAATTCCCTACAAACTCAGACCTTACTGTATTTCGTGTAGGACTACAGTTTGGGAGATATTGATCCATTTATAATAATGTTACAATTTTCTCAGAGTCAGTAAGCTAAACAAAGTTCGTTAAGGGATGGGGTCCTTAATTAAATAAAAGAGTTAATTATAATTTCCTAATTTTATTTACAACTACAAACAAAATTCTCTCGACTCAATCATTTCACAATAAATTTATATCACCTACTGTATNATAATTTTATTTACAACTACAAACAAAATTCTCTCGACTCAATCATTTCACAATAAATTTATATCACCTACTGTATACAATTAAGGACTTCAATCAATACAATTGATTACCTCAAAGAAATTTGCATAATTAAATACTTAAAAGTCAGTCCCAATAGACAGTGTATAAAAACCTACTCAATTATTTTACAAATTATATGTCCATATTTGGCAGTTCCAATATTTACAATAAAATCCGTTATCAAATGTTATTCAGTCCCACCTCAGTTTAGTCCAGGTCGCACCAGTCCGCAATATTCTAGAATTCCCCGAGCGCCCTCGTGCACAGTAGCCTTCACTCATCGAATATCACGCCCTCTCGCCCATTCCACCACAAACACCTCGTCCGCCGTCGCCTCGCAATCTCCCGTCGTCGTCCGTCCTCTGCACGTCACTCGATTACCGCACTCAGCTAAAAGGCTTCTGCCAAGACTGCCGACAGTCAAACTGTGGCTTGTATTTATAGGGGCGTAGGTCATCACCCAGAAATTTCTCTAAATCCCGCGTTGCACCGAGTTTCCTATTTCCCTGAATATTATTGTGCATCCTCTACACTTGTCGGCTTCTCCAGAAGGTGCTGGAGGAGGAGGAGGGGGCAATGACGCCAGCCAGGTCTCGCCGCTGTCAATAATTTCCCGGTAGCCCCGGTCGTTAGCCC
>NQII01000059.1:155523-167107 GCA_002778355.1 Clitarchus hookeri | reverse complement strand
CTGAGGGTGGGAAGGGTCCCCCTCCCCCTTAGAGAAGGACCGCGCATAACAGGAGCTCGCGGCCGGTGCAAGCTACAGCGCGTAACAATAAGTTTATTAAATGTTAGAAAGTATTTATATGTGATCGTCAGTGTCACTTCCCGTTTATAACCTTCCCTCCTGTTTTACCTTCATGACAGCCCAGCTAATCTTTACCTTTTCTGCTTCACCCACTTCTGAATGCAGGGCGTTAGGGGTAACAGTGTGGCTGACTGACAAGCTGGCTGTCGTGTGCTTGCAACCCTTCCGAGCACGCACAAAGGAAATGAGTGAGAGTCGGGTGCGAGGAGAAGCAGGCAGTGTGCACGTGCTCAAGCACATAGCTGCAGTGTAGGGGTGGCAGTGAGTTCGGTAACCCCAGTCGGGTGTACGTTGCAAGAGTGTGTTGGTCAGTCCTCGGGCGAATAACCACAATGCAACACCAGACTTTTTAAGTTAAGTAAGAACCTTATCATTACTGTATACTATTTCACTTCTATTATTGTAGTCTAGTACAGCTTGTGTGCTTCGGTGGTTCACGAACTAAAACACGCTTGCGGGAAATGTAATTGTTTCTCGTTTTCAATTTTAATTGAATTTCTACGCAGCTTATTGATATAAAACATTTATGATGGTTTAAATGTACAACACGAAATTGTGGTAATTTTCACGTCTGCTTCTTCAGTGTCGCACACTGTTGTGATAGCATGGGCAGGACTTAGCACAACAGCCTGCCTGAATGCGCCATTATACAGAGAATTTTAACAACGCCAACGGGCCGAGTATTTCAGCAGTTGGGACAATATTGCTCCAGCCGGCATTAGTGATCACAGCAAAAATCCCCTCTGCCTGACTAAGAACTATGGCACGTGAATATAGATCAGCGTGACTGTTCGAGTGGCGTGATTTGGGCGGCTCTTAACATCGAGGTCTTGAGAGCCGATGAAGGTGATGCGAGGTATGGAGCAGCGCCAGAATGCAAGGGCGGGGGAAACGAGTTATTCCCGATAAAACCCGTCTGCCAGTGGCATCGTCCGGCACGATTCCCACAACCGAAAATCCGGTAACGACCCCGCCGGGAATCGAACACAGTTAGCCTAGGTGGGAGGCGAGCAGTCTGACCACTACACCACCGCGGCCCCGTGACAGCTCGAGGGCGTCTGTTCTCGCCGAGGCGCCGACGAATGAAGATGTTCCAGAGGACGGCGCAAAGATGTCGACAAGCAAGGTGGGAAAGATCGGTCTAAAAATGAACAATAAAACGTGGCTTTGTAATTATAGAACTTCAAATAATCTGGCTACTCCGAAGTTGATATAAGATATTTATAATGATTTTATACCGAGAAACATAATTGTATAATTACTCAATGTTAAAAATGATTTAACTTTTATTTATATTATTGAAATTGAATTACTTTGAGCCATCAGCTATAGTCCCCACTTGAGTATAAATTTAATTCTAGCTAGAATTTTTACTGAAAAAAGAAGTTTTAACACTATTGACTGAAACTGCAAATATTACGTAGTGGGATTAATTTGTTATCTCCCCCAGTATAATTATTAGAGATTATCATCCAGATTTCAGAGAGTTGATGAAAGAAAACTTTACAGGAGCTTCTCTGAATTAGCATGCAAATTCCATGCAATAGGATGCATACCTGTAAATTTGATTCTATAGTAAACTACTCTGTATCATGTTGACTAATTAACTGAACTTTTAGTTCAAAAACAGGCTTAAGGGCACAAGAGTTGCCACTTAAAACTTGGCAATACAGAAATACGAGCAAGAACAACAGAGGCGAAATTGAAAATAGTAATTCATAACCAGTCAAGACTCGCAATTATCACAGTGCCTCTTCTTAACAAGGATATGTTTTTTTATGACTTGGCTGGATACAGATTACGGCCCTTTTAAAATTCGAAACCCTTCAAACAAGTAACTTAGTAAAAGAACTTGTAACAAAACTTGGAGACAGACAATACTATCGAAATAGGCAGTGCATGATTTGTCTGCAATAGAAGCTGAATTACATCTGCAGTGCTCTGCTATATTCTACAAGACAAGGGCTGAGAACCGAGAACATCTGTCCAACCGTGATGGATGGTCCTGCTCGTGCTGTTACTTCAACACACACTGCTAGCACTGTGCAAAGTAGTCACGGGGTACCACCAATATTCTAAATGACTGGCTTAGAGAAAAGGAACAAATCAGAGATACAAGAATCGTGAGTCTATTGGAATTGTTCACTCACATCGACTGAAAGAACGACTACTAAAAACCTGTCTTCAATTGGATGTAGTTGAAACAAGCAGTAAAGACATTGTCTAGCATTGAAATAAGATATAAATCGGAGATGGATTCATTTGAAAAGTACTTTTATGAGGCGGGTGTGCTGCTCCAAAAAGCTGCAGAAATTGTGCGTGAGGATGTATTTTCTCATCCACTTTCTTGTGACTGGAGGTATTTTACTGTTTAAAATAAAACGTGTTACTCCTTTTTTTTTTTTAATTAGTTCATACGATTGTATTTGGTCCAGTGACACTGTTAACAGATTCCGATGTTAAATCCATAGACCAAGCAGTGTTGTAAATTTCTCAGTTCCTAACTTCTCATGCTGTTACGAAACAAAATAGGATATAGTAGTCAACATTCCAGACGAAAGGAGACCTCTGTCCCACACGACTCTAGGTGACCAGAGAGTTGTTGCGACTCTGCTTTGGAACAACATTTCATATGACACGTTCAAATCAGTAATGATAGAAATTGCCAACAACATTTTCGCGAAAATTATCACAGGTAAAATATAATTTTAGATTACAGTTCATCATCAAAAACTTGGTGCATTCCATGGCACAGCAATTTTTATCATGCCGCACCCAGTCACTGATGATGAAGGCACGTCTAGGGGAAAATTGGTATATGTCAATGAAATTGTAAGAGGAATGTTGAGGCAGATGTCTTACATAGAGTTCCGATCAATACAGTAATCTTGGGTGAAACTGCGACTATTTGCATGCTTCAGTTCAGATCTGCACTAATGTTTTAAGATTATGGGAATTAAATATAATTTTCATACATCTACAGTACCAGACAAAACTTTAAGACCATTAGTGAATTTATTAAAATACTTTCCTGCTTTTAAACTTTTGGAGCAATCTATTTTATACCATTTTATAACATTGTTACTGTCAAAACACATATTAGCATGATTAAATTGTTGAAATAGGTCAAATAATTAGCAAGATATGATTTTTGACAAGATTCCATAAATCTCAAATTNAAGATGTCGACAAGCAAGGTGGGAAAGATCGGTCTAAAAATGAACAATAAAACGTGGCTTTGTAATTATAGAACTTAAAATAATCTGGCTACTCCGAAGTTGATATAAGATATTTATAATGATTGTATACCGAGAAACATAATTGTATAATTACTCAATGTTAAAAATGATTTAACTTTTATTTATATTATTGAAATTGANTTATACCGAGAAACATAATTGTATAATTACTCAATGTTAAAAATGATTTAACTTTTATTTATATTATTGAAATTGAATTACTTTGAGCCATCAGCTATAGTCCCCACTTGAGTATAAATTTAATTCTAGCCAGAATTTTTACTGAAAAAAGAAGTTTTAACACTATTGACTGAAACTGCAAATATTACGTAGTGGGATNATTCTAGCCAGAATTTTTACTGAAAAAAGAAGTTTTAACACTATTGACTGAAACTGCAAATATTACGTAGTGGGATGAATTTGTTATCTCCCCCAGTATAATTTCTAAGTATTAGAGATTATCATCCAGATTTCAGAGAGTTAATGAAAGAAAACTTTACAGGAGCTTCTCTGAATTAGCATGCAAATTCCATGCAATAGGATGCATACCTGTAAATTTGATTCTATAGTAAACTACTCTGTATCATGTTGACTAATTAACTGAACTTTTAGTTCAAAAACAGGCTTAAGGGCACAAGAGTTGCCACTTAAAACTTGGCAATACAGAAATACGAGCAAGAACAACAGAGGCGAAATTGAAAATAGTAATTCATAACCAGTCAAGACTCGCAATTATCACAGTGCCTCTTCTTAACAAGGATATGTTTTTTTATGACTTGGCTGGATACAGATACGGCCCTTTTAAAATTCGAAACCCTTCAAACAAGTAACTTAGTAAAAAGAACTTGTAACAAAACTTGGAGACAGACAATACTATCGAAATAGGCAGTGCATGATTTGTCTGCAATAGAAGCTGAATTACATCTGCAGTGCTCTGCTATATTCTACAAGACAAGGGCTGAGAACCGAGAACATCTGTCCAACCGTGATGGATGGTCCTGCTCGTGCTGTTACTTCAACACACACTGCTAGCACTGTGCAAAGTAGTCACGGGGTACCACCAATATTCTAAATGACTGGCTTAGAGAAAAGGAACAAATCAGAGATACAAGAATCGTGAGTCTATTGGAATTGTTCACTCACATCGACTGAAAGAACGACTACTAAAAACCTGTCTTCAATTGGATGTAGTTGAAACAAGCAGTAAAGACATTGTCTAGCATTGAAATAAGATATAAATCGGAGATGGATTCATTTGAAAAGTACTTTTATGAGGCGGGTGTGCTGCTCCAAAAAGCTGCAGAAATTGTGCGTGAGGATGTATTTTCTCATCCACTTTCTTGTGACTGGAGGTATTTTACTGTTTAAAATAATACGTGTTACTCCTTTTTTTTTTAATTAGTTCATACGATTGTATTTGGTCCAGTGACACTGTTAACAGATTCCGATGTTAAATCCATAGACCAAGAAGTGTTGTAAATTTCTCAGTTCCTAACTTCTCATGCTGTTACGAAACAAAATAGGATATAGTAGTCAACATTCCAGACGAAAGGAGACCTCTGTCCCACACGACTCTAGGTGACCAGAGAGTTGTTGCGACTCTGCTTTGGAACAACATTTCATATGACACGTTCAAATCAGTAATGATAGAAATTGCCAACAACATTTTCGCGAAAATTATCACAGGTAAAATATAATTTTAGATTACAGTTCATCATCAAAAACTTGGTGCATTCCATGGCACAGCAATTTTTATCATGCCGCACCCAGTCACTGATGATGAAGGCACGTCTAGGGGAAAATTGGTATATGTCAATGAAATTGTAAGAGGAATGTTGAGGCAGATGTCTTACATAGAGTTCCGATCAATACAGTAATCTTGGGTGAAACTGCGACTATTTGCATGCTTCAGTTCAGATCTGCACTAATGTTTTAAGATTATGGGAATTAAATATAATTTTCATACATCTACAGTACCAGACAAAACTTTAAGACCATTAGTAAATTTATTAAAATACTTTCCTGCTTTTAAACTTTTGGAGCAATCTATTTTATACCATTTTATAACATTGTTACTGTCAAAACACATAGTAACATGATTAAATTGTTGAAATAGGTCAAATAATTAGCAAGATATGATTTTTGACAAGATTCCATAAATCTCAAATTNGCATGATTAAATTGTTGAAATAGGTCAAATAATTAGCAAGATATGATTTTTGACAAGATTCCATAAATCTCAAATTACCACACATACACGTTTGTATGTAAAAAGTCAGGTAAACGCAATTATTTTACAGAATATTTTAGCGTTTTTTTTATTGCCTTTGTAAATGCATTTGAAAGAAAGAAACAAACGAGGGTCATAATAAGTTTGCAAACAAGATTTTAATTTTTTCAACTGATTCACATTGTAAGGAAAATTAACTGTGAATTCGCCAAAGTTGAAAACTAAATATATTTATTACCAATTGAACTAGCGAGATGGGGTTTTCGGCGTTAGTAAGGTCTCTTTCCACTCAAAAGATAACAATACAGGTTCGTTTCCGAGAAATGATAAATTCACCGATTATCGCCATCTATGTTGAGACATACAGTTGCAGTGGAAGTTTCGTGCCGCTGTTGTGCCTAAAATNTTGGAACGGGTTAATGCAACAAAACACAACGAGAAAATGCAGCCCAGTTGGGCATTTCTAAGACATGTGTATCAAACACAATAAAAATGTTTTTGTATGTCAGGTGCATTATACACAAGCACATGAGAAAAGAATATATTAAAAACACCAACAAGTGTTCGTAAGCTACCTAATTTTCAGAAAAGGGTTTTATTCAAAGAAGTTTCAAACAATTCTACAGTGTTTTCTTATTTATGTTATTGATTTTTGTTCCATATCACGTGAAGTTTAAGTTTTCATTTACAGCTTGCGTGGTCCTAAACTTTTGATGTATATTGTATCCATAGCCAACGAAAAGTCCTGACATAAATTGGGACATTTATACAGAAGATAGCTTCAAGAATACTGCATGTAATAAACNTAGCCAACGAAAAGTCCTGACATAAATTGGGACATTTATACAGAAGATAGCTTCAAGAATACTGCATGTAATAAACGGGGCACTGGAAAATAAATACATGTGATGCAAGTTCTAAGGTTGGCAATATTGACTCAAAAAATAGTGAGAATAAGAAAAAAACCTTTCAAAATTACTGGGGAAAATGCTGTACAGGTGGGCAAAACCACCGACAAAAAAATTTACTCGGCACTGGGCTGAGATGCACTTACCTCTTTGTAATGTGGCAATATTGGACATTTATGCCTACATGAACATGAGGGGGNGCACTGGGCTGAGATGCACTTACCTCTTTGTAATGTGGCAATATTGGACATTTATGCCTACATGAACATGAGGGGGCAGATATACGAGTGTTATAAGTTCGTGCTACAAATGTTGCATCCCGTGGCAGCTCATGAGATCTCATCAGATTTAGCGCCCAAAGATACAGCTGCAGTACCTGTATCTCATGCCTTTACTGGCCATGAAACAGTTTCGCAAGTCCAGGGCGAGGGCAATAAACCTGCTTGGGAAACTGGGAAAGTCTTCCCCAAGTCTACACTAGGGTTTCTGGCCTTAGCAAGAGGCGAAGTTGATGAGACGATGTCTTTAATGGAGAAATTTGAAGCGCTAATATACAACAGAACCAATAAATTGGATAAAAGAAATGACTGAATGAAAACACTTTTTACCGAGAAAAAAAAAANCTAATATACAACAGAACCAATAAATTGGATAAAAGAAATGACTGAATGAAAACACTTTTTACCGAGAAAAAAAAAAAAGCAGACAATGATAAGCGATTGCTCCATGAGTGTACGTACAACCCTTATATACATGGCAAGTGGGCCNAAAAAAAAAAGCAGACAATGATAAGCGATTGCTCCATGAGTGTACGTACAACCCTTATATACATGGCAAGTGGGCCACCTACAAAGGAGGATGCATATGCAGCAAATACACGGCCTGAGGAGAGAATCAACATTGTTGACCATTTCTAAGTTTCCGTTATTTGCCCGCTAGCTTACGCCCCGTATGCTATTCGAGCGCTAACTCTGTGTGTGTTGCCACAAATACCACGTTCTGCGGAATGTTGCTGGAGAGAAGACGGCAACGACAGGCAACTGGTCCGGGCAACACTTCCTCCAGCCTCGGAGTGAGAGTTGGTGCGCTCTGAGTGCAAGTCANCAACGACAGGCAACTGGTCCGGGCAACACTTCCTCCAGCCTCGGAGTGAGAGTTGGTGCGCTCTGAGTGCAAGTCAGGGTGTGTCACATTGCAAATAAAGAGAAGTCCAGCTGCAGCACACTGCACTTTCTATCTTAAGGCGCCCGTCTACCTGGAACTTTTTCCCACGTTTAGGCCGAGAAGCGCGGGAGCGATAAGGACGACACTGCCACGCGCATCAAGTACGCCATCGCCGCTAAGCGCAAGGCTGTGAATTGGCGTGCAGTGCTGCGTGTACCTATGGGACTTTCAGCGGTGACCATATTATTTTATTAGTGGAAAGTCTTTAGGATGGTTCAGTGCAGGCCCCTATAGTAGTTTTGTATGCATCTGATGCGTGAATTTTGAGCTACAGCGCCTTGGAAAGGCAGTTTTTTTTAACGGTTTTGGAGTACTCTGAATTGATGTTTCTAACGTACGTGATATTTTGAAAGTACTTAACAGCTCTCGTCTGAAGTGTGTGTTCTTTTCGTAGATCAGCACGTTGGACGCACGCTTAATAGTTTCGTTGAAAACGTGTATTTCGAACACACTGCAACGCTGTTCAAGCGCCAGGTAGACGGGCGCCTTAATGGTTAATGCAGTAACGATTTAAATTATTTCGGTTGCAATACGTTTTAAAGATAAAATTTATTAAAAAATGTAACTTACTCTGAGTTTATCACAGCACTTACAAAATATTACAAAAAAAAACTATTTTCTTATCTACATTCCTACATAAAAAATATCATTATCAGTTTGTAAAAAATGAGATTTCTGTTAAATTTACGTTGATACAATTTGGTGGTAAGGTAAGTCGGTTTTGAGAAAACTACTTAAAAAAAAAAAGTTTCCCTCTAATTAATTGGGGTTTCTTGTCCTCTCAAGAGTGGTTGTCAGTGGTGTTACTTATGNTTTGAAAGTACTTAACAGCTCTCGTCTGAAGTGTGTGTTCTTTTCGTAGATCAGCATGTTGGACGCACGCTTAATACTTTCGTTGAAAACGTGTATTTCGAACACACTGCAACGCTGTTCAAGCGCCAGGTAGACGGGCGCCTTAATGGTTAATGCAGTAACGATTTAAATTATTTCGGTTGCAATACGTTTTAAAGATAAAATTTATTAAAAAATGTAACTTACTCTGAGTTTATCACAGCACTTACAAAATATTACAAAAAAAATTATTTTCTTATCTACATTCCTACATAAAAAATATCATAATCAGTTTGTAAAAAATGAGATTTCTGTTAAATTTACGTTGATACAATTTGGTGGTAAGGTAAATCGGTTTTGAGAAAACTACTTTAAAAAAAAAAGTTTCCCTCTAATTAATTGGGGTTTCTTGTCCTCTCAAGAGTGGTTGTCAGTGGTGTTACTTATGTTCGAGAGAAATAAAATGGAGAAATAACAAATTCTGATTTGAGTTACTTCACTCTTGGCTGCTTAGCAAAACTAAAATTATAAAATTATCTCAACTACTTCATGTAAAAGAATGTAGCATTATATTTAATAAACTGCCACTTTTAATGCAAGTTGTGGGTGGTGGTTGGACCAAATGCCATTTACACCCACTATTCTTGGTTGCAAAATAACTATTTCTTGTAAAAATCTTGCAATTGTAAAATTCAAACTAAAATATATCAGCTGATGTTTAAGTAATTCTTTTTTTGTATTCTTAAAACAAAATATTAGGGAGGGGATTGGGGTTCAAAGAACATTCTTCACTTACATCACAAGTGGCGATCATTTTATAGTTTTCGTTTAATTGTGCAGACAGTTGGTGCTATATTTTGTATTATAGTTTTGTTTAAAGATATTTGTTTATCAGTGCAGTTTTAGGTAAGGTTTCATTATGCATCCCAAAAGTATAATTATAACATTGCTCAGAATCTCCGAAACAATTGTGTAGGAAATTTAAGTAATTATCGTTAATTTTTATGTACATATTTTTGTCGCGTGAACAATCATTTCCCAGAAAAACGTTAAAAACAGATTTTCTGCTACTACTTTGGGTACTGCCTCGCTCACCCCTTCCCACGGGAGGGGGGGGGGTACTAAGGGGCACCGCTTCCAAAATCATTCAGACTAATCTAGCCAACAACTGATCCAAGTAGCTTGTTTTTATCACAATGTCTACGGTTCGCACCCTCAACTTTCGCACTAATGGCACAGATTTTGACATTGTGGTATACGAATGAAACATGCTATCATCAATCCGAAATATATGTATTTTTATGGCTTAAAACGCCACTTTTCTAACGCGTGATTAGAAATGATAAGTTTTTGAAGAATACATAGCACGGGAAATTTGCCGTACATCAATAGCATGTATTAACCCAGTTACCAAACGAGTCTGGTAAATTTTTAACTCTTAAAATTTTTCCAAAATAAGTGTATGAGTCACCAGGGATGTGTGGAACTTTACCATCTGTTTTTTCTCACAGCGCAAATTCATTGGCGTATACATTGTTACAGGTTCATAGAAGAATAAAAAGAGAAATATGCACTCTTATAAACTATTTGCAAAATTACTACATCAGTGAATACATATATACATATATTGAGAAAGCAAGGATCCAACCCCCCCCCCCNCAACCATGGTAGCGTTTCTACATTTCCTCAGTAAATATTCAAATGCGTGGGGAATTTACCAATTTTGTATCGCTCCGACGGCAAATATTCCTATATTTGCAGCCTGATTTGTGTTATTATATCAATACTACGTAAACATAGCTTAGCAGGTCTACTATAGGTTGTTCACGGTAAAATGAGCACTTTTGAAAGCCCGGTTTAAGATCTACTTGTATGCATACTGTGTATTCATCCACCGTATTTACAATTAACATTGCCATGGGCCTGATCACTTTATTCCTGCATCTGTCAAGTGAAACACTGAAATTATTAGAAAAGTAAATATTTTACAAATTTGCTCATTCTTGCAGTTATATGCATTAATAAAACAGAATACAAAAGAAATAATTTCATTATTCACGAACATTTGCCCAACACTTTTAATCCAAAATTAAGATANATAAAACAGAATACAAAAGAAATAATTTCATTATTCACGAACATTTGCCCAACACTTTTAATCCAAAATTAAGATATGGGACTACTTTTTCTCCGCCGTTACCAACTTGAAGAGGTGCATGCCTCTTAGTGTGAACGTTAAGATGTATGCAGAAAGGGACAGTGACTTTTATTAAAGGTTGGTAAGTGCTTAATTAATCGTGANAGTGTGAACGTTAAGATGTATGCAGAAAGGGACAGTGACTTTTATTAAAGGTTGGTAAGTGCTTAATTAATCGTGAACAGCCTACAAGTGTTGTCTGCTGAAGTCTGCGGTTGTTTTGTACACACAAGAGCACGGATTTACAAATTATTAACACTTTTACTTTCTTGAAAATATTCCATTGTGTCCATTTNTTTGTACACACAAGAGCACGGATTTACAAATTATTAACACTTTTACTTTCTTGAAAATATTCCATTGTGTCCATTTTGATGGCGCATGAATAAAGCACGACGGTTAACGGCAATGTTAATCTTACATATGAAGGAAGGATAAAAAGTATGAANTGATGGCGCATGAATAAAGCACGACGGTTAACGGCAATGTTAATCTTACATATGAAGGAAGGATAAAAAGTATGAAGTAGGGCTTTCAGAACAGCTCAATTAACCGTGAACGCGCCCTAGAAATCTTTTTACAGTGTATATCCGTGTCAGTTTGGCGCTGAAAGCATCGCGACCATCTCACGCGTGAGACCAGTGCAAGGGGCTGCCGGCGGAAACAGAGCGCCCAGGGTTGACGCACTAGTCGTGACTGAGGTTCGCCTTCCAGGCGGCGTTATCTGCGCGCTCGCGTCACTCACCGCGGCTGGACAAAGGACCGGCCGAGTGATTTCGTGTTCGGCTGCGTCGCTCGAAGACGCCTCCGCCATCCGGCCACCATCCTCGTGGGA
>NQII01000059.1:131451-145870 GCA_002778355.1 Clitarchus hookeri | reverse complement strand
CCCCGGGCCATCCGCTGAAACCTTAAAGCCACCAAGATGTTTCTGCACAGCAAGCAACATTTGATCTTTACGCTAGCGGGGTTAATTTTACAATAGTCCAGTTAATTACATATTAACACCACAACGACGAAGTCGTCTCAAATTCACCTCTCCCCTTCCACGAAGTATGGAGAAAAATACACACGATATGACGGCTTAAGTTTCTCAAGCATTTCCTTACCGCAGAGTACCGCGAAATACTCGTATTAAAAAAAAATGCTTTGTGAAAATTTAGTACTGTTCTTGAAATAAACGTTTTGACTTTCAAAAATGAGTTTTAGTACAGCAAGTCAGGTGGCAGGCTTTGCACGTACACGGTACGGCCTGAACAGAAGAAGCAAGCATGGCTTAACACAGAACATAGTGACTGAGAAATAACAATTATGAAGTGAACATCAATGTTTACAACGATTCAAATGTACGTATCTCACGAACCACATGTACATCAGTGCGCCGTTCCATGAGCGGTTCTAGGAGTACAAGTCCTTTGTCACACTCCCGCTGTCTGCGAAAAGACTCACGAAAATAAAGGATCTTTACGGGACAGTAAAATATATGCCACAAAACGTACGGCCTGTCAAAAAAGAATGTGGCAAATTTATAAAATAGATTTTCAAACCTACATGAAGGCGCAGTTAATTAACAGAATTGCACACAAGATTGTTCTCTAACACAACAATACGAGCACGAATTTTCATTTAAAAATAATGTATTTACATTTAGTTTTTTATTTTGATGCGGGATGAAACCGGACGTATGTTTTCCACAACTGAGTAAATGTAGGAATGCTGAATTATTGGACCTGAGTAAACATTTTTCCTGATGTGACCTCAGAAGTAAACAAAACAGAGGCAGTTGAAACGATGAATCAAAGGCTGCTTGCTAGCAGAATGCAAGAGGAACTTGGGTGACGTCACTTCCGTTCCGTCTCTTTTATAGCCGGTCAGCAAACACAAGCTGCGAGCCGCCCCGCAGCATCCACCAGGAGCGACAAAGGCGCCAAGTTAAACCGGGTGAGATGCGGTTTTAACAAACCTCAAAACGGCCAGCCACAGATTTCTCCTCCGGGGCATTGTGCGGCCGTCGGGATGCTGACAAAGTGCGGGGCATTCCACAGGACCCCTGTTTGGCCGCGAACAAAATACCTGTCAAGACGTGTCTGGGAGGGGGGGGGGTTCCCGCACGTGTGAATGGCGGAGGGGCATGTTTCCACCCCTCAGGTTTTATTTATTTATACAGTGGACCAATATTTGCCATCTCCCCGTCGCTCTACCCTCGCCGGCGGCACCTTTGTCATAATCGATTCCACTGCCCCTGGGGAAATCTGGAGATGTGTCAGGCCGGCTAGTGCTGAGGGGTTGGTTGGGGAGGGGGCGCGGCGGATGATTGGGGGTGCGCGATGATCCGGTGTGACAAGCGTTAAGGGCGGGAGGTCTGTTCTCCGACCCACCCCGCCAAACCAACTCCATTTTCACAGACGAGAACATTCCGCGGAGGGTTCCCGAGAAAGACGAGGGGGATGTAAGGGCAGGAAAAATGCAAACTCATCTCCCGCGTCTGCTGCCAAGGGCGGCGACGAAAATGGTGGCACGTCTCCTCCCGCCAGGAGCCAGCAGTACCAACCCCGTGGCGAATGTCTGCGCAGGGGAGGGGAAAATATGCTAATGGTGAAGATTAAAAACTAACAAATTACTGAACCGTGCAAGTTATTTACCTCAAGGCAAGGAAATATCTGAATTGATTATCAAGATAACGACGACGCACTGCTTCAACTCTCCCCGTGTCTAACGACGACTTAAAAGCGCTAAGTATTAACTAATTATTTGTACGCATGAAGTAACTGATCAAACCAATAAACTGTACTTCGTATAAAAGGTATTTTCTAAAAGCGAAAAATAATGCCTGTGTAAATTCTAAATCTTAAAACTGTGTGTGTATGTGTATATATAGTAATTTATATATATACATATATATATATACAACGTATATGTGTATATAAATATATGTACACACACGTGTAGTCTAAGTGAGAAACAAACCATGTGAAAAGGATTTGTTAGGGTCTGTGACGGAATCCAAGATTGTTATATTTTTGCTACGTTAACGCGTTCCTTAAGAAAAAGCGGGAAGCGGGAAATGTTAAAAAAAAAGACAATATTTGATTTTCCTATTATCTCTGAGGAAATAATTTTCTCATGGACCAGTTACAGCAAATAGGCTAATACAATAAGAAAATAAGAAATTACAATAAACCTACATACCTACCAAAATTTTGTGAACAAGCGATAACGCCGCCGTTTACGGTAAATTACATTTCAAATACGTTCTGTAACACAAATTTTATTAATATTTTTTTATATTAATGGAACATATTGGTAATTTTGTTTGACCAGATAGTGAAAATGTATTCTTATTTGTCGGTAGAACACGCAGTTTCTTTAGAAGTGGATTTTCATTTTCCATTTGTTACCATTCCACTTCATAATAATATAATTGGTAGCTTCCTTGCATACGGAAAGGTTGCAATCGTTGGGCCGACTCATTGGTTGGGCCTCCTCGGTAAATACACACGTATGGCCAAGTGGCGCGCCCTGTATGTTGTAATGTGAACTACTTGAAAGCAAAGAAGCGCCATCGTTGTCACGAGTTGTTCCATGCATTTGCAAGGCACGTGTAAGTGAAGGTGAGATTTACACACATTACTTATAATTTATTAGTGTTACTGAAACAAGATTATAAGTGAAATGTTAAATATGTTTCATTTTTCACTAACATTCACTGAAAGCATGACGCATACCCGTTATTTTACCGCATTGACGTTCAAAATGTGCGTTTTACAAGTAGAGAAAGGGCGGTGTCAATCAAGACAGTGCGAGTTCCCGGCAATGAGCCGTATCGAGTCGCCATCAATGGACCACTGGCCCAATGAAGGAAACTCCGTGTGCTTACGGTTGCAACGATTATTTTGGGCTGGATAAGACATAATTGCGTTCGCTAATTTAATGCTGAAGTTAATGAAGCGTTGGTAGGCGTATATTTACAAAAACCAAGAATACGTTTTCTGTTGTAGATAGCTGCAGGGGTGAAATACGGTCGGTGGGAGGAGGATGATATGGGTCGCGCGTTAGCTGCAGAGCGGAATGGTGATATGAGAGTCAGTGAGGCTGCCAGAACGTACAGTATACCACGGGCAACAGTGCAGAGACATTCGGGGGTAAGGATAGTTTTGCTGTCAAAGAGAAAAAAATTATACGCAGTACAGCTGATCTACCTGCCGAAATAGAACACGAACTAGTTTAACATGTGCTAGAACTAGAGGGATCCATGATTAGCATAGAGAGAACCGATGAAGAAAACCAGCTCGATGCAACGCTATTGTTTAACGTTGGTTGATGAGACTGGTTTGTCTACAATGCAAAAGAAACCGAGGAAAGTGCTATCTGGAAAAGGTAAAAGGGCAGTAGGTTCAATAGCTAGTGAAGAAAGGGGATCCACTACCACTGCAGTTCGCCGCACAAGTGCTACTGGCCAGTATGTCTTGTCGTTAATAATATATAAGTGTTCCCGCACTGCTAACGGGCTGGAAGGAGCTCCTCCAGGAACAATATTTGCGTACAACCCAGAAATTGGATACATAAACAAAGATATTTTTGTGATTTGGTTGTAACATTTAATCGATACTGTCCGCCCCACAAAGGAAAGCATATGAAAGGAAAATTTTGCTCCTTCTAGATGGCCATTGTACCCACACTAAAAAAAACCCCCCGTGTACTAGAGACTGCGCGAGAAAACGGAATAATAATAATGCCACTTCCAGGTCACACAACACACAGGCTCCAGTCCCTGGATGTGTCCTTTTTAAGCCACTAAGTAGCTATTATACAAATGAAATGGAAAAGTTTCTTCGCCAAAAGCGCAGTGAAGGCAAACCTGGAGTTGTCACTCAGTTTCATATAGCTCGATTATTAGGCAAAGCATATGGGCAAGCTGCGACAGTAGGGACTGCAGTGAATGCGTTTGCAAAAACAGGAGTTTGGCCAGTCAATTTGGGCGTGTTTCTGGATTATCATTTTGAAGCAGCGATGCAATTTGTAACAGATCTTATCCCGGTTAAGGAAGCACCAGAAACAGTCGTGTCAGTGAGTAGGCACATTCATCCCACTCCTGTCAAAGATGTTCCAGCTAAGGAAGCTGTGCCCTCTTCCAGTTTCGATGATCAAGAATCACCTCCAGTTAGAACACTAGCATCACAAGTGCATGCTTCCTTGGGTACAATCTCTCCGTTCCAAAAAAAAAAAAAAAAAATTATCCTGGACGAGGTTTGAATAAAAAGGCACAGAAAGCGATAGTCCTTGCAAGCGGTCCTTATAAGCAGACACTGGAAGATACTGTAATCAAGAAAAAAATGCCCAAGAAAAAACAGACAACCAAGAAAAGACGTCTCCAAACTTCTACTTCAGGGAAGTCAGCAAGAGCTAAACTCTCTTTTCCTTTAGGTGTGTCAGCAAAGCCCTATTTTAAGGAAGAGTCGTGGTTGTTTGTCATCTGTTCCCATGACATTAAGGAAGATATGATTCAGTGTTTATCGTGCAACGAGTGGGTGCATGAAACGTGTGCTGGTGTTAAGAAGAGGGCCTGAGTATTCTTCTTCCAGAACTGTGACTCATTTGTAAAAGAATGTCGCCTTGTCTATTAACAGTTTAAATTTGGGTGCTAATTCAGCTATACTGTGTGTAAAAATTCAATCTAGACTAACTATTTGAGTACGGTTATTATGGTAATGGATTTTTGTTTTTTGATAATATGTTTAATATATTTCTCCGCAGTTTACAGTATCTGCAGGACTATATATAGGTTTCATGCGCTAAAGACAAAAATAATTATGTTTAATTTCAAAAATGTTGTTGATGCATGTTTAAAATAATTTTAATGGTAACAATGGCATTGGACGGGGTCCAATCAATTAACAGAGGTCCCAGATGTGACTATTAATATTGACGATAGAATATAATGACAGTTATTAACACGTGTATTGTGTTAAACAGTTGTTATACAGCAGCTCATTCATGGCAACTGCCTTGCCCAATGATGGAGACTCGTTTCCTTCGTTGGGCCGTTCACACTTATTTTAGTTTTTTATTTTTTATTTTTACTTGAAATTCTTTTGGCTTGTCAATTTTTTTAAATGTCTATCATTAGGCAGTGTTCACATTTAGCTATAAAAACTGGAATGTTTATTAAATCTAACGATGTTATGAAGTGTTTTGTTTAAGTTGCCCATTAATAGCAACCTTCCCCTAAATAAGTTATTATCTGCTTTTACTAAATTTTTATTAACTTTGCACTTATTAAATTTTTATCTCGTGTGTGTTCTGCAAGTTTATTTTCTCTATGATCGAACTGTGTTTAAAGTAGGCTTGACATGTGTCGCTAATATTTTTATAAGCTGTTCATGGTAAACTGAGCACTTTCGAAAGCCCTGCTTAAGATCTACTTGTAAGCATGTTTATTCTTGCGCCATATGTAAAATAAACATTGCAATGAGTCTTATCACTTTGACCATGCGTCGGTCAGTTGAAAATGTAAAGTTATTAGAAAAGTAAATATTTTACAGATTTGCTCGTTGTTTCACTTATACGTATTAGAAAGCAAAATAAACAATTTCATTATCCACATACGTTTACCTAACACTTTTAATTCAACATTAAGACATGGAACTCCCTCAGCCGTTACCAACTTTACTAGGGGCATGCAAATTAGTTTGGCCGTTAAAACATGTGTAAGTAGGGGCAGTGACATTTTACAAAGGTTGATTTTAAAAGTGCTCAAATAAACGCGAACAACACATAGTTACAGTCACACCTGCACAAACCCATTATGAAAATACACCGCAAAAATATATTCACTGTCGAAGTGGATATATTCGCCAGTGTCGTTCTTGATTAAACATTTTCTCACTATGCGGTAATATATTACTTCCCTTAGAAATATGTACACGCAGCTGTCGTCGCAACAAAGGGCGGTAGTTCCAGAATTTATGTTTTAATTTCGTTCAGCAGCAGGAAACTAATGGCTAATGGGAATAAGCACATATTGTAGATCTTCTGTAGGACATACGTGGACCCACGGCAGTGAAACCAAGAACATTAAAATCTGAAATAAAATAATTGTAATTATTTTGAGTTTTTACTTATATCACTTCTTCACTGAATCACGGAAGCGTAGATTCGTTACGAAATGGCGAGTGTGTGGGTATAGGCTATTAATAATAAAGTAAGCACTTTTGAAAGCCCTCTCATTTGGAATAACAGTCAATAAATATATTTTATTGTAGCCTTAGGCCTTAACTTCCGATGGCCGTGGAATATACACAGTGTGTGTATTACTTAGATGGCCATATATATTTTTAAAGGTGGTTAAAGTTGAAAGAAAAAAGTAAATAGAGTTTGGAAAGTGCTGACCTTACCGCGAACAGACTATAGTGGTAGTTGTTCAGTGTGCTGTTCCTTGAGATGTGAAAGTTCGTGGAGCCGGGGGAATACACCAGGTGTGCTGCTGACAACTGGAGCGCGGTCTCGGGCAAATCCCAGGCGACCGATTGCCTGTGATGTCCCGGCAAGACCGCACTTGCGAGGCGCGGGCCGTTCTCCCAGGAGGCAGGGCCAAGGTGTGTTGACACAAGTCGAGGGAGGCCCGGGTGACTCGCGCCGTCCTGGAGGGAGACAGGGTGCGGCGATCGGGTGGAGGGGTAGCGGTGAATAGGACGAGACAAGGCAATCTGAGGGCGAGACAACCCCCGTCTGCGCCGCGGGACCCGCCTGGTTTTTGAGGGGAGGCAAATATTTGCCTGTCGAGCCTCTACGAACCCGCGCGCAGGCCAACCTTGCTGGAATATCTGTGCCCCACACTGCATTCATCCCTACGCCTTTCTTTATCCGCGGCACAAACGAGGCCCGTGTTGACTCAAGACGGCACTGTAATTGCTTCCCAACGTCTTCTGAAATGATCCCTGCACACAAACTCTCTCGCACAGGGCCTTCACCTCAAATTCAAAGGCCTTTTACCTAGCATTACCCCAAAAAAAATGTTCTATCAATAACTTATTTTAATATTATGCTCTTCATTGACAGAATATCCAATGGAAGATACGCTCTAACAATTCTCAAACTACCCGCAACTGCATTGTAAAAGTTTTACGTTTAAACTTCAGCGAACTTCAGTTTAGGCAAATAATTCGCTTGTGTGCACGTAATACTGGTAAGAAATAATTCTTCTCAAAACTTTCAAACAATATTACCCAAACCATCGCACAGGCCTACACGACGACTTTCCGATGTTACTTTGGATTTATATCCTCTTAGAAATCTGCATGATTGATAAGCTTTTCACTACACTGGGTGTTCGACACAGCAAAATCTGCGAGGATTGACATTCAACTTTTGTCTGTTACAACTGCAACTCGTCGACTGAAGTTTTACTAGTGGGCAAACGTTTGTCCCAATATTTTCTATGTGAGATTCTCTGAAATATTTTGAAGCTTATACGCATTGCAGGCTGTTAATTTCTTTTCAAATTACAAACTGTGGAACTGAATAATGATTAGACTTGCCAGGTATTCACTAAGCCATTAATAGTGTTTTGTAATCTGCAGCATTACCATACACTGCTTCTGACGCTGTTGTAAATCTTCTGGTATCACTTTTCTGAGTATTGATAACTGCCTTAGATCAGTTTGTATCTGCAAAGTAATACACCTGAGTCGGCCGTTAGACCCCCGCTTCCTTATCAGTAACGGCCAGTGAAATTCCTGAACACGCAGTGAACTACGTGTTCAGGAATATATAACAATATATAACAATAAATAACAATATATAACATAATATATTAGCAACATTTTGCTTAGTAAGCATTCAGCCCAAGTGTACCTACCTAACACTCATATTTATATTTTTCTGCAGGATATAATGAGCCTTACTATCGCTGCCTGTTTTGAAAATTCACTAAATTCGCCTACACGCCAAAAACGTATTTTAAAATTCGTCTTGTATGGTGACTTACAGCTTAGTTCGGCGCAAATATATTACTGACAAATAATAGGCTACTTCCCGATTCATGTACGTAATTCATGCACTTACAGTGGTCTCTCAACATGGAAGTCTGGCACAACCATGTCACAGAGAAGATGTCGGATTAGGCCCAGCACGTAGACGAATACAGCCCCATGCGGACCGACACACCGACGTGATGTCAATACCACACCATTCTGAAGTGTAACAGGCCATCACGATAACTTGGCTTGTCCAGTAGTTAGTCAGATACTTATCTGAAGTGTAACAGGCCATCACAATAGCTTGGCTTGTCCAGTAGTTGGTCAGATACTTATCTGTTCTAACACTGGCCAGTACTTACGGCTGAAAACTGCGAGATCATTGTCCAAGAGATACTCGAGGAAGAAGATACGACCGAGGTTGAGAAGCTGGTTGCGTGCTGGCTTAAGGGAGCTGGCGAAAGATTCATTATTTTATATTTGTACGAAATGCTGTTCAGCTGCGTATTTCTAAATAATGGCAATTTTTGTGTTTTTGGGATGTACAAATAATAAAAGCTAACTCACATACCGAAATAAGGCATGACGTTTCAGTCAATTTTGTTAAATTTTCTGTAACATATTTCATTTATTTTATTTCTAAGTCCCAAAAGCACTGAAATTGTGATCTTGACATTCCATGACGTAAAAACTATGCGATCTAATTTTTTTTACGGGGAAAGAGTATACCTACTTACAAATAATGTCTGTGGGTTAAACGGTATTTAGTAAAAATACAAAATAATGCATTTCTTGTTAACCGGCGCCCTTAAAGGTGTGAGGGACCCGCGTTCATATATCAGGTAATATATCTTATGTCAGCTAATTTTCGGGACTTTCCCTGTTTTTCTCTCGCTTCGATTCTTCCCCCGCGTGTCATTATACCTCGGGACTTCCCCGGGGATATTTCTCAGGGTGTGAATGCAGAGTAATGCCTATCCCATGTACTCGTCTGGCGTCATCCTTATAACGAGAAAGGCTTGTTTGGGTGCATGTTCCGTTCTTAGAGATAAGTTAAGGACAGTTTTTACATTAACTCCTTCCTGGTAGGCCCAGTTGCACAGAATATGTGAGCCGATAATTTAATTAATTTAAAATGTAACTAGATGGAAGACGACTATAGCTGAACGGCGAGAAGATTCTGCGAAGTATGACTCCGTGTAGCACTTGTAAAATTTGAAGTTTGAGGAACTGGGAAGGGGGGGGGGAGACGAAGTGGTTTCCTTAGTGGAAAACAATAGTAATTAGCAACACCTAGACACAGTTTCACTGTGTGAAAGACTCCCCAACAGTGAAACATCTAGCACGTAGTTGTGCAGGGAATTTGCACAGAAAGTAATCAACCTGGGCCATCATTGAGAAAGGGAGAATTTTTTGGTACCTACAGCAGACGAATGAACTTCGTGAATTATCCGTAATCGACTAACCCGTCAAGGTAAGCGCCAGAGATTTTTCTTATCTATTTATGCATGGATTCCTTACGGCCTGAAACGATCATTAATACACCTTGCCTATTGCAAAGTTTATTCCGTGAAATATTACAAAAATATGTGGGAGAGTCATTAAATTAATAGTCGGCTACACCTAACAGCCAGCTATTACATACATTTAGTGATGGTGGCATCGAGAAAAACAGGGCGGGGTATTAATCTTTATAAGAGAATTTACTTGCATACATAATTAATGACGAACCATTTCGGGATTGACGTCCGAAAGTTAGTTGATTTACTACTTTTGCAGCACACGAGTTCTTGATAAACTTCGCTCTAGTTTGGTTAACTGTAGAGTTTTTTTCCCCCTTGTCAAGTAACTGGACGTTTACTGCAAACTTGTTAAGATAGCGCAGATTGTCAGAAGCAGTACAATCTTGTACCAAACAGAGCGCAAACAATGGTAATTTGCTTCTCCTCGAACAACTAAGCAGTAGCTTGGTAATTCAGGTTTTGCAGAACCTGATACTCGATTGTTAAATGCAGAAGGAAGGAAATGCTTATCAAGTAACATTCAACTTTGGCAAGCTTACAGCAAACACATTCCTACATATCAAAAGCATTAATATAGTTGTAAGGATACAACTATTAAAACATTTAAGTATAATTACATTCAAAAACAAAATATGTATGTAAGTTGACTTCCGTGGGGTAGCTGGTTTGGACTTTAGATTACGGCACGAGGATTCTGATTTCGAATCCATGCCAATGTATTGATGTACGTGTCATTTGGATGTTTCGCTTAGGCTTAGTGAGTTGTAGCTGTCACTAAATGAGCCTATGACAAGCAGAGGTGTCACATAGGCTAAGCTAAGCTTATTCTTTTCTCTAAGAATAAGAAGCCTGGAAACCACAACTTACTTTTATGTACAAATTAACTTACAAGGAGACGCGGCAAATACACCAACATTTTCTTTTATTCATGAAAAATATTGTTTTTCCAGAGCACACGTCCAAACTTTTCTCATTTCACCAAAACCTCGAGAAATATCATCACTCCGCCGCTCTGTCGTCGCGGCGAAAATTTTAATTTGCGAAATTGTTCGCGCATTTTGATACTCCTTTATGTTTTCGAGACGCGTTAGGCGAGACGGAGTCCCGGGCGGTGAAACACATGACTGGNAGGCAGAGTTTGCGAATAAACGGACGCAGAATAAATAAGAGGGTGGAAGACGCGCCCGGGACAAAGACCGCTCTCAAGGAATGAAGAGGACACAGCGCACTGTTTCTCACAAACGTCAAAGATACTCGCGTGCGGGGGAATACGCCCGCTCACGGCGTTTCCTGTCCCGCCGAGATGACGAGCAGAGGAGGACCACGTTCTACTTCCGTCAGCAAGCAACGTCGGACTTCCTCTCGCGGTGCTACGTCGGCCAGTTCTAATACAGCTATCTATGCGCAGATACGGCAATAACCAAAACAGGCGTTAAAAAATACGGTGCTCTAAAAAGCTAAAAATAAATGTGTACGTGTGAAATTAATTAAAACACTTCCCAGTTTTTTCTATGTTAAATCCACGTGATAACACGCATAAGTCTTCAGATACATAAATTAATTTAGAAAAACGCAGCAAAAATTTTAGTAGAGTAGGGGTAACATATACACACCTTGGAAGTACTGCTGAGAGAGAAACACCTACATACAACCCGAAGAGGCAAACTGAAAGAAAAATATTGTTGTAGGCACCACAAGTCTGTAGCCGTTGCCCTTAAAGACTGTTAAAAAAGAGACAACAGTATGTTTGGTTGAGGCTACCTACGAACGCCAACAGAACATGTTGTAAAATGTCAGTGCTTCACAAATCAGTGACGTCATTACTTTCTACAGAATAGAATGTTGCGATTACAATCCTGTATGTTATTCCCTACAATGCTGCTCTGATGCCGCTACAGAGCTGATTGTGCACAGGGCAGTAACATGGTAGTGCTACCTAACAATCTGCTCTGTTGCCTCAGCGGCATGATGGCCCCAGCCATCTTGTGTCGTTTGTTGTAATTCCCTTGTCGGCTCATAGGATGCGTTGCTATCTGTATTTATTATTCAGAACTTGAAAAACTCCTTGTGGAAATAGGCAGCCTTGAACTGCTGGACCTTGCGGTGATAGACGGACACCTTAGACAGCTCGGCTATTATATCAGTTATGGAATTCAGGTTCTTAAATGTATTTGTTGTACAGTGTTACATTTCTTTAAAGTATGTCATGTAACGTGTCTGCAGGCGAATCTCAAGGCGACGAATTCACACGAGTTGGCTTATTTATTTAATAAAATAATATTTCCTTTATGTTATAAACATTTATATTATACAAAATTGGGTGTCATCTGATATAAAAATGTTTTTACGTGTAAAGTTTGTGTAAACAGGTTTTCCTTTCACATTAGATAATGTGTAGTACCAATTAAAATATGGGGTTTAGTAAATAGTTTTTATGTTCTGTTTGTGTGAGTGATATACGGCTTGTAAAAACAAATAGGACATTCTAGCACCCTTGTTGCTGTTATTGCATTTAACAACTAACATGGCGGTGTCTGTCAACACGCACATTACCCTCACAGATTGTCAACAGCCTCCACTAAATAAATATTACTTTTCTTATTTATCTACTGTATTGTCAATTCTACTAGTTCTACAATCTTGAAAGAATCTGAGGGTAGCTACAACAGCCCGCGACACTGGTGTTGCTACCTTACTTGTTGTGTAAACTTTTGAAAAAAAAAAAACGAGGTGATTTCTACATAACATTCTGTTGCAGTTACCAAACAGTTATGTTGGGTTTACAAAATCTTGTTCTGTTATCGTAACAATGCTGTAAGATTGCGTTCGCAACTCTCTGTATAGTTCCTACAACAGAGAACAATGTTACTGCTACAGACAAGATGGTTCCCACAACAGAATAACTTTTAACAATATTTAGATTGTTCTGCTAACAATTTGGATTGTAAGTATTACAGAACATTCTGCTGCCGGAACTAAAGTCTAGTTGTCGCTGCCATCAAATGCCATTACAGAATTGTTCTGTTAACTTCTCTCTGCTGATTTCTTTCAGTGAGGTTCTTCAAGATGGCACGACACGTGTATGACTTGTGCTCTATAACTCGTAAGGACGGTATTTGCCTTTGAAGTTAGAGCTGAAACACGAGTTAATTGCAAACATTACTAACAATGGTTTACTTACGATAAAACATAGTGTCTGGAGTGTAAGTCGAAGTACTGCAACAACTTGTATAGAAACTTGGTATTGTCATTAACATATTCTGCGACAAATATATAAGATTTCAAGATTAAAAAACAATTATATTAATTCCAATAATTTCACAGGTTCTCATATAATTGGCGTAGGCATATTCGAAATACAATTATATCTCCAGTACGAAACACGAAAAATTAGGTCTGCGTAACTTAGCAGTGAAATACAACAGCAGATATCATCGCACTACACGACTGCATAACCCGGGCTTTATCCGTAACAAATTTAATAATACTTAAGACTTATGAAACGGCGCCCGCATATTCTGCCGCTGTTCAGCCACTTGACATCGCCTGTTATTACAAATAAGCTAACTACAAATATCCATTACTCGTGTTTCCCGGTAGGAACTGCTTTCCGCCAGAGTAGCCCGCTCACATCCCTCCCGTGCGTCGCGGACGACTCTAGTTCTGCCACAGAGAAGATAGCGCACAGAGGCGGAACGGCGTGGCGGTTCCTCTGATGTAGGCGACCCCATTCGCTGGTTGGCTGTGCGAGGATCTAGGCACGACGCCAGTGGCGCCATTCTGCTGGCATGTACGGGTGGAGTCCGCGGTATAAGTGGCTCTTTTACCTATGTTTTCTTAAGTGTATGTGGTTCACGGTAAAGAGAACACTTCTGAAATAAAGCCATGAAACACGTCAATGCTCCTGCCTGCACACATTTTAACGGGCACACCGACTGGCATACGCCCCGCAAAGTTGGTAACTACGGATGGAAAATAGTTCCGTGACTTAGCGTCTAAAAGTGTTAGATAAATAGGCTATTTGCGAATACCGTAATTATTTCTCTAAGTGTAAGACTGAGCAACTTCATAAAATATTTGCTTTTCCAATAATTTCATAATTTCACTTGACCGGCGCAAGAATAAAGTGATAAAACCTATAGAATGTTAACTTTACGTATGGTGGAAGAATACACAATGTGCATACACGTAGATCAAGAGCAGGGCTTTTAAAAGTGTTCAGTTTATCGTGAACAGCCAATAGGGCTGCTTTGTGGTTCCGCACTTGCCGACATCACACACACACACACACACAACACGCATGCGCACATCACCTGTGTCGGGTCGGCAAACAAGCGGTTCAGTTTCTCCTGGCGTCGGTGGTGTCCTGGTGCTGTCGCCAACTTTAACTCGCTTTTTACGAGCGCCACAAAGCACACGAACCCCCTCCACCCGCGCCACAACCAACAACGGCAAATACCTCACGGCTGTAACTTCGTTTCCGGGCCGCGAGGATGAGCTCGCGCGTCGGCCCGCAACTCCTAATGAAGCACACGAGTGTCTTCTCGAAGACGACTCCCCCTCCTCCGCGCTAGCTGGCGCCCTCCCCTATCCACGAGGACAGACCCTTGCAGTGAGCAGGGGACCTCACATCGACGTGGCAAAGTCAGCTCCGAGAGGGATGGCCGGAACGGGATTCGAACCCGGGTCCTCCCGAATGCGGGCCCAGTGCTTTACCATTGCGCAACCTTGCTCTGTGTAAACAGCGGCGCGCACACACAGGGGGTCGACCGTGTACAGCCCCCCCCCCCCTCCTCACATACCAAGACGA
>NQII01000059.1:86061-109591 GCA_002778355.1 Clitarchus hookeri | reverse complement strand
GAGCGAGATCATGTAACTATGCAAAAGACGTTGAAATCTAAATACGTTAGCATCACGTCATTAATAATTGGCATAATACGATAAAATTCTTTTCGACACGCATTTGTAAGCGATAAATTAATAATTACGTTAAAACTTTGGAACTATTTACTCTCTTTGTGCTGGCAACCTGACGGCATAACTGTATCCGCGCTCGTCGCTGCTTGTAATGTTATATGCATGTAGCTAACGGCTAGGGTGTTTTTTCAAATGTTGATTTTCAAAAGTTTCTTCCCGTCGTGAACCGACTATAGCACTGAGTAGGGACACCTGACTGTTATAGTTTTAAACCACGCCGGGGGCTTATTTTAAAAATGGCTGCCATTTTAAAATCTACTGTGATCTCACATTTCGGAAACTATTCTACCGATTTAAAACAAGTTTTGTATGTTTACAGCGCAGAGTATAAGCACTGAATTAAGACGCAAATATGGTTGCTGGTCCGCCATTTTGGAAGATAGCACCACATGACAAAATTAAGCATTTGCGTCATATCTCGAGAACTACTCAACCAATTTTCACCAAATTTGGCACGTACGTAGACCTATTGTAGGAAATGCTAATGCATGCAATGTAAATGCATGCAATAAAAATTTAGACACTTGCTTTAAAAATGGCGGCTGTACAAATATTGTAAGTTTACTTGGTACAACTACCATACCGTCTGACCAATTTATAACAAATTTTGTATGCTGACAGTATATATCAGAAGCGTAATGTATGCCAAAACTTTTTTCCGCCAATTTTTAAGATAGCGCTACATGAATTAATGAATTTTTTGTGTAATATGTGGGGAAACAATTAACAGAGTGCTACCAAATTTGGCTAACAAGTAGTACTGCGGCAGGTGATGTGTATAAATATGTTTAAGTAAGTCAGACAATTGTTTTCAAAATGGCGGCCATCTAGCCATTTAAGCTTAGAACGCTATATCATCGAGGTCAGATAATAAATTCCAACTGATCTTTCTATGCTGGCAGTATATATTACAAATATGATCTGAATCGACACGAAATATACAATAAATAAAGTTTTTGTGTCAGATCTTGGGAGATAATACGCCGATTCTTACCTAATTTGGCAAACAAGTAGTACTGTAGCAGATGGTGTAAATTTTTTTATGTTTTAAGTATGGCAGACATTTATTTTCAATATGGCTGGAACATAGGCATTTTAGCTTCGTACATATAATTTAACGTAGAAACATGTAATTAATTCCAACTTAGTTCGTAAGTTGACAATTCATGTTACAACTATCAAACGCGTCTACGCGGAGCATCTTTTCCCCGCCATTTTATAAGATATACCATAGGAAAAAAATTAAGTTTTTATGTAATATTCCAGGAAACAATTGACAGATTCCTACCAAATTTGACAAATAATTTGCACTGCAGCAAGTGGTGTACACTGCAATGTTTTAAGTAGGTCAGGCCCTAAGTTAAAAAATGGCGGCCAAAAGAATTCTAGTTTGTAATGTTTTATCTACGAAACTATAGGACAAATTTCAACTTTATTTTTGTATGCTGGCAGTACATCAAATTTGTCTATGCAAAGCCTAATTTATCCACCATTTTGTACGATAGCCGAGCCGTACATGAAATAAGACCGTTTTTATGTCTTATATCGGGATACAATAAACTAATATCTTTCAAATTTGGCGAAGATGTACTGTGGTAGGCCATATTAATTTATATGTTTTAAGTGTGCATGTCTCTTAATTTCCAAATGGCACCTATACAAACATTTCAGCTTAGTGTGATGTATCTTCGATACTATGTAACAGATTTAAATTTAAATGTGTACATCCCATTCATACCAAAATTTCACTTAAGTAGAGCAAATAAATTAACGTGTGTTTTGTGAGGCAGGCATTTTTAAAAGGGGTTTATATAAATAATTTAGATTAACATGTTATATCTATGAAATGTTTCAACACATTTACACAAAATTTTGTATGCTAACAGTATTTAATAGAAGCATTATTTACGCGTACATAAATATTATTTTGCCGGATGTTTTTGCAAAATGGTGTCAGGTAAGTAAATTGAACATTTTGCCATATTTCCGAAACAATTCAACAATTTTCACCAATTTGCACACCTACAGAAGGCCATGTAAAGTTACGTGATTTAAATGGTGTCGGACATTGATTTTAAAAATGGCGGCCATATAAATATTTTGATATGTTTGGCATATCTATTTTAAAATATAACTAATGCATTCAAACTTTTATACTCGCAGTATCTATTAGAAACATCGTTTTCAGAGACTCTTTTTAAGTAATTTTGTAAGATAGCACCAATTAAGAAAATTTGGTTTTTATATCATCTCGGAGATCAATCAACCAATTTCCAACTAATATTTCACTCAAGTAGCGTTATGGTAGGCCATGTAAACTTATGTATTTTTAGTGGCTCAGACACCTATTTTCAAAATGATGGCCGTGTAAATATTAAACATTAGAATGATTACATCCGAAGTTGATGTCCGAATTCTACCTCCGTGACGCAGTTCATTGCACGCTAGCTTAATTTTACGAGATTTTCTGAATCCGAATCCGAATCCAGGGTGCGTCACTTGTGTATTTACTGTCAATGAGACGTGAACGCCTATCTACCATCTAAGCTTTTAAGAACGTCATTAGAAATTATTTGCACCCATGTAGAGGAAAATAGGCTCAGTAGTCATCAGGTAACTTCTTGTTATTTTATTAAGAAGCCTTATCTGCTTGTAAAATATGAAAGTTTTTTTTTCAAACGTACTGCGCTGTGCTTTTAAGAAGCAGTGCTTTTCCTAAATTTACAAATTTTCGTAAAAGCAAATTACAATATGCAATAATGAATATTGAAAGAAATTGTCTCAAATAAATGACGAGTATTTCTTTTGTATTTACTTGTTTTCTCAATTTTGAAGCGTAATCCATAGTATTTCGCCTCAAAATTTTATGCAATTCCACGAAAGACTATGACGACATGCGAAACTATTTGAAAAACATGTTTTTGTGCGATTGCAGTTCTAATTACAGAAAAAGAAATTCCTCCAAAATGTTTCTTATTTAGATTTTTTATATGTACTCTGTACTGCCTTCTTTTTCTTTTACGACACAAAGCTGACAAAAAAAGGACGTCTTCCTCGTCGGTAGGGGCCGCGGTGTGAAGTGGTTAGACTACTCGCATCCCACCTAGACGAGCGGGTTCGATTCCCTTGATTTTCACATGTGGGAATCATGCCGGACGATGTCGCCCGTCGGCGGGTTTTCCCATGGGTCTCCCGTTTCCCCTCCCTTGCATTCCGGCGCTGCTCCAATTCACCTCGTTTCGCCCCCATCCGCTCTCCAGACCTCGATGTTAAGAGCCGTCCAAATCTCTCCACTCATTACTACTAGACATGATGACTGGCAAATTTTCGAGAACCTAGCAAAATATACTGCAAGAATAATAGCTTCTTTCACAATAGGCACTGTACATCTGCCGAGCTGTGTGGTGTCACCAGACGACATACCGCCGCGGCAGCCCGCGTTCTGAGTATAGTGAGGGGTATGTTTGTGTGAGTGAGGCTATCGACGAAGCGCTACAGCCGACGCCTACCAGTGTATGTAAAGCGGTATCGCCTCTGCGTGCAAGGCGCTAAACAGGCGTGCGGCCTTTCCGTCGGCGACTCGCCTACACGTGACTTTAAGTGACGACACTGTCATTTGTAGCCTACTTTCCGAATGAAAGAAAGGCTTATGAGATCACTTTCCTGCCTGCGTGTCTGTGTGTTTGTCTGTGTATAGTATGTGTGTGTAGTATGCGTGTGTATGCGCGAGCTGTGAATGGGTCTGTGCGTGTGTCCCCACCCCCGCCCCCCAGCCACGTTTACCATTTTCAATTTTGGAACGCTTCAACTTAATTTTACCAAACTTAGTAGACACATAATACTTAGTAGGGAAATTTGACTTTCATAGTTTTCGACCACGTGGGGCACTTACTTTAATAATGGCGGCCATTAATATTCTTTTGGATGATATATCATATCTTGGGAACCATTTAAAACAAATTTTGTATGCTGGCATACCATTGTGTAAGCATTAAATTTTGAGATGGATATTGCAAGTCCGTCATTTTGTTAAATAGCATCAATTTAAAAAAATAATATTTCACATCATATCTTAAAACCCTTCAACCAATTCTCACCCAATATGGCATTTAAGTAATACTATGGTAGACCATGTAAACGTATGTAATAGAACTTCATTAGTTGTTTCAAAATGGCAGCCATACAAAGTTTTCAAGTTTATTTAGTATAACGGTCATACCATTTAACCAATTTCGACCAAATTTTGTATACTGAAAGTATCTATTACACGCATCATATATACCAACAAATAACAACTTTTGTCAGCCATTTTGGAAGATCGCACCATACGGATGAATAAAATAGTCATAACTCGGTAAATAATTAACCGATTTCTACCAAATTTGGCAAACAAGTAATACTGATACAGATTATGTCGAGTGGCATGTTTTAAGCATATCAGACACTTATTTTAAAAATGGCTGCATATAGCTATTTTATTTCTTCGAAACTATGTAATCAATTCCAAAATAAATTTGTATGCTGGTAGTAGAAATTACAACTATCAACTGTATCTACATAGAGCATCTTTTGTCCGCCATTTAGTAAGACAGCGCCATGCGAATAAAATGAAGTTTTTATGTCATATCTCGGGACGGAATTAACCAATTCCTATCAAATTTGGAAAACAAGTATTACTGAGACAGATGATGTCAACTGGTGCTTTAATCATGATAGACACTTTTTTTCAAAATGGCGGATGTATAGCTATTTTTAGCTATACCGTAGAAACCACATAATCAATATCAACTTAACTTGGTATGCTGGCAGTATATATTACAACTATCAACTGTATGTACATATAGTATCTTTTGTCCACAATTTTGTAAGATAGTCTTATGCTATTAACTAAAGATTTTTTGTCATCTCTCGGGAAACAATTAAAAGAATCCTTCCAAATTTGGCAAACAAATAGTACTGCAGCAGGTGGTGTAAACTGGTATGTTTTATGTAGGTCAAGCACATATTTTCAAAATGGTGGCTATATAAATTATTTAGTTCAGTATATTTCATTAACGAAACAAATTACAACCTAACTTTGTATGTTGGCAGTACCTATTATAACCATAAAATTTGTTTATGCAGAACCTCATTGCTCTGCCATTTTGTAATATAACACTACCATATGCATTAAAAGCATCGTAAATAGAGCCTTTTTTCTGGCAATTTTGTACGATAGCACCATATAAGAAAAAAAAGTTTTTTTATGTCATATATCAGGGACCAAACAACCGATTTCCACCAAATTCTTCACACAAGAAGCGCTACGGTAGTCCATGTAAATTTGCATGTTTTACGTGGCTCAGTCACTTATTTTCAAAATAAAGGCCCCGTAAATATTTTATGTTAGTAAACCCTATCATTCGAAACATTAGATTAATGAAATCCGAAGATAATGCTCCGAATCCGACCTCCGTAATGCAGTGGCTTGCACGCTAGCTTATAGTACGACGTTTTCTGGGTTCAAAGTCTCGGGTAAGGCACGTTATTGTCTCACTACTACTGCATAAGTTTCTCTGATTTCATTTCTAAATATATTTCTTTTAAAGAGAAGTCAAGTTATTCCTGCCAAATTAGCTTTTAAATTAATTACACCCATGTTGAGGGAAGCAGACTCGTTAGTTATATGAGCAACTTCTTGCATTGGATGCGACTCTGTAGCTACGTCCAATGCACGCCTCTGTCGTAGTTTCGTATGTATCCAGTTCGTATGTTACTTGTGAGATACAGTAGTCTGAAGAAAAAAAAACCGGTGTTCAGCTGTGTTGGAGGGCATGAATGTAACGTTTTCAATGTGCATTATGTCTTTAAGGTACAATTTCGTCATCGTTTGGAATGTGATTTGTTTTCGTAGATAATCTATTGGGACCACGTTTCATTAATCAAAAAAACTAAGTACTCTGCAACGCATTTCAAGCGCTAGGTACGTAGGAGACTGCCTTAAGGTAACCCCAATTCCTCGTGAAGCAAATGAAGATACTGCAGCTGCTTGGCCAACTCACGTGAATAACCTTCCCACACTCTTTCTAACCGACGCAGCAGCTTGGCCAACTCACGTGAATACCCTTCCCACACTCTTTCTAACCGACGCAGCAGCTTGGCCAACTCACGTGAATAACCTTCCCACACTCTTTCTAACCAACGCAGCAGCTTCAAGGCCGTGCAGAAATTTCGGGCGAAAAATGTACACGCGGATTACATGCAAGCTGAAGGTTTTCCTAATATCTGTTATCAGTAATATGACTTAACACGAATAGGGAAACCACACATGAAAAAAGACAAACCAGCAGAATCGAGAAATGGTGTGAAATATACGAGAAAATATGTTACAATTATTTCTTCCTGGTTTGTCAGTGGTAGGAATACGTGAAGTATGTATCTAGGGATCGTTTGCTTCGGTGATTGCATTACATTAAATAGTTTTAAAATGAAAAAGTATATCTATCGAAACGTTATTCAACAAGCACCGAACCATATTATGAAGCTTGTTTTTTTTTTTAAATTTTTTTTTTAACTAACAGTTTTATTTGCGATGTTTGTAGTACAAATATATAGAAAAATATACACGCGATTCATGTAGTAATGACTTCTCGATTGCAGTCTTATGTGGATTTGTGTGGTGAAGGGAAAAAGAGGTATTCTGTTTCAAGGGCTGTTCGCGGTTAATTGAGCAGATCTGAAATACTTGCTTACGATCTACTTCACTTCTCAGTTTATTCACGCGTCATCGAAATTAAATAGTAGAATGTATATAAAATTATATGTGTTAATAATATGCGAATTCATGTTTAAGTGCATATATATAAAATATAAACTGACTTGAGAAGCCACTCAAAATACAATGCCAATTCGTATAACTATTTTCTTAATTCACTGCCAACTTAACTGGGAGCATGCATGCCGGTATGTACTGTAACATATACTGTATTTAGTTATAATGTATTATTTATTTTAAAGATCGATTCCAAAAGTGCTTACTTTCTGTGAACAGCCTCTTAAGTCCCGTATACTTTGTAGACACCAATTCGGTAATAATAGGCCTAAAACATTATTTTATATATAATATACTATATAATACATGTATATTTTTTCAGCTAACTATATGTTGATCTCCTCAAAACAAAATATTAATTTTTCACCATATTGGTTATTATGTTTAAGGTTATTAACTCGATTCGTTAAACGTACATGTAAAACGGTCGTGTGTACTAGTACCAAACACATGCAGATGATGCCGGAACAACCAAATAGTGTTTGGCTCAGAAAACTATTTTTTTAATGCATCATTTGGCTCAAAGTAACAAATGCAGAGATTTGGAGCAAAAGCAGATTAGTTGTGTGAAAAAAATGTAAGCAAATACTTTTCAAGTAAAGGGGCCGCGGTGGCGTAGTGGTAAGATTACTCGCCTCCCACAAGACGAACCTGGTTCGATTCCTGGAGGTGTCGCTCCCGGATTTTCGCGCGTGGGAATCGTTCCGGACGATGCCGCTAGTCAGCGGGTTTTCTCGGGGATCTCCCTCTCCCCTCCGGTCCTTGCATTCCAGCACTGCTACATACCTCGTTTCACCCTCATCGTATATCAAGACTTCGATGTTAAGAGCCACCCAAATCTCTTCAGAAGCTCACTTTTCTAGTAAATTTATTTGGTACCTGCTACTAAATCTTTCTCTCGGTGTACTTGTAGAAATTCACCCCAAACATTACTACAGATACGCGAGTGTTTATATTAGGCTAAACTATACACATTTAGAGCCACGGACTTTTCAAATGTTGTTTTAGAAATAACTCGGGTAACCGCGAACCGACTGTTACAACAGAAACAAAATGGCTCCTGAAATGAGAAAACAGTAAGTACGTAAATTTTATTGTCTGCGAAGTTGTGGCTGTTTCTTCCTTATGACACAATTTCGGTGCCACTTCTAACATTTTACTTACTTCATTCCACTCATTTTCGGGTTGGTGGGATGGTGGTCGGGGATATTAACATGTCATTTATGCTCCTAGCAGTGTAACTCCATTCCTGTACTTATTTTACAACGAAGGAAACAAGATTTCCGCATAACAAACTACGAACAATAAACTCTTATTTTATTTAGAGAATGGGAAGGAAACATCCAATTGTCGTCTCAGAGGTACGAGAAGTACTGAGAGCGAGAGAGAGAGAGAGAGAGAGAGAGAGAGAAACCTTTGTGGTAGGTGTGCGAGGAGAGGGAGTCGGAGAAACTCTGCGTCGAAAAGCCTCGGCTACAAGCCATCCGTCCAGCAGATACGTCCTCTGAGCTGGAAGACATCACGCAGACACGGAACACACACCACCAGACAAGAGCCTGCTTCGGAGATACGCACCAGGAAATTGTCGCCGTCCGAGGATAGAAAAAAGAAAAGGATCAGAGGAGAGAAAAGAAAACTTTAACGATCCCGAAAAAGGGGTACGGATAAAAAAAACAGACAAAGGCGGAAGGGGAGAAAGTCGGGCGTAAACGGAGGACTCGGAGACAGCTTTAAAAGGTGCTTCCGCTTTTGTATAGAAGGAATCAATGAAGCGAAATGGGAGGAGTACACAGTCACAGAGGAATGGGCGGTGGACTACAGAGGATGTTGAGGGGGAAGAGGGGTAAAAGACACCCCGGCTTCGCGAGGGATGGGACAGGGCAGGAGGTTGCAATTGGGAGACTTGGGTTGTATCGATGGAGAAGAGCAGAAAGGGTGGCAAGAAGTCACCACTTTGAAGAAGAAACAAAGGAATCGAGGCGTCCAACGACATTGCTGCGACGGTGTGCCGTAAAATGGTTTCTTTCTACAGGCCAATAAATCGATTTAAGTGTTAATTTTACTCCACGGCACAATGCATTTCAAACGCCAGGAATTTCACCCCTCGGCACCTCCTTTCCCAACCCTCTGCCCCACACCCTGCGCTTTCAAAGGTTTTACTGCTTTGGTATGGCTCCAGACATCCAGACCAAAATGTATCATTTTTTATCCTCTTCACTTCTAGTAGCGCAGATACAGCAATGCTTCAAACTACCAAGCACTATAAAACTTTCCGAACTTTCCGGGCCGTTGTTACACAACAAAAAAATAAATAGAGTAAATGCGTCATGTCGCTCGGTAGAAAATACAACTGACCACAAAAACAATAAGTTTGGTTGCATATTTACGACAATCGTGCGGGTAAATATGACTGTATATTATAATCAAGTTTCCTATTATTATTTTTTTCGTTTTTAGAGCCAAAAAGTGGGTATTTTAATTACTCATACGTGCCTCCAAATCAAAAAAAAAAAAATTGGTGTTATAAATATACGTAGGATTTTAGGTATNTTTTAATTACTCATACGTGCCTCCAAATCAAAAAAAAAAAAATTGGTGTTATAAATATACGTAGGATTTTAGGTATGTTTTTCTAACGTTGTCACATCTGCTCAGAAATTCTGATGTTAAAAAACTATATCACTTGTAAAAGGAAAAAATTGGCCTTCACTTCAACATGTCTGTTGGCCAAGAATTCAACAACAAATGCATTTACTAAAATCCGCCACACATGGGCTTGCCAAGACATGTGTTTAGGAATTCTGGAATAAATCAAAAATGGTTTTTTTTTTTAGAAAAATTTTTTTTTACTTTTTCATTTATATCAGATTTGTAGCTGATGAAAATGTAAATGTTATAACTATACTGAGTTAAAATAATGATTTAAAATAATGATTTTGCCTTGCCATGGGTCAAACACATTTTAAATAGTTTCCAACAAAAATTAAGAGTTTCAGTTAAATAAAAAAAAATTGGAGGTACATGAAGAGAACAGAACTAACAAAATTCTTTGAAACTAAGTGTATATTAGGTCGAACATTCCCTTTAAATATTCTTGCCAGTATTCAGAGATAATTAGGCAGTCGCTAACAACTGCTAATTCCTGGCGAACTGAGAGATTCTCGACAACAATTAAAATGCCACGAAATAGAATGAAATAAATAAGTTAGGTTGAAAACTCATTATAAGTCCGTATCGTTTTCCTCTTTTCTGTTCTTCACTCACATGACATTAAAAAATAAATGCAATTCCAGTAAAATAAATACAACATTCTTGCGTCGCTTATTCCAGCCATAACCAATAAACAAGCGGCTGAAAAAAAATATTGGAAAGTATTTATACAACTGAAGAGTAGTGGCGCTGGTGGCACAACGACCGCGTACCTTCATTACACGTAATATCAGTGGATGCTAGTTCAAGTTTAGCCCAGGCACGGGCGCCACTTGAGTGAACGCTACTCCACTGAACGGAACGTTGTCGAAAGTAGTTTATTACCTGCAATAACTATTTACAGATAACTCAAAACGACACCTATAAACAAACTATTATGGGTATAATAGTTACAACTAAACAGCAGCTTCATATACACCTCAGGAGAATAGTTACAGTGTGGGCAATTTAACGCTTTATACTCTACTTTTAGCCGCGGTATCTTACCTTGTTTCACATTAAAGTCAATGTGGTGCGCCATCTAATTTGTCTAACGAGATGGAAAATCAAACTGAAGACAACAACTTCCGCGAACGGTAATAATCTTTCAATTAAAATAAATATAAATTTTAGAAAGAAAGATTTTCTTAAATGGCAAAAATATTACTTATAGAGAATCGAAAATTTCGCGAATTCATTCGGCAACAGGTTAAACTTCAGTCCTCTACACACTGAAACAAACTGCTGCAATAGTAACAAGCCATGCGTTTCTTTAGACTGGTTTACATGTGGCACGTTCTCTAGGTGTCCAGCTCTACTCACCTTTCCGAGTTCGTGGTGGATAGGGATCGTAATTAAACAAAAGAACATTATTTAAATTTTAATATATTAATAATGCTATAAATATTAACACAGCTATTATTTACAACAATGAACTACCCATCTTTACTATTACTTTAGTTATTCTCAGTGAGCGCAATATTTAATGTCTATCTCAATTCTAATTAAAATGCTTATCACTGTATCTATATTGGTTATAGTAACTTAATCGCCACCTATTATTTACGTACATTCAATCTGTCTATTTCCATCGTTCCAAACGTCTGTCACTCACGCATCCGGTTCAATAGCCCCGCTCGTCAGTTTCACTCTTCACTGTACCGATGCTCGCAGTCCGCAGACTTCACTCTCGCTTGTTACCGTCGTCGCCGCTCGTCGCTTCGCCTGGCGCGTAAGGTCGTACAATCCTATAAGAAGAATAGTTGACACAGGAACAGGTACAAGATGAACATTATATCCTCCTTTAGCGGGATTAACTGGACATAGTAGAATATCTGTAGATTTAACTATTTTCTCATTACATATAGCAGGAATCTCATAAATTTTAGGAGCTATTAATTTTATCTCAACAACAATCAATATAAAATCACCAGGAATATCATTAGAAAAAATACCTTTATTTGTTTCATTTGTAATTATTACAGACTCTCCGCTCGTAGGCCCGTCGAAGCTTAAATAGTCTCACTGGCCCGATACAGAAACCCCGAGCCTCGCTGAGAAGGTAGGGCGATGACCAGAACATTCTTGCATAAATTCAAACCACTCAAGAACGGGAGTAACGAGCCCCGGTAAGCTTATCGCGGTGATAGCGGCGCAACTTTGTAAATCTCCGCGCACTCCTCTGGTTAACACTCACTCGCCCTTGACACACTGATTCGCTCCTTCGAGCGGGATGGGGCGTGAGAAGCGATGCAGAGCAACAAGCATATAACAATATACACATATGCCAGTGGATAAAATCAAATCTGGCACCAAAAAACATTTTGTGAAAAATCCTTTTCTCGGATAATTCTTAGGATTAAATAACAAAATCTACGGTAATTTCCGTATACATTAATTTATTTGTTAATACATGACATTTATATAGTAAAGTTAATTTCACAAACATTGTTTTTAAAAAATATCAGTGATTATTTTTTAAAAAATCTAAAGAAAATACTTTATATACTCAAATAAAAACACTAAATATTCTTACATAATCTGCTGTCAGAATTCAATTTTTTCCTCTTGAAAATTACGCGGGAATATAGAAAATAAATTAGGGCCTTTGGAAATGTCTCAGTGCGCAAATTCCTGAAACTTATAATCAAGAACAGAATTTGATCGCCTTAATATTTCTACGAGGGGTTAGATTTATTGACAACATATTTTAATCATGACAACTATCGTGTACAGCAATATTTGATACAGTCTATGGTTTTCAATAAAAAATTAACTAATTTTTGCAAAAAAAAAATTAACAACAACTTTTGCAAAACATATTAATAAGTTTTTGCAAAAAAAAAGGATATATACTTACAAATTAGTAAATATGCCAACATAATTGTCTTACAATTAACAACATAATATAAACTAAAATTATATGCAACTGAAATTTAAATAACGCTAAGATAAAAGACAACAATTTGTTTGACAGGGGCTTTCAAGAAGATGACATTAAATAAAATTTAAGTTTTTTTTTTTTAATTTTGTTGTTACAGAGTTCTAAAAATTAAATTTAATAGATTTTAAATCAAAAAATTTTCGTTTACATTTATACTGATTATGTGGTTTTGTACGTTTGTATTCAATAAATAGTCGACAATTTTTTTAAATTCTAAAACTATTAAATGTATAAACTATTGCCGTGCATGATGGTTTTGCTCATTGAAATACACAGCCAATAAAATAAACCCCATATACATATAAAGTAGTTCAAATTGAGTTCTTGATTATGTATTTCGAAAATTCTCACACAGAGAGGCGTTCCCACAGCCCTTAATGCCAAGTATGCGATAAATGGTCACGTGTGGCGCTTGCTCAGGAATTATCTGCTAGCAGCTCGGACAGTCGTGCAGTATAGTCCACTCATTGTTACTCGCAACTTTCCTGAAACCCTGCTGAACTTCTATTTTCAGACTATTCCTACACTTCATGCGGGCAGACCTTAATGGAGTCAAAAAAATTACACCAAATGGACAACGCATCGAATTCGTTTGCACTCAGTTTAATAATATTTTGCACGAGAACTATTTCTTACTAGGCATTGCCAACACACGTATTTTCTTTCTCTTTTTATTTACATTAGTTATAAATGCAATATTATAATTTATAGATAGAACATAAGTGAAAGTTCAATTTTTAACAAAAATAAGAAATTTTTATGATAACGGGACTATAAAACGCTTATGATACATGATACGTTTAGTGAAGAACCAAACACATCACACATGGGGTGATTTTTCAAGGGTTTGATTCAAAAAGTGCGAAGATACTGCGGATGGTCTATAGCGTCGTCGTCAGGGGCGAGCTCCATAGTTCCGGCCGCCAGTGTTTGGAAAGAAGGCAAGGGCATCAAGTTCCTCATATTCTCAACAGATAGCAGCGCTGGTGGAGTTTACTCTCTTCCATGTGGGAAGAAGGAGAGCGGTGTGGGTGACTTAAGAGTCCAGTTGAGTGGTGGTGTGAGGGGACAAGACAAAGGTCGTCTCCCCCAGCAGGGTGCCAACACTGGATTCGGTTTGCGCCGCGATCGGCTATGAGGTTCGAGAAAGAACAACATGGAAGATGTGNGGGGGGGGGGGGGCCCTTCAAAATGTTTGCCTGCTTTTTTCCCTTCCTGTCTATAAAGATTTTTCATCCCAGACCCTCTGAACGTCTTATAGTCTGCTATCGCATGATGGTGGCTGTTTAACGTAACAGTGGAATGTATCAAGAGTACAAGGGAATGGGACATTATGGTGATGAATACTGAACAGTCGCGAGTTGAAATTAATTGAAATGAGTGTAAGCATGAGTAATTTAAAACACGAAAAGCCATTTCTGTAATTGTATATTTGTTATGACTTCTCTTTCACCTATTCTTTATATCATTGCACATGAAAACAGTATATGTTTGAAAAGAGTTTTCATAAAATTTGTTACATGAAGGTAAGAATCTAATTACATGCAAATATATTTGTACATTTACAGGTGCGTATATGTACACAAACACATTTCGGTCCACATATTTTACAAAAGGTACCTTTGACTTTTGAAGTAAGACATGCGATTCGGCGATTTAGTGACAACTAAATAAAATACTGTTTATTTCAAAATTATTGAATACTTGTTCTTGTTTCTGTGGACGACCGCTCCTCCATTCTGAGAGATGAGCTGACTGATTCTGATTACACACATCGTCGCCATAGGCAGAATGATTGCTACCCCCCTCTCCCCCATGACAAAAACTCTTTTCCATGATAAAAAAAAAAATCTGCAGAAATGTATTATAGAATAACTTGTAGTAACACTACAAGAACTAACAGAACCATTGTAATACATGCCTGCATGGAATCTTAATTTACACGTCACATTTCCTTCTATTCAACCATACCAGCCCCTGTGCAATTTTGTATGTTTCGATTAAGAATCAATATTTTTTTTTAATGCCCCCCTTTGTGGAGTTGAACGTACGCAAGTTATTTGTGCTAAACTCCTCCCAGTCCACCCCGCCCATGCAGAAGCTGCCGCCCTAGGCAACTACCGCCCTAGGCAACTGCCATCCCAAGCAACTGCCGCCCCGGGCAACTGCCACCCTGGGCAACTGTCGCCCTGGGCAACTGCAACCCTAGGCAACTGCCGCCCCAAGCAATTGCCACCCCGGGCAACTGCCGCCCTGGGCAACTGCTGCCCTAGGCTGCCTAGATTACCCAGGTCTAAATCCGGCCCTGCATACGAGTAAACACGATTTATCGGAGGATTAAAATGTGGTGATTGTTACCGTTGGATTGTAAGTGTACACTATTCCTACTCACACCATGCTGTTCACTACTGTACAACCAGCCATATTACGCAAACGTAGTTTTGTTTTACCGTAATCTGCTTTACAGAAAATCTTTTTCTTGACATAAAATTACCGACTTCAGATGTTTGATTTACGTAAATAGAACGCGTAAGGCTTCGCCATATAGTAACGGTTAGTAGGCTATTTTTGTAGTCAATATATCATCCCAGGTATATGAAACAACGTGGCACAGCCCAGTAATATCGTAAACTGACGTTGAAGCTCAGAAAAATGCTTCTGTTCTGGCTGGGGAGTGTTTTCTTAGGCTGTGTGGCAGAAATTTTTTTAAGTCTATAGCCATGTAAAATAGTTGTTAAATAAATAAGATGCTATAATTTTACAGCTGTTCTTCTGCCGCCTGTGAAAAGGAATTCTGTATTCTCTCGTAGTTTCTGGTACTAGAAGTTTGAACGTCGGTGTGTTGCGTGGTTGCCTACACTCGAGGCACCAGTCCATTAGGTAAATGAATGTTAGTGTGTTGCGTGGTTGCCTACAATCGGGGCACCAGTCCATTAGGTCATTGAATGTTAGTGTGTTGCGTGGTTGCCTACACTCGGGGCACCAGTTTAATAGATAATTGAATGTCAGTGTGTTGCGTGGTTGCCTACACTCGTGGCACCAGTTCATTAGGTCATTGAATGTTAGTGTGGTGTGCGGTTGCCTACACTCGGGCACCAGTTCATTACGTCATTGGATGTCAGTGTGTTGCGTGGTTGCCTACATTTGGGGCACCAGTTCATTAGTTCATTGAATGTCAATGTGGTGTGCGGTTGCCTACACTCGGGCACCAGTTCATTAGGTCATTGAATGTCAGTGTGTTGCGTGGTTGCCTACATTTGGGGCACCAGTTGTCTGATTTATTTAATGTCGTGTGTTGCGTGGCTGTATATAGACGGGGCACCAATCAATCCACGAACTTGTTGACTAAGGTAGAGCGTGTGTATGTGTGTATTTACACTATATATATAATATATATATAACATATATATATATATATGACAAACCTCTCCTTTCGGTATGCCGGGACATTAGTTAGTCAAAGTTTCGCTACATTCGGGACGCGGGAAGGAGAGATTTTTGTACCAAAAGGCCAATGCTTGCAGCTACAGGATCGACACGTTGTCCCACTTAATTGTGAACTTATTGCAGAGTCCTCAGGAGTCGCTGCAGCCCGACTGTCTTTTGAGGAACGACAATGGACTAGGTCTCCGTTGTCGCAAGTAGCGCGACCATTAAGTAGACAATACTATATATGTAGAGCCGCGGTGGTGTAGTGGTTAGACTACTCGTCTCCTACCAAAGCGAACCGTTTTCGATTCCCAGCGGGGTCGCCCAAGGATTTTCGCATGTGGGATTCATGCCGGACGATGCCACTGGTCGGCGGGTTTTCCTGAGGATCTCCCGTTTCCCCTACCATCATCCTCACATTCCGGCGCTGCTCCATACTCATCTCGCTTCACCCTCATCGGCTCTCAAGACCTCGATGTCAAGAGCCGCCCAAATCTCTTCACTTTATATAGTGCAATAAATTGACCATTTGACCACTAAATGAGTGCGATCGCGAAGCATTAAGGAGCTTAACCTTTCGTACATTGTTTGTCAGATAATATAACGAACTAAGGAACTTGTTGCTTTATAAACACAGGATTTCGCACAAAAGTTTTGAAGCACTGAAGATATTAAATTACTGCATGAAAGTGATAATAATGACGAGATTCCCATTGTATGCCTAAAGAAAATGTCATGACGTTTTGGTCATCAGACACACACCCCGCAACCCCGCCGCCAAGGGCAGAATTTTCTAAAGGAGGCCATGTAAATGTTAGAAGTAAGGGAATTTCACGAATATACTTGGCAGCAACCTAGATCTTAAATTCTTTACATGCCTGGGCCACGAATTGTTTTTCATTTATTGGCTGCTGGGAGCATTATGGGAGATTATTTTTCTATTCGACTTTGTTGCACGTGATACGGCCACGAGATTTCTTCCTGTCGTCTATGTCGTGTGGAAGTAATAGACCAATCATGAAAGTTTAACATACCACCGATCGAATTTGCGAAATTCGCGGGCGTGTAGTGATGGTATTACCAGATAACAGAGTAAGCAAATATCCCGCTAATGTAGTGCGTTTTGGTTTAAATAATACTTTGAATAAGTCTGCTGCTTGTGCTCGTGACATGCGTGTTCTCGTTTGTACTCAGTTAGGGCGTGGTCTCACAAAGGGGATCATAGGCGTCTAATGAACGAAGTCATTGACAGCAGCGGCTAATAAATATGTATGCAGACAGCTCACAATACGCGGTGCGTCAATAGGATTCTATAATCCGACAGTAGTCACGTCAACTCTGCAAAGATAAATACAAGGAGTCCTGTTCATCAAACACATCTTGCATAGTACACAGAAGAGCCAAAAAAACTGGTACACCTGCCTAATATCGCGTAGGGCCCNACCCGCTAATGTAGTGCGTTTTGGTTTAAATAATACTTTGAATAAGTCTGCTGCTTGTGCTCGTGACATACGTGTTCTCGTTTGTACTCAGTTAGGGCGTGGTCTCACAAAGGGAATCATAGGCGTCTAATGAACGAAGTCATTGACAGCAGCGGCTAATAAATATGTATGCAGACAGCTCACAATACGCGGTGCGTCAATAGGATTCTATAATCCGACAGTAGTCACGTCAACTCTGCAAAGATAAATACAAGGAGTCCTGCTCATCAAACACATCTTGCATAGTACACAGAAGAGCCAAAAAAACTGGTACACCTGCCTAATATCGCGTAGGGCCCNAGGGTTGCACGTCTGTCACGTTTAATGATTCTCGTCAGTCGTCGTTTGTCCCGTTCGTTCACGATCTTTTTTCCGGCCACAGCGATGTCGAAGATTTGATGTTTTACCGGATTCCCGATATTCACGGTACACTCGTGAAATGGTCGTACGCGAAAATCCAAATTTTATCGCTACCTCGGAGATGCTATGTCCCATATCTCGTGCGCCGACTATAACACCACGTTCAAACTCACTTAAATCTTGATAACCGGCCATTGTAGCAGCAGTAACCAGTCTAGCAACTTTGCCAGATGCTTTTTGTCTTATATAGTCGCTGCCGAGCGCATCGCATTACTCTGATTGGTTCCATACCTCTGTTATTTGCATACAAACGCCTATACCAGTTTTTTGACTCTTCAGTGTATTACCAGTGAACGCAAGTTGAAACATCTAACATTAAACTATTGAATATGCATTGAAATTCCGAGATTTTCGTATCACGAGATAAAAGCCATCGACAAGTATCAATTTCCGACACTTACTGCAAACTATCACTGACAATACCGGCGCAAGAAAATGTTTTGCTCACTCTTATCTCTGCATTCTTTTCTCTATAACATGCACGTCAGTTTCGGTCACTTATCTGACAAGCAGGCGCAGTATTCCTGCGAGCTTCGTGCCACGGAGCTGCCGCTCCGAAGCGAACAAGGCCAGTGGCGTGTCCCGAGGATGGCTTCCCACGACCGGCAATCGACACCTGTGACGTACAGCCTGGCCCGGCAGTTGTCCAATTATTCCTGCAGCAGCCGAAGTGATGAGCATTGCGAAGGCGAGGCCGACGTAAACAACCCCCTTAAGACGTCCCCCGCAATGCTCCATGAGTAACAGATTCCCCCGAGGGGTGGAAGACCTCGCCAATGAAAAGAGATAACGGAGTCCGTTGAGAGGGGGGGGGACGCTCGGCTGGTCGTTATCTGTCGTACTCGGCCAGCCGTACATCTCCCTCGAAAAATTTCTGACGCAGAAAGGGTTGCGTAAGGACAGAGGGGGGAAGCAGAAGGGGTGAAGACGCGCGACGTCTGCACGTAGAAATATGGCGTGGGGTAGGTAGCAACTCGAAGAGAGCGGGTCGCCTCTCGTGTGCAAGGGTTCCTTTGCCGTAAGACACCCCCTTTTGTCCTCCATTTTTATATATTACTATCATCTTGCATCTCCACCATCCCATCTTCTGCCTTCGTGTTTCCTTGAATTATTTTCACCGAAAATAATAATAATCCTTTGAGCCATGCAGCTCGATCCGCCCACCTCATCGCTGGCTAGACAAAGACGGCCTTTCTCTCTTCTCCCTCCCCAGTTTCTTTATTTTTATTTTCGCTGTCCGCTTCGGGGCGAAGGACCTAGCTCGTTCCGACCCCTCCTGCTTTCCTCCTTAAAAAATATATATATTTCCCAAATGAAGACGGGGCCAAGGCACAATGCGACGCCTTGGAGCTTTTGTACACAACTGTTTAGCGAGAAAACTTCCCGTTTCTTTGTGCGGCCTTCCATCTTCGCGACTCCTTTTCTTCTGTCGGGGGTGGAGCGGGCGAGGGGTGAAGATCAACTCCTCGAGTCTGCGAATATTAATAATGGCGGAGATGCTGATGAGAACTTCCCAGGGTAAAACTTCCACGTCGTGTAAAACGATACAAACAACCTCTCGCGCCGCGCTATTGTGGAAGACTGTTGACTTGCTGGCTCAAGTTCGTCGACCCATCTTTGCTACCGACGAGAAATAATTTTACGACAGAAAAATTCTGCTTTTCAAAAATGGTGAATATTTTTTGTACTCGGAATGGACAAAAAAAGTCTTAGAATTTCTGTGATGAAACCATTATTCTCCTATCCTCAATTACCAGCAAATGCAAATAAAATAATGTAAACACTCATACGAAACTTACCAAGCTTGAGCAACCGGCCTACCTCATTTACAATACTGAGTACGTACAACTTAATTTGACAGTAGTAACGAGTATTTACCCTGGCTCTAAAATTGAATTCGTGCATATAATAGAGCTTTATCTCACAGACGAATTCTAACGACTCGTTACCACTGTCAAATTAAGTTGCACGTACTGTATGTTATTTTCAGAGCCCGCTATAAAGATTCGGAACGCGTTGATTAAGCGGCAAGACACTTGGCTAGGGAAACGAAGAGTTGCACTCGTACTTACAAATACTGGTGACAGGAATAATCGTGCGGAAATAACTGCGTCTCCAGTGCAACGGACTGAGATCGAATACGCGTCCAGCAGATGCAAGGAATCCCAGCATTTCTCACTGGACGAATAGAGAGAAGTTAGACGTCAATTAGGAGGTATGCAAAAGTATTTCTGGATGTTTGGCCAAACGCTACAGACAAATTCTTTATATTCTACGAGAAAAATAAAAATACCATATAAACATATTTTAGAGACTCGCGTGAATACTATACACGTGTAAAGTGGAGGAAAAACCAAATTGTATTTTTCGGCTGATCTCGCTATACCTTATCATTCCCAACGGCGACAAAAGTATCCAAAAGCAGTTTTGAACACACGTCAAAATCGCAGGAAACATTGTGCGGCATGTGATGTGATGTCATTCTAAGGTGCAATGACACTGCACAACTATAAGAGTCTCTGTGTATGAACGTGCTGAAGCAGCAGGGCGTATCACATAAACGCGCCCAGTATTGATAACCGGAAGTGTGTTCAAGTGAAACCGTCTGAGTTTTCTGCAATACCCAAAAAAATACACACACAAACAAACCCAGCCGAAACTGTTGTGTGTGTTCGGGCTTGTTTTGCAAGGCCGGGAGCAGAACTACCAAGTTTTAACNAACAAACCCAGCCGAAACTGTTGTGTGTGTTCGGGCTTGTTTTGCAAGGCCGGGAGCAGAACTACCAAGTTTTAACTGTGTGTATTATGGGAAAGCTCACACAATTTCTAAACAAACTAATTATTAGTTTTTTTTTTTAATGGTCCAGTATTTACAAGCACGCCATGATCGTCACACATGATAAAACTGCTCATATCCATACGTCGTAAAGTTTTCGAAATGTGCAGAACCTTCAGTTACGACAGAGTTACAGGAAATATCATATTAAGGGAATCATTAAAATATTCTCGCTGCGATATAACTATTAAAATTAAACTCGAAGAGAGAGGTAAAGAAAATTTCAGGTTGAATTGATCCAGTTTCTGCTTGGAATTACTTGAGCGAGGGAGTCGCTTCCGAAATGTCAGTCTCAGGGTCACTGGGTATATATCGACGGCTGAAGTCGGTAAATAAGGAGAGGTAGGAGATGTTGTTGGGGGAGGGGAGAAAGAAGATTGATGGCCTGCCCTTCGTAAATTATGTAGTGCACCGTGGAGATGAGAAGGGGCGCGGGAAATTGAAGTATTCATTACATGCAGGGTTGAGAGAGATGCAACAGCTTGTTCACGGCAAGTTTTTGCACGGGGAACAACATCACGTAGCTACTAGACATTTTATGTTTTGTTTAATCTCGCTCCGCGCTCACTCCTGAACTGCACGACACAAAGAACGGACCAACCACATACCTTCAGAGAGTCGTGTCTTTCGACGGAAATTTTAAGTTTCTTGTAATGTTCTTTACAGTCGACCAATGAGGATTGNTCGTGTCTTTCGACGGAAATTTTAAGTTTCTTGTAATGTTCTTTACAGTCGACCAATGAGGATTGCTCCTACAAATCAAATGTAACTGATAATGCTCTACCTTCCAATGATCAATTAATCTTGTGCTCTATTAGTCGACTTCAAAATAGTAAATCGTTATTCCCAAAATAGGGTGTTTCATNCACCGTGGAGATGAGAAGGGGCGCGGGAAATTGAAGTATTCATTACATGCAGGGTTGAGAGAGATGCAACAGCTTGCTCACGGCAAGTTTTTGCACGGGGAACAACATCACGTAGCTACTAGACATTTTATGTTTTGTTTAATCTCGCTCCGCGCTCACTCCTGAACTGCACGACACAAAGAACGGACCAACCACATAACTTCAGAGAGTCGTGTCTTTCGACGGAAATTTTAAGTTTCTTGTAATGTTCTTTACAGTCGACCAATGAGGATTGCTCCTACAAATCAAATGTAACTGATAATGCTCTACCTTCCTATGATCAATTAATCTTGTGCTCTATTAGTCGACTTCAAAATAGTAAATCGTTATTCCCAAAATAGGGTGTTTCATCAGATGCGTGACATTCACACACAGGAGAAATACTGAATAAAGTAACGGTATTCGTGATATTCACACACAGGAGAAATACTGTATAAAGTACGGTATGCGTGATATTCACACACAGGAAACGTCCTGTATAAAGTAATAATTCATGTAATCATGAGTGAAGAGACCTGACTAGAAAAAGGTTTGTTAGAAGTGAAAAGATCTCATTCGCGCGCCCATCCACTGAACAGTGGCATTTTTAAATAGAAAAGGAAAAACCAAAGTGCAATGGTGGACTGTCCGCGTATTTTTGTCATAGATGCCTACAACGACAAATGATTTTAAAACGATTCTTTATCTTTCAGTTATTCAACTTAGTTAATAATTACAATTCATACGTAGGACTAAAAGTGATAACGCTTCTTACATGTTATGAAAATGCCTCGCTGTATGTGAATTTCCTAAACATAAAAATCAAGAACTGAATTTGAACCAAGCGTACTTCATATATTTCGATGGAGTTTATTTTATTGACTTTATATTGGAATTAACAAACCTATCATATAAAGTAATAGTTAATACAATGTAAAGTGTTCGAATAAAACATTTTTGACTGTTTTTATAATAACCTATACACCACAAAGTCATTTCATAAACAAACAAATTTGTTTCCATTTATAACATTCTATTATGTTGACGCATTCTGCGTCCCTATATTTTATTCGTCAGAACACACGCTCTGGCAAAGCTCGCAGGCGGACGACCGCAATACGGATTAAGGGTTTTGCGAACGTGATGGGAGAATGGCGCCAGGACGGCCCGGCGGAACGACCACGTGCGGAGGAAGGCGGATGCAGCTGCATCTCGCAGCTGCCAAGGGATGCTGAGCCCACACCAGCGGCTGAGTCTGTCACGGGCTAATTTCAGCAATAAACATTGAGAGCTTTTAGCGGGTGTGCTGGGAGAATAACGACACGATATCCGGAGAAATAAAAACATGTGCACTGAACCAAAGGGGCCACCCAAGAGTTCCCGCACGTGCAGAACAGAACAATAAACGGCCATACCAGAGTCAATGGGCGACGCCGGACCCAAGTGCGGAGAGCTAGTGCACNATGGGCGACGCCGGACCCAAGTGCGGAGAGCTAGTGCACCGAACACGTGTTTACGACGAGGGGACCCACCCAAGTAGCACGTGCAGGGCGAAGCACAAAAACTTCAAGACCGAGGCCGAGGGACAACGCCGGACCCACGTGTGCCAGAGTACCACACACGTGTTTTATAACTCAGGGGGACGTGGCGAGCACCCCGGCCACGTGCAGGGATGGGGCAAGTTGAATATGGCGATGGAGCCTACAAAACGACGGGAGAGCGGGAGGAACGGGGCAGTCAGTTGAGAGACGTCAACGAGTCAGTCAGTCGGAGGACCTGAAGTGAGGCGTCCGGATCGAGAATGCATCACGACATCGACCTCAGTCAGAGGCAGTGAAAGTCAGCCGACGGGAATCCAGGAGGACGGAGCGAATCCGGGAGAAGACGACAACGGCAGCCGGCCGTCGTCAGGCGAAGAGT
>NQII01000059.1:41970-84195 GCA_002778355.1 Clitarchus hookeri | reverse complement strand
GGGGGGGGTTGACTTCCCCGGCACACGGAGTGGTTTCAAGCGACATACTGGCAGCTGGATCCTCAATGAATATCGGCGTGAGGACTGTAGCAATTCATCCTGCGCGATAGTACCTCCACGAGTCGGCGCCCAACCAGAGCACTGAACACAGCTGCATTCGGGAACATCAGTGGGCATTCTGAGAAAGGAAACACGTATACTCCTCTGACGAGTCGCGTTTACAACTTACTCGGGCAGATGTCAGAGAGTCTGCGCGTGGAGAAAACACCACGAATCTATGGATGCCGCACATCAACAAGGGACTGTATCGGCCGGCTGCAGCTGCGTAATTGCATTGTGTGCGTTCAGCTGGCAACGCATCGTGATCCCTCGCACATCTACAAACACCTCTGACAGATTAAATGAATGTTACGTCCATATCCTTTCGGAAACGTCACACTCAATCATCTACTGCGTTCATCCTCATGGGTTTTGCCTCTTTTAAGACAATTTTCCACTACACAGATTGGATTCGCCAAATTACGGTTTGAATCTCGTCACTGTTTCGCGTCGTGCCGTGGCCCCCTCGTTCTCCTAATCGGACGTTATCGATAGGGACAGGAAAATTCCGCGAGTTGAATGATACGTAGAATAGACTCCGCAATCCTCCGTACTAGACTCAGCTATTCATACACGGGCTACCTACCGCCTTATTGAGTAGTCAGTTTTATCCTTGACAAGATAGGATGCAATCAGGTGCTGGTTTTCAAGCAAATCTGCTATTGACCCTAATTTGTACATAGCTTGTGTAATAAACTATCAACTAATCGCAAAAATAACATGAATATACGAGTGTCTGTGGCCTAATTTGTCCTCAAAACAAGTATAGAAATTTTCCTGTTCCTATTTATCGAGAACATTCTGAAATTCTCTTTCAATGCGCCGGTGGAAGCAGAGATCTCCTTCCGCAGAATAATGCATGATCGTGGGTCATGTTCGAGGAGGCATGATTTACATGTATACAGGCTTCTTCAGTAAGCAAAGTAGTATGTCTATGACCCCACGTGCTCATGTAGTTGCACGATGTGGTGGACCCACACAGTTTCGGCGGCAATCGCAGATTTTCTGGCTCTGTGCAATATGTGTTGGTACATAATGCAAACGTGTCTATATCAACCTTGTCTACAGTTCCTAAACGTACCTACGTTAAACTCATCTAAAACTTAGGTATTTCCTATGTCATCGAAATTTTGACGCTGATGACTGAACATCCTGCAAATGTTCACGGAACAAAACTGAAAATTTCCTACAAGTTTCAATGAACAATAAATGGCCGACTTTCCGTCTTGTACAAGTGCTGTAACAGTATNAACTGAAAATTTCCTACAAGTTTCAATGAACAATAAATGGCCGACTTTCCGTCTTGTACAAGTGCTGTAACAGTATGCACATAGCGTATCAACATAATAAACAATGAGGGCTAAATACAGTAATGCTGCTGTATTTATTGTCTACAGCTTCAGATACCTGACACACATTACCTAGATCATACATTTCACGGTATAAAAAGGCCATCTTCAATTAGTGAGTTTCCCCGATGTTTTAAAGAGCAGATGTACAATTTAACCATACCATGTTATGACGTAATATATGTGATTACACATGTATTTCATCTTGATAATGACGTTTAATGATAAATGTCACGAAATATTATTTTAAAGATATATGGGTAGGTGTTACNGTATTTCATCTTGATAATGACGTTTAATGATAAATGTCACGAAATATTATTTTAAAGATATATGGGTAGGTGTTACACATATTTTTTAATGCTCTCCCACAGCGTACACTCCATCCACCGCATATTATTAACTCTAAAATAAAATAAAATTAACAGCATCACTTAGTTAATGTAAGGTGAAACAGGGCTATTGTAAAGGCTTCGAGACACGTGCCACCGAACTACGACGCAGCTCTCCGCTGGGCACAGCTCCCGGCGCGAGCTACCGCCGAGCTGGTTCGCATGCAATTTGCGGGTAAACACGGAGGAGGTCGCCCCCATTCACGGCGGATTGGCGCCCCCCTTCCACCGCCATCAGATAGCTCCGCCCGAGGAGCTTCTTCACCTCGGAGATAGGCATCGCGCACCTCCGGCAAGAGACGAGATGGCGCGGCCAGTCCTGCGGAGAGTCGAGGTGCTCTAGGCCGGCCCTCATCGCGCGACAAAGCCGCTGCTGATGCCGCCGATAACGACGTGCTACCTCTCGCCCGCTCGTTGTGCCTCGCCGACGACCAGTTTAGCCAGCCTGCGTGCTTCACGCGCCAACAAAGAGCGTCCAAATAACTTCCTGCACCCACACGCTCCCGTTCCTTTCCCCGAGATAAGGAAAAAACCCTTAGTTTCTGCCTCGGTACTCGCTCCGCAAGGCCTCAACAACCACACTGGCGAGAGTAAACTCATCGTAAGACCGCGCTCTGTCTTGATAGTGGCTGCGTTTTCATACCAGGAAAATGTTCGTTCGCTAGTCAAACAAACTGCCGCGTGTCAAAGGATGCCGTACAGTACTGCCCATCTACTCCACGTGCAGCCTAACACGTCTATTGTCTGAGCATCATGACTCTGTTTTATTAATTGTCGATAACTTTCAAGACCCGATGCACTTCCTATAGGAAGCACCGCCTGTAACTATCGAAGCAAGCATGTCAGACAGGTCGATTTTAAATTAGTGGNGATGCACTTCCTATAGGAAGCACCGCCTGTAACTATCGAAGCAAGCATGTCAGACAGGTCGATTTTAAATTAGTGGCTTGCAATTGGAACTGGTTATTGTGTTACACAAATTACAGTCAGAATGAGAGTACATACGCACGGTTCTGACAATCTCACATAATAAGGTTCTGACAATCTCACATAACCCATGGAAACGTTAATTCTTNACATACGCACGGTTCTGACAATCTCACATAATAAGGTTCTGACAATCTCACATAACCCATGGAAACGTTAATTCTTACTTACGGTGGAAGGGTAATAATAAACAGAAAATAACTAGGCAGTGACGGTGAACCAGCCGTAGAACGTAGCTAGAACAAACGGCCGGGTTATCTCCAAAGGATGTTTCACACACAGATACAATCTAAATGTTGGAGGCATGCACAGCAGGTAGTAAAATAAGCTATGGGCAAGCGAAGTGCAATTACACTGGCAGGGTGGTTAACAAGTGATCTCATTTCAATCACAGGTGCTGGAAAAGCGGAAATGTATCTTGTCGTTAGGTTACGGAAAACGAGGCTGCCATAGAATTATTTTGCTTATCGACGCAGTTTACGCCTTGACAAGAATCCTAAAACACGAGTAGTGTTTTTAAAGAAGACAGGATGTTCCTACCTTGGTTTGCTGGGCGCCAACCAAAGTTCGCCAGCAAGCATACATCTTCACCAAGCCATACGATACCTGTAGACCGGAGTGGACGCTTAGCTCCGCTCAANGTTTTTAAAGAAGACAGGATGTTCCTACCTTGGTTTGCTGGGCGCCAACCAAAGTTCGCCAGCAAGCATACATCTTCCACCAAGCCATACGATACCTGTAGACCGGAGTGGACGCTTAGCTCCGCTCAATCCGGCAACGACTGTCCTGCTAACTTACATCACGCGGTCTGCGACCTGTGTATCGCCCATGCCACTATCATTTTAGCAATGTTGCCACGTCTATTCAATAAATATATACTGTGGACTATAAAGAGCATGCGCGCACTAGGATGTCTCAAATGTAAAACGTATTCCTGGTAGAGTCATAATATTACTGACTATATAATATAAGACACTGTTGCCATGTTCTTTTAATTTTTTTTATTTCAATTTGGGAGTTCTGAATGGAAGTAGTGTTGGGAATGAACCGTACAAATATACAATGAAATGCTGTATCTGGGAGAGATATTTCCCAGGAACAGCAGCATCATCATCGTAGATTAAAGATAAGTGGTTGTGTGGTTAGACCATTCAGGTCACCTTTATGTGGGCAATGACTCAAATTTTTATTGTAGTTTTTAGCTATATTTTATGGGAAATTTAGGGGTAATTTTTGTTTGTGATACATAAGACAATGTTTATAAATGAAAAATTGTGTTGGTATATGTGCCCGAATATACACTGTTGTTTGTGAAAATTGCAACGCCCAGAAAGAAAGGCTTGAATGAATCCAAGCTTGGAGGATGTGTAGAACAGTGTACCATAAATAAATAAGTGATTACGATTGCAGAGAGATGGCGTATACGTAGGTCCAGCAGCGCTTTCTCGTGTATGACCGGAAAGGTCAGTGTTACGCCAAGCACAATCAGTGAAGAGCTGACAAACGAAGTGAAGGCAAGTGCCAGTATGCCTCGTCAACGTCATAAGGCGCCATATGAGCATGCGAGTTCGAACCGGGCAGAATGATCGATCTCCGGGAAACGGGTTTGTCATACCGTGACATTTCGACTCTTACAGGGCATGCTGCTAAGACAGTGATGCGTGTGTGGCACCAGTGGATAGAAGCGTGTCGTTGCGGCGACAAGCGGGTACTGTACTACGCAATGTGACCACAGCACGGGATGACCGCCGTCTTGTCCGCATGGCCGTAACGAACCGTGCATCCTCATCCACAGTGTTGGCTCAACACTGGAGTGCTGCAACGGGCGTGGACGTGTCTGCGTCGACGGTTCGACGCCGTCTGCTGAGGGCTGGATTAGTGGCACGCATGCCATTGCGTCGGCTTCCATTGTCCAGAAACCATAAACGCCTCAGACTGCAATGGGCATGTGAACACCGTCGCTGGCGTGCTGAGTGGAAAGATGTAGTGTTTTCGGACGAATCCCTCTTCAACCTGTCCTACAGTGATTGCCGTATATGTGTTAGATGCTACCGTGGTGACCGCAATCTGGCAGCCAACATTGTGGAGCGGCATAGCGGACAAACGCCAAGTGTGATGGTGTTGCGGATACAATATGCGATCTCAACTCCTACGTATTGAGGGCAATTTGAACAGTAACCGCTACTTCAGGGAGGTTTTAGAGCCTGAGGTACTGCCCCTCCTTCAGGCAACACCACATGCCATATTTCAGCAGGACAATGCCCGGCCACGTGTGGCGAGGAATGTGCAAATCCTCTTCAATGGACGACGAGTACCACTGCTTCCCTGGCCTGCACGTTCGCCTGACATATCGCCCATCGAACATGTCTGGGATATAGTTGGTCGGCGACTTGTTCGTCACGGTCCTTCAGCAACCTCTTTTGATGCTTTGTGGACTCGCATACAAACCGTGTGGAGGGAGATTTCCCAGGAACATATCCATATCCTCTTTTATTCCATGCCACGACATTTAGGGACTCTGATTGCAGCACGTGGGGGCTTTACACAATACTAAATTCTCGAGGACAGAGATCATGTACATATATGTAATCGTAATCAATTGCGTATTGTTATGTACCTAGTCTGTGGTAAAAAAAAAGTTTACTTCAATCACATGTATCCTTCTTGGTGTTGCATTTTTCACAAACGATAGTGTATATTGCTTGTGTACGATTAATTGTCAGAACGAAATAAAACCATATAGGCCTAGTATGCCAGTTTCTGTTGTATCCGTTATACAGACACCTTCATGGAATATACAAATTTGAGAAAATTTAACGTAAATAATAACAAACGAAAAGCAACCGTGATGGTGGCCAAAAACTTGAAGGGTAACCATGTGTTACTTGTATTGAAGTAAGTGAGCTTAATTAAATTGGTTGTATGATTATTTTGTTTACTTGGTATTATTTATTTTGGTGTTGCTAGAATTTATAAATTATTATTTTTAGCAAGTCAATTGTATTGTTTTACATATTCATAAATTTGACGTGGTGTTTTACTNTAATTTATAAATTATTATTTTTAGCAAGTCAATTGTATTGTTTTACATATTCATAAATTTGACGTGGTGTTTTACTAGGACTTGGTTTTGAAATTTATATGCATTTTCTTTATAAAATTGTGTACTATTTTTAATGTGGTTTCTATATAAAGCCTTGTGACCGGTAAAGGTTAAAGAAGATGCTTGCATGATCTCACATTTGTTAAATATTTTTCTATATCACTTATGAAATAAAACTCAAATGCATTTTTTTTTTTTAACTTGTACCTACGTATTCTTGAAAAATTTTGACTATGAGNCTTATGAAATAAAACTCAAATGCATTTTTTTTTTTTAACTTGTACCTACGTATTCTTGAAAAATTTTGACTATGAGAATTGGACTTCACAATTTATTTTTTGCCTTCCTCTAGCGATTTTTACTGAACTTGTCAAAGTTAGATAAAATCAAAATCATGAATACCTGCTGACATTATAAGTGTGTGGAAATTCTGATCAGGAAACAGCCCCTCCCCCTCCCCCCACAATCACTANTAATACCTGCTGACATTATAAGTGTGTGGAAATTCTGATCAGGAAACAGCCCCTCCCCCTCCCCCCACAATCACTACATTCAGTGGTGAAGATTTGAGTCTTTTGCGTCTCAAACATCCGGAGCCCGTCATATCGTAATATCTCGCACATTTGGGCAGCATGAAACGGTTGTGTGGGGAGGGGGGGAGAGGTGAGACAGATTTTCAATATTGTCGAAGCCACTGACAATTTTTGTATAAATGCAAGTTTTGTCTTTTGTGTCTGGACTTATAAATGAATTAATAAATTATATTCGGCTGTTTCATTTAATTAAATTAAAACCTCCATCGCACCAGATAACTGCAATGATATCCAGTGAGGCGTGGATCAATATTCCTATTTTCATTGTAAGCTGTCCCTCCTTGCAAGGCGCCGAGAAGACAATGGCGTATTGTACGAGTCCCTACTGCAGCCGGAATATCCTGCTTTAGTTTCACATACTGTTCGGGAAGCTTAGTTTGCACTTACGGTGCAGTCGCAATGCATTTGGACTCCTTAACCTCAAGAAAATGAAGCATTTACAACGCAATGTTCGTTTCGTATAACTGGCTGAATGTAAAAGATGGAAACTTAAGGCTGCGTTAAACGTGCTACACTTCTCAGTATGTTGAGACATAAATTGCTTCAATTTGGTGAATTCAAGATATATTAATTTATTGTGAATACTCTATAGAGTATGGCAGTAAATGAAATGCTCGTATTAGTCTAAGGCACAGAGAAGGTCCGTCATTCAAAACGAATACTTTTGCTCTCCGATATGAGTTCGAGGAGGAGAGTGCTGGTGCCAGAAGTTCGCGATAATCGCAACAGACAGCGGCGTTTGCACGTCGCACTTGAGCGACGGCATGATGGATCTGCAGCTGTCGCGTGGTTCTCAACATTAATACTACCTCCCTCCAGACAGAGTGACAGAAGAAAACATTTGTGTATCTCAAGTAGTACAAAAAAAAAAAGAGCGTCAAATTAAAATCTTCATCAAGTGACTGGCAAGTCCTCAGTCCCATCCAACACAGTGGCCTTGAGTAACGACTTATTTACTTACTCAATGCCTACATGTTAGTAAATAACACTGCTGTAATATCTGCCAGTCACCTAATGTCTGCCCTGGGAAGGTGTAATCTCAAGCAGTCAAATGAAACGAAGTAATTTTGTCTAAGTTTGCAACGAATGGTTTACTTCACGTAACATTTAAACACCTAACATGGCATGAGAATTAACGGTGCGAGTGAAGGAAGTAAAAACTGGTAGCATTCCTTTCCCAACAGTGATTTATAATAATAATAATAATANTTAACGGTGCGAGTGAAGGAAGTAAAAACTGGTAGCATTCCTTTCCCAACAGTGATTTATAATAATAATAATAATAGTAATAATAACAATACGCCCCTATTTTAATCTTAAGTCAGATTTTGACGGAAACGTACATTAGTAAGAAATTTATCAACGTGTACCTCTCTTGAAACTGTACCACAAATTGATAATACAAGCGATTCTAAATTTCCTAGTGAATAAAAAATGAAAAATAAAANACTCTTGAAACTGTACCACAAATTGATAATACAAGCGATTCTAAATTTCCTAGTGAATAAAAAATGAAAAATAAAACCAAAGTGACATGCTCAACTCCTTTCTACATCTCAAGAATCTGTCGTCGCCGTCATGGCAGATTATTACCGAAATGATGATGCATTTTTCCTACTCCTCTTCATTTCCAGTCTTCTCTCCTCCCCCGCACGCAGAAGAAAGAAAGAGAGAAAAAAAAAGGAAACCCTTGGCTAATGAAACGCTAGAGTGATGGACCGAAATAAAGGTGAGTAGGGGGGGGGGGAGCGGGACTGAGANGGGGAGCGGGACTGAGAAATAATCAACAGTAATTAGGTCTTCTCATCTTCCCTCGACGCGGCTGTGAGAAAGGAGCCGAAATTGCCGCAGAGGGACGAGGATTAATGGGGACAAAGTAAACATTCGAGGTCCTCAGAGGTTGCTGTTCGCCGGTAGCGAATCATCCTGGCTGCTTCCCACGCGAGCACTTCCGCGCGGGTCAATTAGGGCGATAATAGCATGCACGTCACAAGTCTCGCACTTCTTCTACACAAGGCGGTCAATTAGCAAACATCATTGCACTCGCATGGACTGGCACTCCAAGCAAGGACTGTGCTAAGACTTTTCCACAAGGCTCTGGTATGTGATCTCAAGAACGTTTTTTTTTAAAAAGTAGCTATAAATCACTTTGAAAACGATTGTGGTAGCAATTTTTATACCATCACAAAAATTAAGTTTCACACATGAACAACAAAAATCGACACTTGTGAACAGAACGCAGAAATAAAGATTTTTTCCCCATAATATATATATATATATAAACAGCAGTACTAAACCACTGTATCCCATTTTGTGACACTGGCAGGTAGGTGCCTACAAGTTTGCCCACGACCCAGCGTGCTCACAGGCACTGTGATCAAAATACGACGAGATGTCATGGCAACCTTTACACGCCTTCTCGTAATGCACACAAACCCATAAATAAACATATTTAAACTTTAATTTAAAACCTCTCCATACTTACATGCATGACATTTAAATTAAATCTTCGGGGAATATATAAAAAGAATAACAATTTAAATTTTGTATTTTGTAACACNCATGCATGACATTTAAATTAAATCTTCGGGGAATATATAAAAAGAATAACAATTTAAATTTTGTATTTTGTAACACAATTTCCCTGCTACTTTCAAATCCATACTAGAATTAAAATGTTTGTAGATTTTTCTTCACTTCAAATTATTTACTTCCCAACAAACGGTTTGCAATGTAATTCAAGTCCATTATGAGTTCATCAAACAGCGTTCTTCGAGTTTACCACAATACCATTTTTTTATGAGCACATTTTCTTCCTGTACTTAAATGTGCCCTTCGTGAGGTAACTTCTTTTTATGTATTGCTCAATTCCGTTATTTTACCATCCAAAAAATATAATTCAAAGAGCAGTAAATCCTTCTGCTTGGTTATTTGCGTGATCATAATTTCGTATTTCCTGATTCTTTCCCATATTCNCATGCATGACATTTAAATTAAATCTTCGGGGAATATATAAAAAGAATAACAATTTAAATTTTGTATTTTGTAACACCATTTCCCTGCTACTTTCAAATCCATACTAGAATTAAAATGTTTGTAGATTTTTCTTCACTTCAAATTATTTACTTCCCAACAAACGGTTTGCAATGTAATTCAAGTCCATTATGAGTTCATCAAACAGGGTTCTTCGAGTTTACCGCAATACAATTTTTTTATGAGCACATTTTCTTCCTGTACTTAAATGTGCCCTTCGTGAGGTAACTTCTTTTTATGTATTGCTCAATTCCGTTATTTTACCATCCAAAAAATATAATCNCAATTCCGTTATTTTACCATCCAAAAAATATAATCCAAAGAGCAGTAAATCCTTCTGCTTGGTTATTTGCGTGATCATAATTTCGTATTTCCTGATTCTTTCCCATATTCCATGGCTACCTAAGGCCACTAGCGCCTTTTAATATGTCGCCCCAGCGTTTATGCGCCATACAAAATAAGGATATTATTTACCTAGTTAGTTTCTTATTCATCGAATAGCAGACAAATTGTTTTCATATAATAAATATTTGATCATTGCAAAAATCAGAAACAGTCATTGTGTGTCTGCCTGTCAAATGGAACTCCAAGAGTACAAGTCTCAGTCGCTTAACATAGGTCTTGAGCGCCAGTGAGGGTAAAACGAGGAGAGGATGGAGCAGCTGCGGAATGTAAGGGAGGGAAAAACCGAAGTACTCATATAAATCCGCCAGCTAACGGCAACGTCCGCCACGTTTTTCACGTGCCAGAATACGGGTGAGTGACCTACCGAGAATCGAGTGAAGTGGAGTAGAGATTTGGGTGGCTCTTTACATCGAGGTATTGAGAGCCAATGAGGGCGAAGCGAGATGAGCATGGAGCAGCGCCGGAATGCAAGTGCTGGTNGGCTCTTTACATCGAGGTATTGAGAGCCAATGAGGGCGAAGCGAGATGAGCATGGAGCAGCGCCGGAATGCAAGTGCGGGGAAACGGGAGAACCCCGAGAAAACCCGCCGACCAGCGGCATCGTTCAGCACGATGCCCACGTGAGAAAATGCGGGAGCAACCCCACCGGGATTCGAACCTTGTTCTCCTAGATGGGAGGCAAGTAGCATAACTACTGCGTTATCGTGGTACCCCTGAACGTAAAGAACAGTAGAGAAAGGGAGAAACCAACACAATAATTGTGCTTTTTTTTTGTAAAGTTAGTTTCCAGGTTCGATACGAGGCAGTTATGTGACAGCTTCGTACGCTCGTAGCGCCACTGTGCGGACACGCGTCCAACTACTGAAGACATCGTCCGTCGTTCTAAGCGAGCCAAGCACGGTCGTCGTGCCACGAGACACACATGTATAGGCTGTTTACGGTAAACTGTTCACTTTTGAAAACTCTGCTTAAGTTATATCTGTATGTGCAATGTGTATTATTCCGCCATATGTAAAATTAACATCGCCAGGGATCTGGCCACTTAATTCATGCGCCAGCCAAGTGAAACTATAAAATTAAGTAAATATTTTATACATATGTTTATTCTTATACTTACATGCCTAAAAAAAACAGAAAGCAAACAAAATCACTTCGGTATTCACAAATGTTTACATAACGCTTCTAATTGAATGTTAGGACATTCAATTGTCCCTCCGCCCCCCCCCCTCCCCGGATCTCCAACACACGTTACCAACTTTACTGGACTCACGCCATTCGGTGGGCTCGTTTAAATGTACACAATAAGGTGCAGCGATATATTTAATAGCTTGATTTCAAAAGTGCCTATAGTACCTACGCTTAATTTGCAGCACGTTCAGCCGTGGACATGGTTCCACTGGCTCCGAACTCGTTCTCATCGTAAACACTTCTTGTTCGAAACTAAACTGGTTCTTTAAGTGCGTTAGTTGCAGCGGAGATACGCTGAAACTGGCTCTTACGAGGTAAATAAGCAGTGTGATTGAGACGGCTGGAATCAGCCGGATTTTCTCCATTAGTAGAAATAAAAGCCTTGCTAAATAGCGATATTCGTTAAAGGAACTCTTGCAGTCAAATTAGTGTTATTTGTAATAATAAATTTACAAAAAATCAATATGAATAAATGTTGGAAGCAATTAGAAATCATTCCGGGAGCTTGTTTTTTAGGCTAGGAGCTCCTTTTGTTTGCATTCAGTTACAGAATTATGACCACGCAAACTTATTCTGCTCGCAAATGAGATGAAACGTGGCTGCGGAAGAAATTTTAAAGAAAATTATTTATATAATCCATTCGCGATTACTTCACACTTTTATGAAGCGCTGCTAAGTTTCTACAACCAGGATATTCCTCCGCCTTGTGCAAACTAAGCTTAACGAAGGCTAGAAAATTACATCAAAGGACAACGCACCGAATTCGTGCGCACTCGGTTATGATAATATTTTGGATGGGAACTATTTATTACTAGGCGCTACCAGCACACATGTTTTCCCACTGTTTTTATTCGTATTTCTAATCAATTAAATTTTATAATTTATAAATAAAATGTAGGTAAACCTTCAATTCAAAGAAAAATAACACACTTCTATGTTGCAGAGGTATAAAACGCTTGTGACACATGGCATATTAAGGAAATAACTAAACAATTCATTCATGGGGTGATTTTTCAAAGGTTTGATTCAAAAAGTGTGAAGATATCGCGAATAGACTATACCACTAGTGTGTCCACGGCCTTGGAAATAAAACGAGCTATTTACTGCATATTGACTTGTCTGCCACGAGTACACGAAAGCGATTACACAGATACGTCATATCTCGCCAGCAAAATAGTTCCAAAATTGCTGGGAATTTTTCTAACGGCTTCGTGTCGTCTACACCATCCCTTATATTCAGTGTCTACAGTTCGAGATGTGTAACAGTTCAGAGCCGTTTCCTTTAGAAATAATTGAGGCACGGAACTACGGGCGCATAGCAGAAACCTTTACTTTTTTACGAGCTGTTGGAGTTCGTGTCTTGACCTCTTTGACGGTTTACGTGCATACCTCCCGCCTCAAGAGTCCGTTTCCTAACGAAGTCCTGCAAAGGAAAAACAGTTCGGAACAGGGCGATGTTACTGTACAACTACACGCGCGCACTGTTAAAAAAAAATTTCCTTCATTTCTCGGAAAAGTGCTGGTAAAAATTTATCCAGATGTGTCCGTAAACTCTCCGTAGAATTACGGACATTGATTTTCAAAGAAGGACTTTCCGTAAATTTCATGGAACCTCTCCGTTAATTACCTAGTTGGTTTTGTGTATTTCCAAANAATTACCTAGTTGGTTTTGTGTATTTCCAAATTAAAATGAAAAGAGATAATGGATAAGTCTTTTGTTTTCGTTATGTGAGTGTTATACTGTGTATCAATTTTTTTTTAAAAAGTTAAAATATATTATACTTGAGCAAGATTTGAACCAGAGTCAAAAAGTTACAAACCCACGACTCTATCCTATCACCCATAACTCCCACAATATGTCTGTGCTATAACTTTTGTATTTCTACCGAGAGACATATGCAACTTTTTCAATTTCCATTAATGTAAGTGTATTTTAACAGTTGTTAAATGTTGCAGACGCCCGATGATACCTTTTAATGTTTGAAAGAATAGGCCTTAGTGGTGTGGACATAACCTTAACTGCCGCAGAAACAATAATTTCCTGGTTACAGCGGCGAAGAGAGCTTCGTGTACTCTCGGCATTGTTCGTCCCCGAAACCCGAAGCTATAGGAAATACAGAGACTTTCCGTATTTTGTATTGACGTACTTAACATCGTTTTTCGTCATTACGGATTGCGTTTCCGTATATTTACTGTAGGCCTACATTTCCGTAAGATTTTCCGTAAATATACGGAATTTTTTAACAGTGTGGACAGATTATATCACAAAGTAGATGTGCAGATTTACAATGCGAATACTCGCAGCCGCATTCAGAGTATGGGCTAGGTTTCTTCTTTATAACGTTTTGCTAGTTACGAAGACCACACTTACGTGGAATGCATATAACAAGCCCGGTGTAAGAAACAATTAGGAACACAGAAAATAGAGTTATCGAGTACTGTCTACGATGTTCAGACGTGCACCTGTCCGAGGAATAATGCGTTTGAAGACCGCTGAATAAGAATGTTTCAGTCAGATCATACCGATACGGTTTGTCGTGTTACTCGCTTGTAAGACCACCCCAATTACGCCTTGTTCTCGTCAGCAGTCAAAAGCTTTGCATAGCCACAGTCAGAGGCGAGAAACACAGTTTCCTCTACGTGGATTCAACGGCACAAATTACAGCATGCCTGTCATAAAACATNCAGTCAGAGGCGAGAAACACAGTTTCCTCTACGTGGATTCAACGGCACAAATTACAGCATGCCTGTCATAAAACATATATTACAATTACATAGGCGCCATTAATCGGAGAAGATATTTTAAAATGTAAGTACTGCGCCATAAAATTCGATGGTACGGCATATACCTGGGATGTCCCAGTTTTCATTTAGCGGCGNCAGTCAGAGGCGAGAAACACAGTTTCCTCTACGTGGATTCAACGGCACAAATTACAGCATGCCTGTCATAAAACATCTATTACAATTACATAGGCGCCATTAATCGGAGAAGATATTTGAAAATGTAAGTACTGCGCCATAAAATTCGATGGTACGGCATATACCTGGGATGTCCCAGTTTTCATTTAGCGGCGNGAAAATGTAAGTACTGCGCCATAAAATTCGATGGTACGGCATATACCTGGGATGTCCCAGTTTTCATTTAGCGGCGACGTTTGGATTAGGACGACAACGCTGTTCTGTGGGTCACAGGATCTTACACAACTTGTGTGTGTGTGATTTTGACCTGTTCAGAGAATTCCGTAAAGAAGTACAGTAAACGGCGGTACTAAGGTAAAATATGACCCGACGAGCTCCATCCCTTCCCCCTCTGTAGCAAAGTTAAAAACAGCAAACTAATCGCCCATAGCGCGCGCACGTTTCTCGTGAAAACACGAATGTTTGGTCATAAGGTTGACGACCGTCAAAGACGAGCAGCACACCGAGAAACCTCCGACCGTCGAGTTTACGTCTGCTAGGTTTCCCCCGTGCCAGAAATGCTTACTTAGATCCGTGCAGATCCGGGTTGCAGCGAGATTTCGCTTATGGGGCATTATTTCAGATTAACGATGATAAAAATATCATTTGTACGTTAAAAGGCTAATGGGATATGTAAACGTTGAAAATGTTAAATTTTAAACGCTGAAATTAGCAAGATATCAAAGAATCCAAAATAGAGAACTAGAGACATGGGATGGGGCCTTAGATAGTGTTCGAACTGATGATTTCGTTATTTAGTGATTTGTGATTTGGCAGGTTTCAAGGTGCTGTCGGCAGTCACTTGTTCAGCCATAGTAGCTACACATCGAAATTGTACCTNTGTGATTTGGCAGGTTTCAAGGTGCTGTCGGCAGTCACTTGTTCAGCCATAGTAGCTACACATCGAAATTGTACCTCGAAAATGTATTTTACGGAAATGTTGAGTTCAAAAAAAAAAATACTTGTTTCACATAATACCTAAAATATTTGCATGCTACTTTATACGAAAATTATAGACGCAGCACTAGTATTATAATATATACCAGTAACTGTAAACAAAGTTACTATTCTTCCAATTATGTGAAACACTAATAGTAATAATAAAACAGTTTTTTTTTTCTTCAAAATAANTTATGTGAAACACTAATAGTAATAATAAAACAGTTTTTTTTTTCTTCAAAATAAGTTGTTATGCATTCCCGTGTGTGTTTTGTATGTTAAAGAAATATGGCTGTGATGTGGTGATTTCGTTATTTTGCAAACCAGTATCCAATACATTTAATTAAACATTAAGAACTAAATACTAAAATACCAAACACGTCATCATTTAAATATTTTCATTTTCAAATGGGTCACGTGACTTCTTAGCAAACTAAANATAGGGCTCGTAAGGCTGAGAGGGTCGTAACTCGGCCCTGCGTACTGTTAGTGCTCGTAACCTTACCACTTACCACTCTCCCCTCCCTCGCCAGTTCGTCACCGGGCCACTCGCCAAACACATTAGCATACATGTGCCCCGCCGACGGCCCTGCTAACTTTGCCAGCAAGGTAAATATTGCCGTGTATACTTCCGCTGTAAAAGCTCGCAACTGATATAAGGCGAGACGATGCACGACAAGCTAAGCCACAACGCATATTTCTTTATTACGGAAAAGAAGAGAAGCACACACTCCGAAACTACTTACCCGCATAATTGCACCTGCCTTCATTCCATACGTCTGCAGACGTTGCGGAAACGGAAAAACGTTCAAAACAAACACGACGCGAGCATACGATAGGGTTAAACAAGGTTACGTTCTGGCGGGTCTTGCAAACTGACTGGCATTCGAGATAATATAGATGTGCGAAATGCGTGCACGCCACTGCAAATGATGCTCGTGTATGTATGCAGGTCGTGTGGATATCGTCCGCTGTTACTTTCCAGTAAAGTGGTCGACCTCCTGACTGACGCGTAGATTCTCAGTACAGAATTGGGTAGGTTTCCAATTGAAAAAATGGTGAGTTACTCGACCAGAATACGCTCAGCGCGCACACTTCCATATTTACGGCTCATTATTCAGAAAAACAGCAACAAAACTGTATATTTTCCATTCTCTTAAATAAACTTTAGCTAACATCACCTAACTTAACCAGCATTTAGTTATCATTCTTCAATAACTGTGCCACTCTAACGGGAAAACTTGTAACAACCCATTAGATACGTCAACAGAGGAGTACTCGTGCATACACATTAGTCTAAAACGTTTGGAATGCTAAATTCACAGTAAATGTAATTTTCCGCCAGTAACACTGACATGCACGGATTGGCTGCTTCATCTAGTTCTGTCTTATGCGTAAAACATAACGAATCGTCTCAACGATTCAGAAAACACCGAAACCGCACACGACGTGTTTTGAAGTTCTGTTGTAAAAAAGTTTATCAGCTCTCGTTTCTTAAGCACAAGTCATAATTTTTTAATCACCCGTTACTTCTTAAATTGCAAGCCTGCCTTTATAGGTGCTAGCTTATTGCGTGTCAAAAGGTTTACTGCGTGGATGGGCGCAAGTCACGTTTTATACAGTTCAGGGAACAACGCGACAAACTCGCATGTCATCCTTCAAACACACATGTTGCTGTTTTAATCTTATTCAAGTTCTCGTTTGCATCCTAAAAAACGTTACTATCTCAAAGCATGTCTGACTGGCATTCGTGATGTCAAAGGTTCCCTTGCAACTGACTGTACGTGAGGTTCTCCCCCCCCCCCCCNGAACGTTCAGAATGACCAAAACAAAATGAAAATATATTCTTTCGTGTGTGTCATCTCGCATCTCCTCTGGGTGAATCGGTTAATGCAGCGAACTGCAAAGCGTCAGTGCAATGAATGGATTACGACATCTGAATTTTTGTATATGGAGTTAACACACGTAAAGAAGGTATCTGCTAAAAATGATTGTGAAAACACCTTGCAGGGTGATATGAAGATTTTCCTCCGTGCCAAATGCGAATTGTGCACGGTGGATGTAACGGCGTGACGCAATTTTAGCTTGAATTATCGACATGTCTGCCTCTTCGTGTGGGTAAAATCATTCCCACACATAGATGGACCCTTTAAATTCTTGAAGAGGTATCCTACAGGGAACTGGCACATTAATAGAGCAGAAGTAACCTCCTCAATTGACCGCTCTCTTTTTGCAGCTCGAATACGCGACAACTTAGTCCCAACGTAAGCGCACCGTCGAGGTACTACGGAGCTAGAGCTTCGCACTAGCACGTGGTGGGTAGGTGTGTGTGCGCGCCGACAAGTCTCCCGTCAGTCACGTTCCTCTTCTCATTTTCACCGGCAAGGCTAACGAACAGCGGGAACTGCTGATGGGCTTGCAGTCACCAACGCTGAAGCGTGGACTGCACTCCGGGGCGTGAGGAGGATTTGATGTCGTGAGGAGTAGCGGAAGGGGCGGTGTGACTCGGCACGAACGGCAGCGTAACAAGAGAGGGGCTGATGACGCAGTAGTCACCGCGACTGACTGGGACGCCGTCCCCAGCCAGCAGTCGGCCGACCGCTATACCTATTCCACCGTAATTTCAACATACCTTGACGGCTGTCACTGATCATTTATCACCATCTGTGCGCATGTGTGGCACCCATTGTAAGTGAGCACACTCGCGATTTATTATACAAGTTAGAGAAACCTCAGTTTCATGTTGAGTTGGTAAGGCTTAACTTCTCGTCGACAGCGAGGTCGTTAGAAACGCTGCATATCTAATGACCTCGCTCAGAGAAGCAGAAATGGTGAAAGAATCGGCCATAGCCTTTTATCGTATAGAAACATCCCAGTATTCGCTTGGTGTGGTATCGGGGAAGCAATGGAAAGCCGAAATCAAGATGGCCGGGCCCGGATTTGAACCCTAGTCCTGCCGAATGCGAGTCCCTAGGATTACCACTGGACCACTTCCCTCGGTAGTCTACTGTTGGTGTACCTTGCGAACTCTACAGTAATGTAGTAATGTGCAGAAGACGGAGGTTGGTCTCAAGTAGAGTGCATGCGACTTGGGGCTGTCTCGCGGGCGTAGAAAGCAATCCGAGCCCTAGGCTTTGAATGCAATATACTAGTCTGGTGTTTGTTGGGTTTTATGTAGGTCGAAATTGGAAGATCAAGGAAAATGACTCGCTGCATTGTAAATTTTTTTAGTAATTTTAACACAGAAATTGTAAGTTTCGAACTTTCGTACCAGTACAAAAATGTATCTTGTATAATTACTTATTTGTAAACTTACGTATATAATTATAATAACTATATACACTTAATAATGTGTAACAAGTTTTTCGGAATCTGCTTCCATGTTTATGGGTTAAGATCAGTTTTCGAAGTTCCACAACATCAATACTGCATTTTTGGGGTCACCTCGGCATATCCTTTTCTTTTTAGGGTAGGGGGTGGGGGGAGGGGGTATATTACTCCATGCATGCACCAAGTAACGGAAAGTAAATTCTCTAATTCACCGAAGGATCGGTTTAAAAGATTTATAAAACTACTTACTGATGAGTTCTTTAAAGTAAAGAGAATATTATTTCTGGTTTTTAAAAAAAATGGGTATATATCCAATATTCAAAGAACAAATACTTGCTTTCCTGCAACAACAAAAGCTGACAAAACCTTGTTGGTGAAAGATTTCCATATAGAATAAAAAAACTTTTAAATCAGCATGACGAACTGACTGGGAAAATTGGCTCTGATTCAAATTCAGATTAGTGTCCACGACAGCTGTTCAGGTTGTTTAAATCACACCGAAGATGACGAAGAGGAAAATATTGCTTATGAAATGTGTGGAATATCAACTGATGAAAGGTTCAGCTTGAAGGAAGGAGACTGCCATTGTTCTAAATAATAAACACTACTATGCAGGAGTAATTACAAAACTGCCGACTGAAATGTACGTCCTGACAGTCGCAAGATGTCTAGGTAACGCGGTGGCTATCTGACATTCAAACCAGGGTCGACGACTTGGTGTGTAATCAGGAGATTTTAAAATTACATAAATTATAATTATTTATGACAGTCTACCGGCTTTAATAAGGTTGGTCCATCATTAGCAATATTAATTTCAACACTCTCTCTTCGGCAGGCGAACTTTGTGTAATGAAACAAGCGTATTTTACAGAATTTACCAAAAAAACTTTTTATAACTCCTCGAGGATGGTCAATAGAAAACCCGTTGCATTTAGGTGATCCTGAGATTTCTATTGATAGAGCAGACGCAGCGTTTATTCACCCGCCACCCCTCCCCCTCCTCCTTAGGCACATGAATCGTTATGCCGTAAAGGGAAGGGAAAATACTAAAAAAAAAAAAAAAACGAACATGAACATACTAACTGCCTTTACATTTCTAGGTTCTACACCACGCTCTAAGAAAACAGTTAAGGAATAGGCCTCACCAAAAAGTTTTATTTCTCTTTAGAGATGAGGAATCAAACTCGTCGGTGAAGGAAACGGACGGACGCCAAACATTTTTAATTTTGATTGCGAGTGAAAACTCCCTTTCCCCCTCCCCCCTCTTTTACACACACGCACACGCACACGCACACGTTACGAGTTCGTCAGCTGTCACGAAACGCACACACATTCACGGCTGTCAGACAGCAAATGACCCGAATTCAAGCTTCCGACCTTGCGTCGTAATATACATCTAACTACAGTCATTTGGAACCATGGAGGGTAAGAAAAAGTAGGGAAACGGCATGAAGAGGCGAGAGAAATAATAACTCATCACATTTGCAGTTGCAGGAGAAACGGGAGAAAAAAGAGATTCCACCGAAAAAAAAAGCCATCGCATGGTACCCGAAGCGGAGGTGACACGGGAAAAAAAACTGTACAAAAAACAATTTAAACTGAAGTGGGGCGTGAAATTTCTACTGGTGCACGATTAGAGAGAGGCAGTTTAGTGTAGGGGGGAGGAGAGGGTCGGGGGTTGCGGAGGCAGAGTGGGGTAGGAACGGGGTGATATTCCACCATCTGTCACCAGTCTGACAGCCAGAGCAGTGCTTGGGAAGTGCCTCCCACCCTCCCTCCAACAACAGCGGCCAGTGCTGGCTGCATGGTCGACAGTATATAATCTGTCCGCTGTAGTTGGAATACTGGAATACACAGACTGCTGAAAGGTTAACAACGCTGCTTTTTGTCGTCAATTGAGAAGTACACTAATGCTACCCGGNCCGTAGTTGGAATACTGGAATACACAGACTGCTGAAAGGTTAACAACGCTGCTTTTTATCGTCAATTGAGAAGTACACTAATGCTACCCGGTTATATGCTATTCACGGTAAAGTGAGCACTTTTCAAATACCTCCCAACAGGCATCAACCTCTGTTAAATACATTTTATTGCAGCCTCAGACATTAACTTTTGAGAGTGGTGTAATGAATACACTATGNCATCAACCTCTGTTAAATACATTTTATTGCAGCCTCAGACATTAACTTTTGAGAGTGGTGTAATGAATACACTATGTTTATTAGCCACACAGCAATATTTATACTAAAAAGTGGTAGCAAGATAGAAATTGGCTGAACAGAAAAATTTAGTAGGGCCTTAAAAAGTGCTTATTTTACCGTGAACAACCTATATCAAATATGCCAACATGTCGAAAGTAACTGGAAAGGCGAACGTACGCTCATGGGATGCGATACATCGACGTTCACTGTCGTTATAAAATACTGGAAGTACCGCGAACGTGCTTTACATGACGGATCGAGACGACCTACTACAATCAAGTGCCGAAGAACGTGCCTCCCTCCCTCCCCTTCCCCTTCGCTCACTTTTCTCTGCCCCTCGACCAAAACCCCCCCGCCGGCACTTGGGCATGCTAATGAAGACCCTTCACTCCACGCATCCTCTGACATAATCCCTTCTTCAGTCTTCTTTCTTTTTGTTTCTCCCCCTACCCGGGTACGAGAATATATGCACCACCCCTCCTCCCTCTAACATTTCCAGGCCATGTGGTGTATTGTCCTGCGTATATGACTTTCTTCCCTCTTTCCTGGCCGGGGCGAAACACGACACCTATTTCGTTTTCATCATGCATTACGAAACACTGTCAAGTCAAACCCAAGAGGATAGTGAGATTACAATCCAGGAGGCGTAAACACTAACTTTGCCGGACGATGCCGGTTGCCGACGGGTTTCTTCGGGGATCTCCCGTATCATCCGCTCTTACATTCCGGCTCTGCTCCATTCTCGCCTCATTTCTCCCTCGTCGACCCTCAAGACCTCGTTGTTAATAGCCGCCCAAATCGCTCAACTCAACATGTGTATAACGTGCCACACACACACACAAATAATTAAGGGCCCTGCACTGAACCTTGATACACACTTTATTTACACCATCAAAATTATAGTCACAACTTAAAATTCCCATAGGTACACGCAGCACGACGAGGACGCTGCACGCGAGTTAGGAACTTTGCGCTTAATGGTGGTGGCGCATTTGACGCACGTAACAGTGTAGCCCTTGTCGCCCCCGCGCTTCTTGGCCTCGAAGGCGGAGAAACGCCACGGTCCTTTCTTTCTGTGTTCATAAACCTGTTGTTTACACGCGCACCTTACTGTCACCGCCCATTCAAGGGTTTCAATACATTACAGAAAAAAACAGCAAAACTAGATTTAAAAAGTACCACACGAAACTGTGTTAGAGTATAGCTGCTAGCATGCAAGATTTAAATGTTACTGTGGTGAGTATNTTAAAAAGTACCACACGAAACTGTGTTAGAGTATAGCTGCTAGCATGCAAGATTTAAATGTTACTGTGGTGAGTATAGCTGCTAGCATGCAAGATTTAAATGTTACTGTGGTGAGTATTAGAGTACCTTGTTACTAGGATTCAGTNTGAGTATAGCTGCTAGCATGCAAGATTTAAATGTTACTGTGGTGAGTATTAGAGTACCTTGTTACTAGGATTCAGTTTCGAACTGCGGCACGAACGAGTTACGAGATGTCAACGATGGTAGAATAAAACTTCCGTTTTTAAATACTGAAATGAAATTAGAATACGTCGACCCTACGTAATTATGCCAGTCTTTTTATCCAACAGTGCTGAGTAAGTGCCAGAATGTGGAGGATACAACGTGTTCGGCTTCACATCAACAACCATTCGCATTGCACGCACGCTCAAATTAAACACTGACTCATAATACAAGCGAAAAAGTAACATTACTTAGCTTCACATGAACAACATCTGAGAAGCCTGTTTTGCTTAGCGAATGCAAAAGTGATAAAGCTGCAATAAAGTTAGTGAGCTGCGTGAAACCTTGTATTCACGCGACTGTGTACTCGACAGTATGCATTATATAGCTGTGAATTAATATATTTCCCATCTCCCGATGAAAACGTGTGTCGTAGGCTAATGTTCGGGTTAAATTAAAAACGGATTTTTTTTTCCACATGCAATCGTTTTACAGGAGACGCCGTACATATGCCGTGCAACGCTATAAAAGTACTTTTGAATAACTGGAAACCAGAATATCGTGAACACAGAGCTTTATTAAAAATCGAGTCACTGAAAATTTTAAAATTCAGCAAACCAGAAATCTAAAAAGCTAAAAATGTGAGGGAATAATTAGATTAGAATCTTTCAAAATATTGAGATGCCACCGGGCCACAAAAACAGAGTTTCTGATTTTGTCTTTACATCAACAAAATAATAACTGTATAATAAATTATAATTCACTAATACTTTTCACAAGACATATAACATTTCTCTGCAGTTCAAAAGATTAAAACGGTATGTTGCTACTAACTGACTGACATGATAATATATGTTACAGGCGTATAATAATTAAATATAACGGTCATATTAGGTATGGTAAATGCTTCCCACCGAGTGGGGGCATAAAATATCATGGAATTACACAAATAGCCTATATGACGTCCTTAAAAAAATGTATATTATAATTATAGTTTTGAATTCTATAAGGAACTCTACTATGATCATGACCTAGGGCCTACATAATTAATTATAACTGCTATAAAATATTTTATCTAAGCAGGAAAGTTTATTAGTTATATTTAAAGAGTGCATTGCCGACATTTAAAACTGACTGAACAATCAGAAGATATATACAAGTAACACTAGTAGGTCTACCAGCTTATAAACACTTAACAATTTTGGAGCCAAGGTGGTTGAGCGGTTAGTCTGCTCGCCTCCCACCAACCCGGTTCGGGTTCAATCCCCGGCCGGGCCACTCCCGGATTTTCGCATGTAGGAATCGTGCCGGACGATGCCACTGGTCTCGCGTTTCCCCCGCCCCCTCATTCCTCATTCCGGCGCTGCTCCATACTCACCTCAATCACCTTCATCGGCTCTCAAGACCTCGCTGTTAAGAGCAGCCCAAATCTCTTCACTCACTCAATTTTTTTCGAATTACTGGCTAGTGCGGAATGTTACCCTTATATTTTTACTGGGTTGCAATAAGGATAGTTCACTTATACTCTACAAACTCTTGTAATACAATACAAATAAACTCATTAAGAGAACGAGTTTAAAATTGTTGCCTTTCAAAATGACGTCATCGTGTTTCGATTCGACTAGACTACAGGGAAGCAAAATAATATTGAGACAGTAAATTCTACTTCATGTTTCTACTTTAAACTGTAGCTATTTCGTACATAAAACTAGAATAAATTGTCCTAAGTTTTTATTAGTAAAGACTGCTATCATAAATACAGTCATGACCTGTTAACGTTGTAAACTACGCCTATTAAGTAAAAAATATTGAAAGTCTACACATTTTTCACGTCAAAAAAATATTGGGACAGTGGTTATATCTCTCTCTCCCATGCGACTTGAACTGCGTACCATAGCGCAGTGCAAGCTGCAATCTGGCAGTCTTGCCTTCATCGTAAACAAGAGCGGTTCGCTAGCCAAATGGGACGAAGAGGTAAGAGTACTTCGTTCGAGAAAAGGCAACGTGTTATCTTCAATCGCAGAGAAATAGCTGAAATATTTCAAATGAAGAAAGGCACACTGGGAAATATAATGAAGAGATACAGAGATGAGTATCGAATTGATTTAATTCTGCAATCTGGCCGTTCAAGAGCATTTACAGCTAGAGAAGAGACACGGATTGTCAGGAGTGTAAAAAAGAATCCCAGGGTTATGTGCACAGAAAATATGTGCCGAGGGTACGAAAGCACAGGCGAGAAGGTGAATTCTCGGACAATAAGAAATGTTATCAAAAGGGCAGGATTGACTGGTCACGTTGCCCGAAAAAAAGCCACGTGCCAACGAAAGAAATAGGAGGAAGAAATTAGGTTCGCAAAATAATTTATTTGTAAAGATGAGTGGTGGCACGACGTAACATGTTCTGATGAAAAGACACGTAACATCTTTGGTTCAGTTGGTAGGACAATGGCGTGGCGCAAAGCAAATACAGAAATGGAAGTAAACAATCTCCTACCTACAGCCAAACACGGTGGTGGAAGTATCGTGGTCTGGGGGGTGCATGGCGGCCACTGGGGTAGGAGAGTTCGTGTTTGGTGAAGAGAACATGAACAAAGCAATACACGTGGACCTTCTGAAGAAATATCTCCATAAAAGTGCCGGGAAATTTAGTACTTAGGTATACATGTATGATCTACGAAGACAGTGAGACCAAACAGAAAGCAGACTTCGCGCAGCTGTGGTTGCTCTGCGATTGTCCTAAATCGCTCCATCCGCCCCCGCAGTCACCGGACTTGAATCCAATAGAGAATGTGTGCCATGAGCTCAATAGCAAAGTCCGGTCTGCACCAACAACATAAAGAGAACACCTCAAAAGGCGACTTACAGAGGGATGGGCCAACGTCTCAGTGGACTATGCGAGACAGTTGGTTCCCAGTATGCCTACTCGCCTTCGTGAGGTCATCATGCGCGAAGGACAGCCTACTAAATATTTCATGATAAGAAAAAAGTTGTTTTCATAATTCACAGTTACCTGCCCCAGTACTTTTTTTTGACACAAAACATATTTTATTTATTTATTATTTGTAAGTTTATGTTGAATATGCTGTTTGCTTTTGAGATATTATTGTGCAACACTATTGACTGTAACAATATTATTCAAATATAATATTTATGTAAAGACTATGTAAAAAAAACAATGTATATCATACCGACTGCCCCAATATTTGTTGTATATAACCACTGCCCCGATATTTTTTGACGTAAAAATTGTGTAGGCTTTCAATATTTTTTACTTAATAGGCGTCGTTTTCTACATTAACAGGTTATGGCTATATTAATGGTAACATTCTTTACTAATGAACACTTAGAACAATTTATTCTACCTACGAAATAGCTACAGATTAGAGTAGAATCATGCGTTACGTTATAATTGCAAGCTTAAGGAAGATAAATTACTTACAAGAATGTGCATAACCGAAACAGCAATGAAAAAAAATATCTGTCGACGTTAATACGTATCTCACGCAACTTTAAAACAAAAATTTGTTAGTGGGATTTGTCAATACCACCTTAACAGACCATTAACTAAACATAGCAGTATTTTTAAAACACTGTTTTTTGTCAGCTACCGCTGTACACGTATTTTAAAATATGTGAAATATCGAGTATTGAAATGCCATTTGGTGAAAATGTATGTGAGCAAGCAAACAAATTTCGCTATGAAAAATAAACGCAGAAGGTAGCATGGGAAAAAAATTTCTCGAAATGGATCAAATATGGTCAGTATTAACAAAACGCCACCAAAAAATTCCTATCAAAGCTTGTTTTAAAAAAAGACATCAGAAATATAAAAACGGTAATTTTTAAAAGTTTGTACTGAACATAATCGGAACATTGCTGAAGCTAGCCGCCATAGAGCCATCTCTCTCCTAAAAACAGTGCCATTGTATTTATTTAATTGAAGAGTTGGGTATAGAGGGAGCAAGTAGGAAAACATAAAACAACAGGAAAAAACCACCAAGAAACAAAAAAAGGAACAAATGTAGGTGGTTGAAGTATCAAGGTGGTTTCACGTTCCTAAACATTTCAAGCTTTCCACAGGACATGTCTCGATTGCCTTAGAGAGCGCTCTCTCGTGCCCTCGCTCTCGCAACGTCATTATAAAGTCATAGAGAACGCTCTCTGATCGTCTCAATTCGTCGGGAAGAGCGCGACGTTAAGCCGCCCGCGCTATCGCATACTCTTTGACCATGAGCCGTATTTTTTTAACGTTGTTTCAGCGTTTGAATGACGTTATAGAAGCTCTCCGGGTCAAAACTGGCAGGGTTTATTGTGTAATCTGCCGAAATGGCATTCCACATAACAGGGAGCCAGTGTCTTTCGTCGTACACGGTAACGGTTCTAGCAATAAACAGAAGCATTTCTCGACCTAGGTTCATTGTCATTTCTACCTTCTCCACGTGTCTCGAATATGTAGCCACAGTTTTGACGTGTATTTTAGATACACCGTGTAAACATGCAGCAGACACTGTCACACTGTCTCCCAGTAGAGTGGGCTTCGAACTAACCAAATTAATTCTTAACACTCGAAGTTGTATTTCCAGTGTAATGTTTAAATATAAATGCGTTGAGGTTGTTATTTATTCTTTTATTCACATTGGTGTGATAATATACATACTAGTAATTCCGCTGCTTCACTTGGATCATGGCGCATGAATTAAGTGACAAGGCCCGTGACATGTCAATTTTACATGTGGCGGAAGGTTACTAAATTACGAGTAAAAGTAGATCCTAAACAAGACTTTCGAAAGTACTCGATTAACCGTGAACAGTCTTTCCTCTACAAATGCTGCGCACACAGTTGTAATGACAACGGATATAAATATTTAACAGCCAGACGAGAAAACAGACCCGGTCGCTCTTCTGTGCGTCAGCCACAAAACGAATTCCCGTGAGCGTAAATAAAGGGACGTTTTAGTAAAAAGAAGGGAGAAACACGGCACGCAGCACGCGAGAGGAGGACAGGAAAACAAAGCGCAGGGCTCAGCGGCGCCAAGTCTTGATTAATATGTCTGCAACAGCAAATCCTCTTTAGCGGGGACTGCTTTAACGTCTAATTCCTTGTCCCGAAATCTCCCACTCCATTCCGCCTTTGTTTGCCAGAATTGGAATTTCACACCTCGCTCCCGCTCGACGCGACTTGCCGTGCTGAGAGTACGCATTACGACGGCCCGGAGACAGCTGTCGGCACGAGGTTCGCCTGCCGTGCCACCGAACTATTATACAAGCTGCAAGTTACGCATTGCACCTTTACGTGCCCAATTCCAAGTGTCTCCCACGAACATTATACATTATGCAAGTCTTTTTTTAATAATAGCCACCAAATAAATTTGANGCCCAATTCCAAGTGTCTCCCACGAACATTATACATTATGCAAGTCTTTTTTTAATAATAGCCACCAAATAAATTTGACACTTTAGACGAACAGAATTTTCAGAAACTGACGTCTTAACATATTCAAATTACCAATTCCTGTGTGAAGTGAAGGGAATGAAGTGCGACAGTTCTTAAAACGGGTTAATGCTTATTTTAAATTACAATAACCATTAAGTACACATGTTTACTTAAGGGGCCCACCTGCCTGCATCGATTTTCTCCTTTTTTTTTGGCCGAGAAACGTGGTAGCTATAAGGGTCACACTGGCAAACGCTACAAGAGCATCGCCGCTACGCGCAGGGATCTGAACTGGCGTGTGGTGTTCTCGTAGTGCTGCGTGTACCTGCGAGACTTTGAGCGGTGAACATATAATAATTTTATTGATGAAAAGTCTGTAGCAAAGTTCAAAACCGGCTCCTATCGTAGTTTGACTCGTGTCCTGCTAGTATGTTTTAAGATGCGGCAGTCTGGAAAAGTTGTTTTTAACTATATTGGAGGGCTCCAAAGTAATATGTACGGCATGCTAGGGGCAAGTTAAATAGTTCCGTCAAAAACCCAGGATTTCAAACACTGTGCGACGCAGTTCAAGCGCCAGGCAGGCAGAACCCGTAACGTAGAAACACTAAAAAAAAAGNAAAACCGGCTCCTATCGTAGTTTGACTCGTGTCCTGCTAGTATGTTTTAAGATGCGGCAGTCTGGAAAAGTTGTTTTAAACTATATTGGAGGGCTCCAAAGTAATATGTACGGCATGCTAGGGGCAAGTTAAATAGTTCCGTCAAAAACCCAGGATTTCAAACACTGTGCGACGCAGTTCAAGCGCCAGGCAGGTAGAACCCGTAACGTAGAAACACTAAAAAAAAAAATTACGTGAAATTGTACAAAACCAGTAATAAAAATTGTCCATAAATCTTCGCAAAACTACCGTGACGTCCTTTTCTTAGTAATGAACTTAAAAATTGTTATGAATTTTTTTTTGTTAAATCAAGGAAACTAACGTAAATTTGCTAGTTCGTTTTTTTTTGTATCTGTAGTTTATTAAATGGGACTGCAAAAAAGAAAAAGAGTTTACTTTCGTTATGTGTATGTTGTACAATGAATAAAAAGAAAGGAAGACGGACCTGTTTCCAATGAACTGTGACTTGAACAAGGCCAAATAGTCTTAACTCAAGTCTCCAGCAGCTCAGTTATCACATTCACATTAAGGGGAATAGTAACAGAATTAGTTATTAGTACTTATGTAACACGTGACTTATTTAGATTTCCTATAATATTGAAGTGTTTAATAAAAGTACNTGTGTATGTTGTACAATGAATAAAAAGAAAGGAAGACGGACCTGTTTCCAATGAACTGTGACTTGAACAAGGCCAACTAGTCTTAACTCAAGTCTCCAGCAGCTCAGTTATCATATTCACATTAAGGGGAATAGTAACATAATTAGTTATTAGTACTTATGTAACACGTGACTTATTTAGATTTCCTATAATATTGAAGTGTTTAATAAAAGTACCACAAACATTCTTTAACAGATGTAAACACTTTAATGTTTGAAGGTGTACTTACAGGTCGATTGGAAACTCAGTGCCCAAACTCCAGACATAGTTTCTTTGGACCAATAGTAACACAAAAGCCCTATACACTTATATCCGGAAACGTATTTTTATATCAAATAATTGTGCTCAGAGTTACGGCGTACAACTTCTGAAGAACAAGGTTGTTCTATCATGCGTGTAGGGCAAGTTGCATTGGAAGTAGGCGCGTGACGCTGTGTACTCGTATGTAATAGTTTAGTGTCGCACGCCTACGACCTATGCAATTTGTCCTACACGCATGATCGCACGGCCTTGTTCTCCAGGCGTTGTGCGCCGCAACTTTGAACACAATTAAATGATATAAAAAATGTCTCCGGATATAAGTGAATAGGGCGTTTGCGTTAATATCAGTCCAAGTAAACTATGTGTGGAGTTTGGGCAATGAGTTTCCGAATATCCTGCATACATGACGTGAATATCATAACTATAGCAATAACGAACATTTTCGTATTTCAGCGATGAATAACGTTTCGCGTAGCATCGGCATTGTTCGTGTAACAACCGAATCTACAGGGAATACAGACAGGTTGCGACTTTATATACATAGGTTTTTCATATACACACAACCAGGTGCCGTTTGTATCATTACAAACGGTAATATCAACTATGCATTTCCGTAACTATACGGAAACGTTAAGGCATGGATTCCCCTGAATCCATGCTGTACGACTGCCGGCTTACNCATGGATTCCCCTGAATCCATGCTGTACGACTGCCGGCTTACGTATCAACTTACTCACACATACAGCGTTTACAATACAATTTCGACCAGAATTGAACTCAAAGTGAATTAAAGAATTTCGATCTCAAATTTAACTAAACACATCCGGACCAAACTNTTTCGACCAGAATTGAACTCAAAGTGAATTAAAGAATTTCGATCTCAAATTTAACTAAACACATCCGGACCAAACTTAAATGGGACTGGACTGAGATAATCCAATCCAGTGCACTGGAATGTATAGTGTACTGAAAGAGTACTCTTAAAAACACCGTCGCCACGTTGTATCATTGTCCTCAACAAGCGTGTGCTTGGAAGTTAGAAATAATTCTGAAACACTGAAAACAATTGATTAGGCAAATCGTCGTAAAACAGAACTGCGGTGAAGCAGTGAGCATCACAAATAACTCAACGGTTAATTACATTAACTAAAAATTTACTCCATATTCACTCTGCTTCCACTTGTGTTAAGATTTCGCAAAATTATTTTAAATTTTACTGTAAACTAAAAAATAATTCCTTGCTCAGTTCAAGTCGGGTTCGGTCCAAGTTCGAATCCAAGTCCGTCCATCCTAATTTATGTTTTCAATGGTTTCCCAGAATCACTCCAGGNGGGTTCGGTCCAAGTTCGAATCCAAGTCCGTCCATCCTAATTTATGTTTTCAATGGTTTCCCAGAATCACTCCAGGCGAATGCTAGGATGACAGAGCATGGCCGATTCCTCCGTTGTTGTTGTTTCTCCGAGCAACTTGCTCCGTCTTTAATGACCTCGCTGTCGACGAGACGTTAAGACCTATCTATGACCTACCTACTCCGGATGTAGTAACTAAGACGACGTGCAACTCTACAAGCGTGCGAACGCATTCTTACTGCTGCAGAACTGCGTTCAGGAGTTACCACCCCCCCCCCCCCAACGTAATCCTAGAACCTTACTAATACACTCTCCTCAGTTATGACCCACTGCCTCTTTATTACAATATTCTGTTAAAACATACCCGACAATATGTTTCGTGCTATTGACAAAACTGCTTTGCATTTACTGTAGGAAGGTTACTTACTGTCTACGACACAATAACTCTTTTTGCAATTAATTTCAAACCGTTTTGGGTTGAAGACAAAATAATTTGGTTAATACTGGAGAAAATTTTGCACGGTTTCAAAAATACATTTTGCAACAAAAAACTGTTTTCAACTCCGGGGGTATTTGGATTTAAAGATGCGAATTACGCACAAGAAGTCACAGATCACGATAAAATAAGCATTTAATTCAATAAATATCACGCTTAAATTAGTATATTTTAGTTTTTTTTTTTTTTTTTTTTTTTCACAAATCAAGATTCCCGGTAAAGAAGAAGGGGGATAAAAAAAGGGGCTATCTTGGTGCAGATAAAGTGAGGTAGGAAGCAAACTGCTATTAGCAGCGGCCGTAAAAACCGAGCCCCCGGAGTCCTTGGCCGGCAGTTAAACGCGGGCTTCCGAAGAAGAAGCAGGGACGTCCGTGAAGCGAGGTGTCTTGTTACTGCGGGAGTTAACACAGTAACTCCGGGTGGCACGAGCGCTGTCTAGCTCGCCTGCACGAAGGCGCAATGAAACATTTAAAAACCGCGATATGGAGCTGCACGAGATGGCGTTAAAGGAGAAGCGAGTAGAACGGCAGGATGTTTAATGGAATACTGCGAAGAAGATAGGGAAGGGGTGAGCAAGACAAGGCTCGGATTTTTACAACGCAGTTAGAATATATTTTACGCCGGCGGCAGGAAGGAAGAGGGTGTGTGCGAGGAGAGGAATAGTCCGCACAGTTGTTCTGTGAAAAACGAGGAGACGGCCAGAATCGTTCTCTCGCTCCATCCAGCATCCCTCCCTCCGCCAAAGCTTCGGGATGTCTTGCGGCACTAAACGGCGAGCTCCCGGGCCGCCGGTCCTGAAACAGTAGTTACGCCCTTTATAGCCCATCATAGCGCTAATATCTGAATAAATTCAGCAGGAACTTTTTATTCCGCCGGATCGTGTAGCTCCCGCGCCGGAAAGAAATCCCGAGAGAAGTTGCGGATTTGCGGAGGCCTCGACTGCACAACAAACTTGCCAGCCTAACAGTCGGCAAATCTGAGCCGTTTGCCTTCCCAAAAAAAAAAAAAATAACGAGAACGTGATTTTCCGTTCTTTGAGGAGAAGTCGCCCTCTTTCCCACGATGGAGTTTTACGTTTCCCTATCACGAGTTATGTTTTTAAGTAGTCTGAAAGCACCAGTCCTTTTTTATACCGGTAAGCATCTTCAAATGACATTTTTTTTTATCGAGGTACAACAAACAACAGATTACCATAACTTATGAAAGAAATAAAACTGCGATATATCCGCAGTCCGGGCAACAACAGGAGGCCACCTTACTCAAAGGAATATAAACCGGAAACAGCGCAGAGATGTCACTTTGCAATATGTGAGGCTCCATATACAGCATGTCTCTAAAAATCACCGACAAACTCCGGGAGGTGATTCCTTACGAAAAATTATACAGGACCCTTTGTACCTACATTCAATATTAAGGGAAGGATGATCCCTTGAAAATAAAATTTGAAAACAGAAATATTCTGAAATATCGGAAACTAAATGACATTAAAAAAAAATACTCCGAACATTGTTGTCTGTTATTGGGATCCTTAACCTACAGCAAACACGTGTTTATACCTTTCACNAAAAAAAATACTCCGAACATTGTTGTCTGTTATTGGGATCCTTAACCTACAGCAAACACGTGTTTATACCTTTCACAGTAATGAAAATAACAGGGGTTAACACTCTCTTATTGTATGCGACTTTTGTACCGTCGGGATTTTGTAATGTTTAATGCTGGCCTATTGAGCAGTATCCCTTACGTAATAAATATGGTCCTCTTGTTGCAAGTCCATAGGACCCACCGTTTTCGTTCTAAAGATACATGAAGCTTCGGTCCAGCGTTACAGTCCCTAGCACATAGGCCACACTACCTACATGAGTCCATGTTTGGCTGCNAATAACAATACTCCGAACATTGTTGTCTGTTATTGGGATCCTTAACCTACAGCAAACACGTGTTTATACCTTTCACGGTAATGAAAATAACAGGGGTTAACACTCTCTTATTGTATGTGACTTTTGTACCGTCGGGATTTTGTAATGTTTAATGCTGGCCTATTGAGCAGTATCCCTTACGTAATAAATATGGTCCTCTTGTTGCAAGTCCATAGGACCCACCGTTTTCGTTCTAAAGACACATGAAGCTTCGGTCCAGCGTTACAGTCCCTAGCACATAGGCCACACTACCTACATGAGTCCATGTTTGGCTGCNCACATGAAGCTTCGGTCCAGCGTTACAGTCCCTAGCACATAGGCCACACTACCTACATGAGTCCATGTTTGGCTGCTGGGTCCACTGCACAAGTGATGGTGGAAGACATTAAAACACTTACTGTAAACAACCTGTACCACTAATTTATAGGCTTACGCTACGTAAGTAGTATGGTTGTTGTATCAAAAAATGGTTCTCACGAAATGTTTAATGATCGAAACAGATAATGTGTTATGCCTGCGACATAGGCCTATAAATATATGATACAGGTTTTTTACAGCAAGTGTTTGAATGTTTAACACACACTTCTTTACGCAGGTTGGAACTTACTGTAGAGGACAGGGCGTACCGGTGCACACTGAAAGCAAACTATATACAGGACGAGTCGTTAATGTATAATAACCCAGCGTGAGCGGAATCCTTAGGACAAATAAATAGGAAAACATATATACGACATCAGGCTTAAAGTGATTTCTGAGGGTGGTAGAGGCCCTGGAACGTTGCGATTGTAAATGTTATGCAACGATAAATTGGAAACCACTTGCGATTAAGCAACGAACATTGGCATACAGGCAAACGTTTACAAGGCAGGTTACCACACAAAACGGCGTTACAGGAAGTACACCCTCTCATACATTAATTGGGGGTTGGCACCCTTCAATTGCCTAGAACTTTGTAACCCTGCACTTGAAGCAATTTAACATGGCATGCTAGTAATCAGCATAAATCTGCTTTCCAATTAAACATGCAATTTTTCAGTAAACCGTGGGAATTAGCGGATACTACCAAGGCGAACTTTTTTTATTGCTTTTTCCAGGGCCTCTACCATTCTCAGAAATCACTTAAGGCCCTATGTCATATATATTTTTCCCTATTTATTTGTCTTAAGGATTCCGCTCACGCTGGGTTAGCATACATTAACGACTCGTCCTGTATACGTATATTGCAAAATGTGCTTTCTGAAGCTTTCAGAGTGGAAGTACGTTTAATTAAAATTTTTTAATTAAAACTAAACTGTTAGTAACTACTTTTTTTAACATTAAAGAAGTAAACTCTAAGAAACTATTTTACAGACTTACAAAATATANAAACTGTTAGTAACTACTTTTTTTAACATTAAAGAAGTAAACTCTAAGAAACTATTTTACAGACTTACAAAATATATGCAGTCTTCTTTCATATGCAACACAAATCGTACTTTTCTGACAATGTTGGTAGTTTGTTATGTACTACTTCATATATATATTGTTACGCGCATGGACTCCGGCACTGCGTGAGAGCCCCTGTTGCCTGTTTATGCGCGGTCCTGCACGTAAGGGGATGTCCCACCTCGACCTTCCACCCCTCCCAGGCAGGCCCGATAGCTGCATCGTCGTGCGGAGGCCGGGGAACGATTGACAGCTGACCTGACTGGCGTCACGGCGCCTCACCTCCCCCTGCCGGAGGAGCCGACGATTTGGGAGGATCAACAACAATATCCTGGTAATTGTGTCCTTCGGCGCAACGCGGCATTTGGAGAAATTTCTGGGCTACGGCCGACGCCACTATATAAACCTCCTGAAGTCGGAGAGGAGTAAGTTTTGTGGTAGCCATCTGGTTGAAGTTCGGTCTTCCGGCGAAGTNAGGAGCCGACGATTTGGGAGGATCAGCAACAATATCCTGGTAATTGTGTCCTTCGGCGCAACGCGGCATTTGGAGAAATTTCTGGGCTACGGCCGACGCCACTATATAAACCTCCTGAAGTCGGAGAGGAGTAAGTTTTGTGGTAGCCATCTGGTTGAAGTGCGGTCTTCCGGCGAAGTCTGGTACAGTGTGGGACATCAACAGAGAAGACCGGCGACGACCGAGGTTGCGAGACGGCGGCAAACGAGTGTTTTGTGCGGTGTGGACGGACGAGAGGGCGTGGTACTCGACTGCGGGCAACTGTGCATGGGGGCGCTCGGAGATCTCTAGAACATTCCAGACTGGTGGTATGTAGACTGAACTAAGGTGGGACTATATGAACGCGTGATACGGATTTTATTGTAAATATTGGAACTAACAAATGTGGACATATAATTTTTAAAATAATTCAGTAGTTTTTGATATACTGTTCATTAGGACAGATTCCAATTTTTCAATTACATTAATTTCTTTGAGGTAATTGTAAAGTGTATTGAATGAATACATTAATTGTAAACAGCAAGTGATAGCAACTTGTTGCGAGATATTCGTCGAGAGTATTTTTTTTGTAATTATTGTAAGGAAATTGCAATTAACTCCAACCCCTAAAGAACCTGATTAAGCCAACTGACTGAGACATTGTAACACTATTACTAAGTGCTGCATGTTGTACAGTAGGACGCCATGCTCCGCTGGAAACCAACNGTATTGAATGAATACATTAATTGTAAACAGCAAGTGATAGCAACTTGTTGCGAGATATTCGTCGAGAGTATTTTTTTGTAATTATTGTAAGGAAATTGCAATTAACTCCAACCCCTAAAGAACCTGATTAAGCCAACTGACTGAGACATTGTAACACTATTACTAAGTGCTGCATGTTGTACAGTAGGACGCCATGCTCCGCTGGAAACCACTCTGCTTGTACTTTAACTGCAATTATCGTAAAAATGAATGGTAAAGGTTTTTTCTCCGGCGAACAACACTGTTGAGAGTGTTGCACGCCCCTCCGCGGCCAAGCAGCGTGCAGCCAGCGCGACACGGGCGGGTCGATGCGCGACGGATCAGAGTCGATCATCGTCCTGCACACGTGCGACGCGATATTCAGATCAGCGGGCTCGGTGGTCGAGGAGGGCGGAGGGGCCTTGTTGTGCGTTATGGGAAACACATCAATGTGATAGGAGAGACGTCGAGGAGGGCAGGGCGAGGTACCTCGAAGGAGCCCCACGATCCGGGTAGGATAAAATGGATGATAGTGGGATCCCCTGGTTTCTCGGCTGCATCCTGGTTAGCGTGACTGCCTCGCACTCGAGAAAAATACCTGGGTCAGAAGCATAAGGGCGAGTATTCTCACGAGTAATCCCATCTCCACTATAAGGGAATGTCAGTTGTGTGCCTGCTAACTTACTCTGAAACTGAGCTCCTGAAAATAGAGCCTCTATAACTGTGAAACATTCTTCAGTGAAGTCCTAAAATTGTAATGAAAGTTTTTAATCTGTACATAAAGCGGGTAACTTGCCATAAATCATGCTGTAAATATAATGCATTACTTCGTCACCTGCCTTGCCAGGTACTGCACCACGAGCGCGAAGCAATGTTAGGCGAGCGTAATGTGAGAAGCGGGCGGCGATTCACAAAGGCAAGCTGCAGCGTGCTGCCGCGATACGTCTATTTAAACTCGCGCTCTCCTCACCTTCAGCGGATTGATTGTTTGCTGTTATCTTTGTATGTAATATTCTAGTGGATGCCCTAGCCTCTCTCAGCGTGACTCGGGGAGCGGGGAGAGGAATCTTATAGATCGGGCCGGCGAGACTATTCAAGCCACGGCGGGCCTCCGAGCGGACAGTTTTTGAGAGTTGAGAGTTTGGACCAAAGTAAGACCTTGAGCGAGATGTGTACGAAGACAGCGAGCCAGTAGAGAGTCCAGCGGGAATGAAGACTGCGAACTGCCAGCATCGGGGCCGTGGGTAGAGAGACTGACAAGCGGGACTACTGAACTGGACCTTTGAAACGATGGCAACAGATAGACTGATCATAAGTAAACTATTGAGTGCGGACTAGGTGAATATAACCAATATAGACACATTGAGAAGGACTTTAATTAGAATTGAGATGGACATTAAATATTGCGCTCACTGAGAATTACAAGAGTAACAGTGGAGATGGATAGTTTAATGCTGTAAATAACAGCTGTGTGAATAAATTAAAAATCAAATTTAATTATTTTATTTTTATTAAGACTTTCATCCCTCACTAGCTCGCATACGACCCTCTAGCGTCTTGTAACAACAGAAATGCCACCTATATAGCTCGATACTTAAATAGAGATTTGACTCTTTCCTGAACAAATGTAGGAAAGCTACTACAGATGTGTGGAAAAATTTTACTATAGTCTAATCGCAGTTACTATTACACTTTTCTGACCATACCTTTGAAAAAACACCCCATTTAAGGCGTGTTTGGTTGTTTATTATAAATATGTCACATATCACAGGCGTTTTATACTTGTGTAAACATAAAAATATCTTATTTTTGATAAAATTTAACTCGTATATATATTTGATTTATAAAATATAATATTTCATCTGTAACTAATATAAATACAGACAGAGAAAATAGGTGTGTTGGTAGTTGGTAGTAAGAAATAATTCTTCTGCAAAATGTTTGCATAAAACGGAGGAATATCATGGGAATAGAACTATAGCAGAGTTCCAACAAACTTGGATGTAACCACGGTGGAGTATATTCGTGCTTTCTCAGGGCGCGTATACGATGGTGTGAGAAATTTGCGAACATTTTCTGACAGTGTATTTAAATAAGACTAATGCACTACGTCAGAAAACTCCATCTTATTTCTTTTGTATTTTTATATACGCTAACAAAAAGTTTTTTTTAGCGAATTCTAGCAGGCAACAGTATGTTTCTGTTACATAACTTTGTCTACATTAGTTACTTTTGTCAAGTGAAACCACCCAATCAAAATAGACACAGAGCGAAAACAAATCATTATTACATCGTCGCGTCGGCCTAATGGTGGGGAATGCTTACTCCTTGTAAAAAAGAGACTGTAGAAAAAAACAGGAAATATTGGGTAAGTGTGGAAATCATGCGCGCTTTCAGTGTGAAGAATGCTAGTACGTTTGACGCAATACGTCGTAAAATGAAATTTGACGAGAAATTTCCTCAAATAAAAGGGAAGAAAATTACCCTTATACATACATTTCTCTAGCTCGTTAAAATATCCACTTTAAAAAATTACCCAATTATTTCTGTGCACTCCACACAAATTTTGTGCATACAGGATAGTTTGTTTTGTATATTTTATTAGTATATAGCAACAACAAACTTCGCAACGTCTTTTCGTAATTCAGTAAAGATCAAATTTGATTTATTAATTTCAGCACACTTACCAAAGATATGCGATTTAAAGTGTCAATATGCTGGAACACTAGCGATACACAATTATTTTAACAGAGTGTACAGTTTCATTTCTCATCTGAATCTGACTCGTCGATATAAGAAAAGGTTGTACACCACGTATTCATAACTAGAGATAATTTTAGTTTGAAAAAATTGTTGAAAACTCCAAATTAACCATTACAAAATATATTTTCCGGTACGAATAATTCTATTGCAAAACATAGAGTGCATATAATATAAAATGACACATAGTTTCCTTCATAGTCAAGCTATTATAATGTAATGTCACCACGTCATATTTTATATAACATCTTTTTTTTATTATTTTGCTACGTGTGATTTTGTTTCCGCGGATTACAAAGGCGGGAAGTGTGTCCGACATACGCGTGTGTGAAGTAAGACTTTGTAATCCCATTTCAATCACTCAGACAGATTCACAAATGTCTGATCCTTATGCCATGACTCTAAACACAGTTAAAAACACTATCCAGTATGGGCAATCTCGACACAACAAATGTCATCCAGGCAAATGCACTCAAGTGCACAGCAGTAACCTCAAAACGTCGCGCCACCAGCAGTTTACATATTTACACCAACTCGTTCATCACTAAAAGGACGTTTTGTCCAAGTTAATACCCAGGTACACCGCCGTAGGGGAGCATTCGCTCCCCCTTTCAACTGGCGCATTAAAGAAAATAAACAGAAGATAGCGTTGTTAAACTGTTTGGGGAATATTTTTACGGCCGTGGCGCGAAGCTTCGCAACACTGTAAACATTTTAACAAGCAGTTAAATGCGCGGGCGGGCAGACGCCCCCTCCGCCGACAAAAACTAGGCGTCCGTTCCTCCCATGCGTCGTGGTGGCGCGCCCGCCGTAAAACTTTCAGCAGAGCTTTTAATGACTCGCGCGCCCCGCGCACACAGTCCGCCCGCGATAGCTCTCCCCAGGCCGCTGGAGCAATATACTAAAGACTAGGTAGTCCTAGTACCGTCTCCAGCGCGCGCACCCAACACTCACCTACCCCACGCCAATACAACCCTCAAAGTCACATGGTCAACAATGATGAACGTGTTTGTTTATATTTTAATTTTCGAAAGACACGAACTTTTATTGGAATAAAATACTTTTACTAATTGTAATTAATCTAAATTCATTGAAAATTGGCTAGACGAAGTATGCAAACGTCTCACAGCACTTGTTTACATAAACAGCGTTCTAACCTCAAATCTTATCCACGTCGTTTATGATAGTCATTTTTGGGAGAAAAACACTCCAATGCAGGGACACATAGTGTCATCTGCGCACCTCGGACACGCACTCTACCCCACTTTCCCTCTTACAGCTGGGGCTGGAAATCTATGTTATATGAAGTGATATCCAAAACAAGATATTTAATATTCAGATGGAGAAAAATATCCTCTGAACATGGAAACTTTTCACTGGCATAATACATTTGAAAACGTTTGTGTTTGAGTGTTTGTGTATGAGGCAAACATTGCTAGTTATTATGCCATGAAATGATTACGATTAAGTCCATGGTTGCATGCTGCGATCAGTCCTCTGTACCTAATATAATGCCTATTATAGCCCATCGCACTAAGAATAGCTGTTCTGTAACGGTATGCTGACGTCGTCGCGGTTGTTCGTGATTGTGACCCTTTTTTCAATAGAACAGCGAATAGGGAAGGAGGCCGAACTGAGTAAATGAATTGCAACAAGAGTTACGGTACAGCTGGATACGGTAGGACTTATCGTCGTGGAAGTATGGAGTGGTTTAGTAAGTAAGGAGTGTTTGTGGAAGTAAGGAGTAGTTGTGGAAGTAAGGAGTAGTTGTGGAAGTAAGGAGTGGTTATGGAAGTAAGGAGTGTTTGTGGTAGTAAGGAGTGTTTGTGGTAGTAAGGAGTGTTTGCGGTAGTAAGGAGTGTTTGTGGAAGTAAGGCGTGACTGTGGAAGGAGTGTTTGTGAAAGTAAGGAGTGGTTGTGGAAGTAAGGAGTGGTTGTGGAAGTAAGGAGTGGTTGTGGAACTAAGGAGTGGTTGTGGAAGTAAGGAGTGTTTGTGAGATTTAGGAGTGGTTGTGGAAGTAAGGAGTGGTCGGTGGCATACGGAGCACGGAAAGTTAAACAGACAATGAAGTTGCAAGTCATCGTTAGCTCTCTATCCAGCTAGCCGTGGCTCACGGCTAAGCACGTATGAAAGGGCTGCTCTTTTTATTTATTTCTGTCCGTATTGAGTGTCATTTCATAGCGTGGATTGGAGAGGTTAGGGCGGCTCTTAACATCGAGGTCTTGACAGCCGATGAGGATGAAGTAGGTGAGTATGGGGCAGCGCCGGGATTCAACTACACGGGAAATCCCTGACAAAATCCGCCGACCAGTAAGGCACCGTCCAGCACGATTCCCACGGGCGAAAATCCGGGAGCGACCCTGCCGAATCGAACCCGGCCTTGGTGAAGAGGCCACCGCTCAACCCATGCCGCACCGCGGTCCCTACCATTCCATGGACACAAGTAAAAATTAACTTTGCGGGGGAAATGTAATTTTAACACCCAAGTAAGCAAAATTATTCAACAAAAAATTCTCTCGTTTGCTAGAACTAAAACGACGTGGAGCTTACTGTGAGCGTTCACCGGACGAAGTAAATAATGTTTAACGGATCAATCGATACAGTGAAGCCGGACGACCGGCGGCATCCTGTTCCACAAAGAAGTGCATAAATTATTTTTTAATGAGGTGTCGTGTCGTACGTACATCTGGACCCGTGGCAGCTGAGCGACGATGGCGGATTACACATATGACGCACGGCCACTTTCCACGGCGCGGCTTGCGTAAGAAAGCCAGTCGATAAATCTGCCGCCAACTGCAGATTATCTCGTTTATGCAGAACACATGGCTTACGCTTTAATTATTTACCTGGCTTCACCACTGGGGAACGAGATACTATAACAGCCTTCGCACACACCCGTATAGGTGGTTCATGGTAAAATGAATACTTTTGAGGCCCTAGTTCCTTTTTCCTTTAAGCCATATTTTATCATTTAATTAACTTTTTAAATTAATATTGCCATGTAAATAATAAACACAGCGTGCATGCTACACCGCACTCGGAAGTTAACGTCCAAGGCTAAGATAAAATATATTCAATGACTGTTATTCCAAAAAAAAGGGCTTTCGAAAGTACTCGCTTTATCGTGAATAGCCTATACACACACACACACACACACACACACACACACGAGGTCTTCCCCTGTGAGCATGACGGCGAGGCCGCCTACTCGAGGAGATACGTTCGTGGACCGGTGTTGCAGATGGAAGCCGGCGGATTATTAAGTGGTTGTTCACCCACACGTCCCTCGCTAACACAACACTTGCGGAAGGAAGGGTTGGGATATGAGGTGTAGCCTCGTTGGGGGAGGGCGGCGACGTTTTCCCACGAGGCCGCCGTGGTTATTGCCGTCAGCCGCACCACTCTTCAACTGGCCGCTGGGCGGGCGGCCACGCTGAGTCACAGCGTCTAACAACGCAGACGTGATCCGTGCAAAACGGTCATTACCAAAGACTCAGGCCGAGGTTAACCGATTTCCGTCTTCTGCGCATGTCTGAAATATTGACACGTCCATCTTCAATAGGTAAGTAGGTACGTAGGGCTTAGCGTCTCGTATACACCGAGGTCGTTAGAGACGCAGAAAGTTGCTGAGACATGCCGGAACAGGTAGGAATCGTGCATGGTCCATCCCAGCATTCGCCTGGAGTGATCTCGGGTAACCATGGAAAGCAGAAATCAGGATGGCCGGAAACGGATTCGAACTCAGGTCCCAAACATCTCAGAAGCCTTTATTTGCATTAAAAACTCCTTCAAAACTGAAGTAGTTCTAGGGACGATGATTTTAATAGTGCTATTGGCATAAAAAGCACCCCAACGTTGGAATACGGAGAGTGGCAGCTGTGCATCGGGCATGCGCACTCAACCCCGTAAGAGGTATGAAAGATGCATAAGACGACACGACGTCACAGACTGAAAGCTGTGGTGAGTGTGCCTAACCGGCTGACGG
>NQII01000059.1:4564-41925 GCA_002778355.1 Clitarchus hookeri | reverse complement strand
CCCCCCAAAACACGCCAATTACTCCCTTCATTCTCAACTTAATTGCGTACGCAAAATTATACCTAACATTAAGTTTTAATAGCGATATTTTTTTTACGAATGTTCGATCTTGCAGGAACGTCGTGGATGTTTAACTTCAATTCCGAGTGCATAAACGATACGAATTCGTATATTTATTTATTTATTTACATATTTTCGCTGCTGCGTTAAAGATAAAATATTCTAAAATAAAAAAAAAATACGCATGAAGCTCTTCAAAATTGAAAAAGGCAAACGCAAAAAAAAATTATTTATGTTGTTCCGTATTATGGCAGTTTGTAAACGTCGAAGGCAGGGTAATGAACTGTTATAAAAACAAATCTGCACATGTAAATGTTCTTACTTTTCCCATAAGTGCTGGGTAGCTCTTACAACGTACTGTTCATAAACTGCGTAGAAGTATATGACGTGTTCTGTCTACTAAAGTCAGTGGAGAGTTATCGCTACCGTCACGATGTCGTCGCCATAGTGTCCGCCGCTTGTTCACATTTTTAACAAGGAAGTATGTACATAATTTACGGGAGGTTTGTACCAGGCGTTCGAAACTATCACGTCATCACGAAATTCACACATCGTGAGATGAGGCATTCTTGCACTGAGGTCTCGACATGCATGTGCGTACTCGCCTACCTTCGTATTCCTTGCCTCCCTTCGCAGTTTTCTCTGCCTCCCTTCCTCGTCACATACGTCACGTCTTCTTCAACCTTCTCTCTTCTGCCCACTCCAAGCGATGCACATGTCGAGAGACGGGAAGCAGCTGTTTACGTCCACGCTATTGAAATTACCTACCTCTCCATACCTTCCCCTTTGACGGGGTGGAAAAAAAGCCCTCTTCTTACCCCCGGCCTAGGCCGCTCTAATAAGCGGAAAGAACGTCACATGCAGCGCAAGATGACGGCTTATTCAGAACTTCAAGCTCGGGCCACTTAGCAGACAACTTCCAACATCGCTCTCAATTTACCGGTAATAATTACCATACATTTCACATCCTTTTGTTCTCTTCATAAACGGCTGCATTACCCTTCCTGCCGCATTATCGAGTACAGAGGACACGTCAGCGTTGTACGGGAAGCAAGTTCATGACTTCATCTGTACCAAGGCGAACTTCATAGTCGTTGAAAAATGACAACAAAACGTCGAGTGTTTATTCTGAATACGCCGTGGAAATCACTGCCGTTTTAAGTGTCAGTTTAGTTTGCAAGCCGCCCGCAGATTATATAGTCTCCCGGTACGAAAGTGGAGGCGTTAATTAGGGAAATTAATACACGTATGTATATTGTTTAATTTTATATAATGTATGTATATATGTGTGTGTGTGTGCACGCGTAAATGTGTGTGTTTGTGCGTTGGTGAATGTACATTCAAGAACAAAAAATAAACACCTAGAAGAAATTGTGGAAATGAAATGGAACTGTAGGTTGTTACCTCCAGCCATCGATGTTATCACCGAGAACCTGTTCCGTCAACACGTAAAGCCCCCAGTCCATCATAATGCCAGCTAACCATGCAAAGAAACTAACTTTACAGAAAAACAAATAATTATTACCAAAGTAAAATATACAATTATTTTCTTCACTTTCTGACGAAATGTTATTCTGCCAGGTTTGCCCGAAATAATAAAATATTCATACTTGACATCCTTTTTTATTTGCCATGGCAAAAGCACTAGGCCAAGAAGGCAATAATTACACATGTTTCCCATCCTTTACGAAACATAGCATATATGAATTTGTAACACGTTAAATATTTTGAGAATCCTAATAATACTGAAGGTACAAAATACCTGGTGTACATACATGCTTCTTATTTATTGCCAATTTAAGGTCTGGAGTAAAGCGAGACTTAAGCATACTTCATATGACGGATGGTTATAATTATAGTCTAATATCTGTCTGGTCGGCATACCGCTCAAGTTTCCAACCACCATAATCTGTTTTTGAGGGGAATAAACTTAGACTTTCAAGACACGATAATTTGACATGTGTTAAGATAAATAAATAAATGAACTATATATGCGAAATATAATAAACACGCAATATGGAGGCTTCAAATATAATAAGTCCGGCTCCTATAGTTTGAAAAAAAAAATACATTAGAAGTTCTTGTAAAAAAAGAAGAGAAGTTCAATAAAGTAGCGTCAAATGGAAACACAAAATATTATACCAGCATGTCATGTTTCACCAAAATTCGTGCATTTTTCCAAAATGATAGCTCAAGGGGTCATACAGATCTCATCTTTGCTTCTAAAACCCCCGAGAGTCGTCTTCCACAACGAATAAACGGCGCTCCCTGACTATATAGGCCTTCAAGGAAGAGGAATTATCCCTCCCCGATCCACAAGTAAAAACTGTCATTGTTATAAAAAAAACATAGCAATCAAAATACAGTTCACAAATGCGCATGCGCGTGTCACTTTCAGAAAGTAACATATTTTCAAGTTTTCATGACGTCATGTTGCGTTGCCCAATCAATGTGCAAATGTGATGTCGATGGCGACTGCAGCGATCCAAGCGGCAGTCACTGCGCTGGCGAAATGTAACACCTCGGTGTCACGACAGTTGTTTTCGGGAACTTGAAGAGTGTGGAAGGCAGGCTTGGCGGCGATACACTCATATATTCTATGAAGGCAAGCGAGGGAACAGCTCACTTACACCATGCCACTTCTTGTGCGTAGATATGCAGTTTTCAGCAACAGATACAAACTTCAATATTTTAAAGATGTTCATTTTTTTTTCAATCTGGCTTGTCCGGACTACAATATTTGCAACGTGTTTTTATAATAGCGAGGCGTCTCAATGTGTTGAGAGGTCAATGACAGTTGGCACTAGGGCATACTGCTGGTAGAGACAAGCACTGATTCGGTTTGGAAGGGAGTCTACAACCTCTCCTGAGGGAAGTTGACCTACCAGTGTCGCAACTGGCCGATGTCCTACAGAGAGGCCCCCACGTCGTAGTTCCCGTCAAAGCTTATCCACCAGAAGTTCTAACCGCGGATAGATCGGGGAACTTGATCGCCACGAGAGTGCCCTAACACGACGCAGGCATTCCGTAGACACACGTACCGTGTGTGGACGAGCATGGTCTTGATGGAAGACTGCACCAGGACGCTGTCACGTGATAACGCAGGACGTCACTGGCATACTGCTTGCTATGCCGTCAGGATCCCTCGAATCACTAACAGAAGGGACCTGAAACCCTACTTTGTGACTCACGCTACTTAAAATGGCAGTGTCGGTGTGTCTCTCCACAGCACAATGGCGGGATGGTTCTCTCCTATCGGCGTCGCCATGCCCCGCACACGACGGTCATCCATTGTAAAGCAGAACCCAGATTACACGTTGAACACGATGCGTCGCCCCTTGTCGTTACCACATTCCTCCTGGTCGCAGCACCATTCCGAGCGCCGTCGTATCTGCTCAGGTGTTAAGTTAAACGCAGCCCACGCAAAGGACGGTGAACGCGTAGTCCAGTTGCCTAAACATGGCGCGGGATGACGTGAGGTGTTGCAGAATGTCTGGTAGACGTGCCCGGATTGTAGGCGCCGAAGTCATGGGGCTGCGTGATGCCTGACGCACAATACTGCGTTCCTCCCTTGCTGTAGTCTGTCTTGGTCGACCGGGACCTTCACGACGTGTGTGGGAGCCCTCGCGTTACCACTGGTTTTAAAATTGGGCCGCCTTGACCTCGGAATGACCCACATGCCGGCCAGTTGAACGATATGTCCATCCGGTCTCGTGCAGACCATATACAAGGTAGACCGATCTCGCTGGCTGCGCACAACCGGACTCCGTGTCCCAACACTGAACTGCTTTCCTGCCAACACGTCTAGCAACAACGGCGTGGATTGCATTTGAGGTTCGAACACTGACTAGTAAACAAGTGCTTTGAGTTGTATGCGCACTTCCTTTAACCATTGTGTAATGCAGCTTGATTACATTAAAAGTATTTAATCCATATAAAAGTGCTTGCCTTTTAGAAGATTTAGATATAAACAAACGCGTTCATCACTATTGACCATGTGACTTTGACAGCCGTGTTCCTTCGGGATAGGTCAATGTTGGGTACATGCGCAGAAGACGAATAATCGGTATACCTTATCTTTAGTCTATGATGCAGACCCACAACGCAGCCCCAATCAAACTATAGGCTATTCATGGTAAAGTGAGCACCTTTGAAAGGCCTCTCATTTAGAATAATAGTCAATAATAATATTGTATTTTAGCCTTAGACGTTAACTTCCGGGTGCAGTGGAATATACACATTGTGTTTATTACTTACATAGCAATGTTTATTTAAAAGGGTGGTTAAATGATAAAAAAATTACTAAACGGAAAAGTAACTAGGGCCTCAAAAGTGCTCACTTTACCGTGAACAGCACGTACATCAGATGCTGGTAATGCTGTACAATGGGTCTACGAAGCATAATTTGTGCAAAGTGACTTTTCCTTAACAGTTTTGACTGTCTGAAGCTCTGCACACTGTAATCGTAGTGGAATTAATGCACTCTTATGATTGCTGTAAGCGTTATAGGTCACTGCAAAGCTAATCATTTACGCACCTAGCGATGGTATTTACGTGCATCAAATGACGTCCAATATTGACCATTCCTGGGTGTTTTATTTTTTGTCAGTATGCGTGTAGCGTTGCGAGATGCCGGAATGGCTGGCAATGAACCTTTTTTTTATTCCTTGTCTCTCTCTCTCACGATCCCAAACGACACGCCCGTCCAGGCGGGCGTATAGTGGTAGCATTTGTGGGTATGTTGGAGTAGTGAGGGGACAACCTGCACACACGGCTGGAGTTTCCTCGCGCTGTTCACACGTGCAAGATGTCAGCGTACAAGAAGATAACAACGAAACACGACTGGCGTTCCCTCGCGCTGTTCATATGTGCAAGATGCCAGCGTTCAAGAAGATAACGAAACACGACTGGCGTTCCCTCTCGCTGTTCACATGAGCAAGATGCCAGCGTACAAGAAGATAACCACGAAACACGACTGGCGTTCCCTCGCGCTGTTCACATGTGCAAGATGCCAGCGTACAAGAAGATAACAACGAAACACGACTGGGGTTCCCTCGCGCTGTTCACATGCGCAAGATGCCAGCGTACAAGAAGATAACAACGAAACGCGACTGGCGTTCCCTCATGCTGTTCACATGTGCAAGATGCCAGTGTACAAGAAGATAACAACGAAACACGACTGGCGTTCCCTCGCGCTGTTCACATGTGCAAGATGCTAGTGTACAAGAAGATAACCACGAAACACGACTGGCGTTCCCTCGCGCTGTTCATATGTGCAAGATGCCAGTGTACAAGAAGAAAACAACGAAACACGACTGGCGTTCCCTCATGCTGTTCACATGTGCAAGATGTCAGCGTACAAGAAGATAACAACGAAACACGACTGGCGTTCCCTCGCGCTGTTCACATGAGCAAGATGATTCACCTAAACTTATATATTAACTGCACCTTGACCTGAAATAAATTAAAATAAGATAACCACGAAACACGACTGGCGTTCCCTCGCGCTGTTCACATGTGCAAGATGCCAGTGTACAAGAAGATAACAACGAAACACGACTGGCGTTCCCTCGCGCTGTTCACATGTGCAAGATGCCAGTGTACAAGATAACAACGAAACACGACTGGCGTTCCCTCATGCTGTTCACATGTGCAAGATGTCAGCGTACAAGAAGATAACAATGAAACACGACTGGCGTTCTCTCGCGCTGTTCACATGTGCAAGATGCCAGGGTACAAGAAGATAAAAACGAAGGTGTCACATTACCTTGCATTTCAGTGCGAGACAGGAGTGTGCGATCACATTTGTGGCTATTTATTTTCTGTGCTGGGTATATTCGTTTCCTCACATCGTAGTACATGGCTTTCTTGACATCGTAGTGTCACAAAAAAGCTGTACAATAGTAACATGTAAACAATCTGATGCTGTATCATAATAGTGAATTATTCTACAGTGCTACAGTTTACCGTTAAATGTGCAAAAAAAATTTTAGAATTTAATTTTTTTCGGGGACTGCCTTGAATCCCCGTTTTACTAATTTGGGAGAGAACCTTCACCATTGGGGTACCCACCTCAAGATATTTCGCTAAGCCACTGGAGTGCCGGAAGGATACACAACGAACAGAAAATACAAATTAAGTATATTCTCCAAAGTTCTAAATGAACCGAGAACCAGCCAGAAGCGTGCAATTATTTCTGATTCAATTAAGTTTTTAATTCTCATACTGGCAAATAATACTCTGACATTAAATATGACAACGTGCTATTTCCGCAGCTTCCCTGTTGCTGTTATTTACATAATTTACTTACGTTTCTGAAGGTAATGAGAATTTGTATAAAGCCTGAAAACTTACCAGTGACTTCTTAATGCCAATGAAGGTACAAGGATTCTCAGGTTTTGTACTGTTACCAACATTCAAATGATTTGACGGGGGTGATATTCACCAACTTATCACACACGTTTTTGTGCTGAGCAGCTTACGCCACCGAGAAAAATCGGCGTTACTCAACTTTATCGGCTATTGAGTTCTGTTGCAATATCCTTGCTGTCGTATCGCTGTGTTTTCAACGAGCATGAACCATTTTTGCATCAGTAACACAAACACAATAATCTTCGCATGCTAAAAAAATCCATTGGAGAAAAAGTTTAACCTGTGTTAGGTACATAGCCGTTAGGTTGCCAGCACAAAGAGAGGAAATAGTTCCAAAGTTTTAACGTAATTGTTAATTTATCGCTTACAAATGGGTTTCGAAAAGACTTGTATCTTATTATGCCAATTATTAATGACGTGATGCTAACGTATTTAGATTTCAATGTTTCTTGCATAGTCACATGATGATGCTCAAGGTAAAAGTAGAGCGGCCATTTATTTACAAACCTTCTTTCCGTGTGTTGTTGCCGAGATGTGGTCGACACACGCTCCAGAGAATTTGTGCGATTATCTTGTTTAACCTATAATAATTCATTTATTGGTTTTTTTTTTTTTTTTTTACTAATATCCGCTCTTTATTATGTCTCGTTTTGCCTATTCCTTTCGTTTCTAATACCTGTGTAAGAGATTACTCGTAGTGCGTTCTGACATGTTTAATATTTTTTAGATTTATTTGAGATTTGCTTAAAATTTTATTTACTGTATTTCACGTTGTATGTTGCGGTAGTTTTTGTGTGCAGTCATGAGTTCTAGCAAGGTGAAGAAAAGAGAAGTCACCACTCATCAACGCCAACAGGACATCATTAACCTCACCGAATCGTTGTATTCCCTAATTAGGCGAGGGGAAATGAAACCCTGCAACGTCGCGGAAAGAGTGGCAGAAATGTTGAAATGCTCCAGATCCACAGTTCTAAGGTATGTTAAAATATATGTAGTATTAACCATTGCGTTTGCAAGTTGTGTGTGCTAAGGTCAATTATGTTGGCCTACGAAATGTGTTTACAAGAACATAAAGAAAATTTGTTAATAACTTGATAACATCGTCGAACGTTGTCTACGTGTCTTTTTTACGTTTTATTTGGGTAATTATTAAGTTTAGGGGGCTTTTCTGTAAAAATAAAAATAATTCACTGAAAATTGCATATTTACACTCTACACGAATATACGAGGGGCATTAACGTCCGACTAATTTCGTAACATGTGCCCACCTAACCTAAAAGAACCTAACCCCACGATGGGTGAATCACTATTTTACATTTTTAAACTAACCTAGGATTGTTGGATTTTACACTAAACTAGGATTTTTGGATTTTACACTAACCTAGGATTGTAGGGTTATATAGACTCAAATGTGAGTGTATGAATCACCTAACCAAAAGGTGGTATTACAATGTGTAATTAAAAATAAAAACTACTTTGTGTTGGAATTTGTGTACCCCTGCGAGGGATTCTTCATAAACAACCCAATATATACAGTGGAAATTTATTATAAAGACAACTGACAATGGTAAGGAAAATTGCCTCTATAGTGAGTTTGTTATAGTCAATTAATTTTATATAGGTTATGGAGAGATGGTGCATTTTAAGATTCTGAAGAAGGAGCTTGTTTTGTATTTATAAGTTACATTGCGGCATTAATTGCCATTGTTATACGTCACTAAATAGATTACAGTCGATATAACTGGAACTTCCCCTACTATTAAACATATCTGTATCACTTCACTAAACATGAGAGGACATCGTAATCGATGAAATCGCAGTCATAATCTTTTAAGAAAACAATTGTGTATTAATGCATTTCCCCAACACCGCTGTTCTACAGCCATTGTCTTTTAGTTATTGTAAATTATCAGTGTCATATTTTTCACTTTCAGTGCTACATAGCCAACCTAATTTGCATAATTTAAAAAGGACCATAATTCAGTTTCTGGGTCAACTACAGTTACTGACACCAAAAACATACAAGGGTCATCGTCATGGACAATGCACCATATCACAGCACACAGGTGTGAGCTCCAACCTTTTNAGGGTCATCGTCATGGACAATGCACCATATCACAGCACACAGGTGTGAGCTCCAACCTTTTGTTTTTTAATAAATACAATGTTTATATTGTTTGTGACATGTTAGATTCTGTGCTAGTCAACACAGATCAGGAAAACAGTTACATGTAATATGATAAAAAGTTTAAGAATGTCTAGCACAGTAGTTATAGACATTCTTATCACGTTCACATTATAGAAGTCTCCAATCATACATTTGGTATCCAATAAATACTATGCAACCAACCAACTATTTAAAAGTTTATGTTTTGGAAAGAATTGTGCTTAATTCAAACATTCTATACAACAGACATACTGTTGGCAACATTCAAGGGTAATACATTTTAATTTGTTGTATCGTGTGGTGATTTCAGCTGGAGAAGTTCCCCAACAGTAGCTGGAGGAAGGATGCCATCATCAATTGGCTGCAGGAGCACAACATTCCGTTTGCTGTATCCTTTTTTTGCAAAATCTTTTTGTGTAGTGTTAAATTGTAGGGTAATGTTGTTGAGCATTGCTTTATAGCATTATATGTAAAGTAGCAGCCTACATCAGAGAGCAGCTATTGAAGCCTGTCATTTTTTTTAATAATTGGTTTCTAATTTTTGGAGTGAAGATGGATGTATTCATTTTTTTTTATATATAGTTGCTGATGTGTTGAGTTGTTTATGTACTTTTTCGATTTGATCTATGGTAATTCTGTAGCAAATANACTACAATCCATTAGTTATTACCGGTACTTCTAACTAACTAATAAATAAATAAACAGTATTTATAAGTACTGCAGCTTATGCCTTTAGGATGTTTTAACTTAATGCAAATTGGAGATGTTAGGATACACCATTGTCAGCTTCTTTAATTATTGTAAACAACAGTTCTCTCTAATGTTTTGTTTACTGGAGCCACATTCTTTAGTTATGTTTAATTTGTTAATATTTTGTTTACTGGAGCCACATTTTTTAGTTATGTTTAATTTGTTATTGCCATTTCTTTACAAATTCTGTAGCACACTTATTTTGTTCCTCCTCTAAGCATTTGCTTAGCAACATGTTTCAATTTAATTGTTTGAATATTAGACATTAGTGAAACCAATGTCTTTATGTATTAGTTTTAAGTTAAATTTTTATTTGGAAAAATATTTTAAGATAGTAACAGAGGTTGACAGCGTTAAATACGGGTCCAGAGCCCACCTAAAACATAAACACAGCGGCCTACGCCGGCTCAATTATTTGAACAAAGTCTGCCTGGTTGTATTTTTGTTGCAAACCCACTATAAGAGTTATGGGAACTTCGGTTCCTGACCTCGTGACAGCATGGCCATCCGGGGGCTTATGAGAGATCGGCGGTGCCATGTTTATGTTGTTGGATCGACTCCTTGAATGTTGACACATTTCAATGGAAAGTATTGCGCCACATCTACAATATGTAATAAAAGTGAAAGTTTTTCTCCCCCACCCAAAATCAAACCTGCACACACACACACACACACACACACACACACGAAACATCTAATTTTTAATACTCACATTTTGGGTTTATAGAATGAAATGTTTTTCGCTTGCATCGCATATTCTTTTGTGTGAAATTCTCAATATTAAAAACTTTACACTTGTGGAATATCCATTAATAATATATACATGACTTTTATAATGGGCACGTGCATGTGCGAACACATGTACACACACACAGTGGAATGTAAACTTTGCATGTAAACATTACCATGTGACTGCCACATGGCAATGTTTGTTTACGTTTGGCGGAAGGATACGAAATGGGCTTGAAATTAGATCTTTAGCAGGGCTTCAAGAATGTCTCTTCCAGTCGTGAACTGACTATAGGTAATCAGGTCTAACTTTAGCTAGCAAAACGGCCTGAGAGGAATAAATGACTGTCGCTGTTGTTTTTTGCTTAAAGCAGTCCAGGACGACACACCGTAAATGTCGTAGAAGAGCAAATGTTACGACTACGCTTCAGAGACACCTTGTCCGCTCCCTACTTTCTTCTCCCATGAGGCGTGTTGTGTGGCATATCGATTTAAAATGAGGTAATTCACTTAAGGTCCGTATTGAAAAAACGACACGTAACAACAATAACGTGATTACCACAGCAGAATGTAACGATACTTGTCATGATACACAATAAGAAAACATGCATGCTCACGCGTAAGTTCCAGCTGCCAATTTGGAAGAATCTAATACAAAGGCGATCTCGGTGGGCAGTTACTGTCAGTTGACAGAGAGCGGTGCAGAAGAGGAGCGTGTGGTGACAGACCGAGGTATGAAATGTCATGTGATTTTGCCCGGTGCTCCATTGCACGCGCATAACTAGCGAAGTCGTCTATAGATAAGAGCCCGTTTCCTTGATGCGAAATGCACTATAGAAATATTTCGCCACAAGTGTGCAGATGCACACGACGTAAAGATTAAATGAATTTGCTTGTTACGTGACGAACGCAAATCAGTAGTGACATTTCTGTGGTGCGAAACCAGAAGACAAGTCGTCTCGACTTTTCCTGACAATAGTGTTTTCTACCAATGATGGTTAGCCTAGGACAGTTACATTTGATTGGCATCTTGCATTCCTTCCACTGAAAGATGATTTTAGAACATATTTGCAACGACGTGGAATTTGCAACCGACAATTTCAGCAATTTGTTGTTGCATCACTTCGCGTAGTCTACACAAACATCAAGGAAGAGCTTTTTCTTCTCGAGCACCCTTGCTGAACACAAACAAAAATAAGCATCTCGCAAAATGTTTTGTCTCTTTCAATTTGAATGTTTTCACTGTCACATGATGAATTATTTGACCAAAGTAATGCATGTGATTAAGGTTTTGAATAACTCCAAACAATCAATCCGAACGCAATCAACAGAGATCTAAACACAATTTCGCCCGCCCCGCCGCGGGGGAGGTGGGCGGAGAGGATTATGACGTGATCGATAGCAGGATAAAAGGCTCGGGGCGGGTAAATACAAGCAGTGTGTTTGCGAGTCTCGCGAGTTGAAAGGCACTCATTCCGTCGCCACGCTTTGTCTTAACGAGCCTGGGCTTTCGGCGAGCGGGGNCAATGGAAGCACAAGGCTCCCCCAACCTTGAGCAAACTGACTATGCTCTAGGATAAGGGCTGGATGACGAAGGGAACGGGACCATGATTAAGTACAAACATCTCATCCCTTAGCACCCCACCCCTGTACTTTATACCAACCACACACTCAACCTCAAAAATGCCATCACTGACGCCAGAAATCGGTAGTGCACAGATATGTACACTGAAGTGAAAGCGATCCACTGTATCTCTAACCTCTACTCCCCCCCCCCCCNCTCCCTTATCCCTATCTCACTCCTTCGCTCTCGGAAGCAATGAGAAATCACTTTCCCCGAAGGCAAATATTGATGTTCTTGTAATGAAGACATCTCTAGAACCCCTTTCCCCATGCCTCCCGCATTTATGCCCGTCTCACCAACCACCTACCAATACTTCTCCTTTCACCCCCGCCCACAAGCAATCATAACCGCCGTATTTTTATTTTTTTTCCCCTTCCCCTTTTCCAGGGTTATAGACAGAAAGAAACCCTTGCAAGATGGAAACAATCCTGCGCGGGAGCGATTTGATATTTCGTAAACAAACGTCATATCTGGAATACATGTGCGTGACACGTTATTTTCTTGTCGATAAGACGTGTTTTCATTCGGCGCCGTGAGAGCCGCATAACGACACGTATTGCTACTACTGACATCTCGAAACGGTTCGGCTTAACTCGAAAATAAATACATTCCAGGGCGAGAAAGCAAGAGAGCGTGTAGGTTGGTGTGTGTGGGTAATATCGAGGGCTGGTTGGCATGAGTTATAGATTTCCTAAACTCTGAACTACACGCATCACATCATCTCCGTTGATTACAAGATTGATCACGTAATCGGGAAACATTTTCGAATTATGTGTTACAATTAAATTCGTGATAAACCAGCGTCGATTGCGAACAGACCATTAGAGTTGTTCTTAATCTTTTTTCATTAAAAAGAGGTGTATGGTAAGTGACATTTCCGGTTGCCATAAAACTAATTCGTTGGGATGGCGGCCACTATCACGCTGAACTGAATGGCCATTGTAAGAGGGACGGGTCCGATTGTATCGTGCTTGGTTGTTAACTTAACGTGAACTGAGTTTTATAAATGGTACCTACATCAGCACACTGTAATTGTTTCTTATAGGATGTCCATGTTAAACTGAGCAGTTTTAAAAACCCTGTTTAGGATCTACTTTCGTTATCATACTGTATCATTTCGCCTATGTAAGATTAACGTTGCCATGGGCCTGATCACTTTATTCATGCGCTATCCAAGTGAAACAGTGTAATGTGTTACTAATGCGCAAATTCGTACTATAATTGGCATAAAAAAAATCCTAACTTCACTGGCTATAAATGTAAACATTATATTCACAATAAGTCAAGTATTGAGAACTATTTTTAATAATTCCCCGCCAACTTAACTGGCAGCCTGCACGTCATTGTGTACTGTAGCATGAATGTAGCTAAGGCTAGTGAGTATTTTCAAATGTTTGTTTCAAAAGAGCTCACTATACCGAGAACGGCCTTTGCTTCCATACACGCCACATATTGTTCCAACCTGAGGAAGGGTCGACGTGGGTGAGATACAGAAACTTATTTAAGAGCACGATCATTATGAGAAGACAAACTACAAAGGGGTTTCCAAGATGACATGCGAGCCGGACCACTAATGTATGTTTGCATACAAGGCATAGACAGGGCAGGTAGACAGCAAGTGCATTAACCCGGGATATATCATCACATATCGTGCATTAACCCGGGATATATCATCACATATCGTGCATTAACCCGGGATATATCACCACATATCGTGCATTAACCCGGGATATATCATCACATATCGTGCATTAACCCGGGATATATCATCACATATCGTGCATTAACCCGGGATATATCATCACATATCGTGCATTAACCCGGGATATATCATCACATATCGTGCATTAACCCGGGATATATCATCACATATCGTGCATTAACCCGGGATATATCATCACATATCGTGCATTAACCCGGGATATATCATCACATATCGTGCATTAACCCGGGATATATCATCACATATCGTGCATTAACCCGGGATATATCATCACATATCGTGCATTAACCCGGGATATATCATCACATATCGTGCATTAACCCGGGATATATCATCACATATCGTGCATTAACCCGGGATATATCATCACATATCGTGCATTAACCCGGGATATATCATCACATATCGTGCATTAACCCGGGATATATCATCACATATCGTGCATTAACCCGGGATATATCATCACATATCGTGCATTAACCCGGGATATATCATCACATATCGTGCATTAACCCGGGATATATCATCACATATCGTGCATTAACCCGGGATATATCATCACATATCGTGCATTAACCCGGGATATATCATCACATATCGTGCATTAACCCGGGATATATCATCACATATCATGCATTAACCCGGGATATATCATCACATATCGTGCATTAACCCGGGATATATCATCACTTATCGTGCATTAACCCGGGATATATCATCACATATCGTGCATTAACCCGGGATATATCATCACATACCATCCATTAACACGGGATATGTCATCACATATCCTGCATTAACCCGGGATATATCATCACATATCGTGCATTAACCCGGGATATATCATCACATATCGTGCATTAACCCGGGATATATCATCACATATCGTGCATTAACCCGGGATATATCATCACATATCGTGCATTAACCCGGGATATATCATCACATATCGTGCATTAACCCGGGATATATCATCACTGCTACATAATTCGACACTTCTGCACAAACACTCGCCACGAAACAATTTATTTAAAAACGTCCATTCGGAACACTTGCCTGCAACTTACATCCCCTCCCGTAACCATAATTTTGGCAGAATTACAAAGCGGACAATTGACAACTGAAAAGTACCTTTATTCCCTTTTCCTTGACGCAAAAGTGAAAGCTGCTGGGCCTGCAGCGAACGTGATAACCACTGTGCTGTGCAGTCACGCGTTGTAACAGGTCAGACGAAACTAAATCAGAGTGTTTGAAATGCATGGTTTCCCGCTGAACCATTACACGTGCGCACAGTGCGTTGATGTACTTACACTTCAGATGAGGCCTGTTGAGTGATTTCAAAACGTTACGCACCTTAGAAACACCATTTTATAGCATTCCAACTTTGCTAAGAAATGTGTTTTTTTTTTGTTACAAAAAGACACTATCTCAAAATATACGCTTCAGATAGATACTAAAATACTGAAGGGGCCTGCATAGAAAATTGCTACCGACGTCCCGCCAATAGAATGATAGGGTCGCCGCTGAAAGTCGCGTAGGCACACGCAGCACGACGGGAACAATGCACGCCAGTTCAGGGCCTTAAGCTTAGCGGTGATGACGCGTACAATAACAATGTCGTCATAGCCCCTGCGCGGCGGTTCTCTGCCTGATACGTGGGAAGTAGCTCCAGGTAGGTCGGCCCCTTAAGCAACCTCGACATCCCTGCCCTAAAAACTCGCCAGCGGCACCGGGTGATGGACTCGTTTCAGCGGTTGAACCCCTAACATTCTGATTTGGCACCAAAGCAGTTGCACTGCTGTTTGCGACTGTTTCTTTAAAGCTGACGTCTGGAATGCCCACTGCTTTGTTTTTGTAAGGCCCCGTGCACGTACACGCACACAGAGAGAGAGAGAGAGAGAGAGAGAGAGCGAGAGGGAGGGGGAAGAGGAAGAGAGAGAGAGAGAGAAGACTCTATGAAATACACAGCGAAGTTTGGAGTTGGGCGAGAAGAGTGTCAGGGAGCGAGTGAGAGGAGGGGAGGCATTGATTGATGAAGACGAGCGCCGTCATAAATTCATAAACTGGTGATCGATACGGCAGGGGGCGAGGAAGGGGGGGAGCGGGACACGAGTTATGTAGCCGCGAGGAAATTAAAATGCAGCCTTCGCAGAGCGCGATGGAGAGCGTATGCCCATACACGACGGCGTGGCTTAATGCATCCAAGAACGCAAACAATCGTGTTAGCAAATTGGTTAACAGGAATTCCGTTGCCTGGTCCCCGAAAAAAACGCATGATTTTACCACAAATGCTGAATTCTAAAAACGCGATGCTTGGAAATGTAAGTGTAACTATTTTGTTGTAACCATCCCGAGTACTCCGAGAGCATCGTTTATATATAACACTGCAATAATTACTAATAAAATGGGCAACATTGTTTGCTTCTTAAAATAATTTGCATAAGGCTCCATGTTAGCTAGTGTAATAATGTTACAGCTGGAACAAAAATCCGTAAATATTTCTGGTAAGAATGATAATAATCATTCATATAATCTCTGAAATATCAGGAAATGCTATAAGTTGGCATGTTCGACATATTCGGGAATTTTCTATCAGTTGCATAAAAATTATATTTAATGTTACACCAAAATTTTATTGATTTTTAAGATTACCTCGGTCATTTCAGTGTTTCAAATTACTGGACAGAATGAGACATGCAAATGAAACATCATAAGCGAGTTGCGTGCGTTTATGTTGAAACGCCGCTCATTCTAACTCATAAATACCTGAGTCCGGCACGCGGGCAGTGTGATCAACAAGGTATCGCCGAATGTTACTGTAACCAAACTGGAGAACTTTTTTTTAAGTATAAAACAGACCGTCAAAAAGAACCTAGCGAGGTGGCGAGGTGGATGTACACTGGACTCTGCCATTCCGGGAGGACACAGCTTCGATTTCCTACCCGACTATCGTGTTTTTATTCGCTTTCCTTGAAGACTCCACGTGAACTCTGGGATGGTTCCTTTAGTACGGGCCATTACTACTTCCCTCCTCGTTCCCGCTTTCCGAGCGACGTGTGCCGTCTCTAAAGACGCTGCTGTCGACAAGACGTCGATGAGTACCTGCCTACCTACCTCCCTCCCGAACCCCCTAACTGACTGAGCGTAACGATTCTCCAGTTCTCCTGGTCCTTGCTTCATAAAACGCCAGCCGCACGATAAACAACGGCTAAACTGTCCAGAGAAAGTAACAGTGTTCTCTCGAAACACGGCAGAACGCGAAACACAAGTAAATGAGAGAATATTCCAACCTCCCCCCCCCCCTCGCCAAAGAGCCTCGACCTACAATTCAATAACATAACTTGTGATTACAATATAAAGTTTGCAGTTTATTGTGATGAGACTTTGCTTAATCTCAAAATCTTTGGAGCAAATAAACATCATGAGCAGCCCAGTTGCTAAACTCGTTTTTTCCTCGCACTAAAAAAATTAATAAATACATAAAATAGAAACATCAAACTGCAGTTTGATTAGTCTTTGAAAAAACATATCGGCTGCGATCTTTTTGATGGAGAGTTCGTTCTACCTCTTCTTGAAACGGCTTCAAAGTACAGATAGGTACTTATTGTCAGAATATCTAATGTTTTATAATTCTTGGCCAAATCAGCAAAACTTACAAGTCTCTCTCTGTTCTACTATGGTTTGTGTGTGATATCGATGTATGGTGCAAAACTTATTCCATTATTAATAGCAACGTTTATTTAAAAAGATTTCTTGCAACAAATACATGATAATTTTGTGGACAGCAAACTAATGACCTTTGAAAAATTGTAGCTGATTTTCGAGAACCTCACGACAACAGCTATATTAATATAAAATTAATACTCCTTGAAGATGGAAAAACCAGAACACGTAAAATGAAGGGAGAAAACTCCCAGAAATCAGGTTTTAGTGAAAAAGCTATGTAACCAGGTGAATGGATTAAATACTTATTTACAAATGACGAAGATCCTTCATTAAAATTAACTGATATTAATTTATCTGGCAAATACAAAATGGCAAAGGCAGTTTCATGTAAAACACGTTATATCGAGCGCCAGTGAAAAACTACAGATGGGAAGTGACTGTTAGCCAATAAATACTCCATAAATACATGTTTTAATATGTTATAGGCCTAATACGAATAAGAAAGAGAGTATATACTGTTATGAGGAATTTAAAAAAACTACGAAACCTAATATATCTGCCGTAACGTTTGGTGACCATCACGGGGAAATGAATGCAGCTGTTGTAGGGTTGGTTTATTAACATAATAAACCGTTTAGAAGAGGGTCCATAACCGTAATGGATCAGATCTTCAACTACAATTAAAGATCTGAACATTTCGAGACTTCATTTGGAAGGGCACTAATCTTCGCAGTACACACGCACACACACTGGAGCGACCTGTGTTCGTTCACTCAGTACTCCCACAGCGAGAAGTAGCTAGGTATCCACTCGCGGTCACTTCCAACTCCTCTGAAGCCCTGCTATATTTATACTTCCGCGATATTCCTCAGCCTGATGCGAACAAAGCTTAACCGAGTCTAGAACATTACACCAAAGGGATAAGGGGATAACGTACCACATTCGTGAGCGCTCAGTGTAATACTATTTTGCACGAGAAGGCATTACCCACACGCCTATTTTCTCCCTGTTTTAATTCATATTCATTATAAATGAAATATTATAATTTACAGATAAAATACTGTGAGGATTATTTATTGTGAGTTTCTAGATTTGACGCAATCGCGTGTTCGTGTTTTCTTAGCCGCGGGTTCACGCACCGTCGTCTTGCAACTCGGCAGTTGTGCGTCGCGGGGCGCGAGAGCAGGTGTTGGTACCAAGTTGTGGAGAGAGGTTGACCAATCACAAACCAGCGTGGACACTTGAGTGCCGCTCGTAAGTTCGGACACGGTTTAAGCCTAGGCAGGCTTCGGCCTGGCCAAGGGCGCAGGTAGTTAATTGCGTGATTGGTGTGTGCGTCGCGGGAAAAACGTCATTATCTTTGCGGGAGCGTAAGACAGCTCGAATGCAGTGCAGTGAACGGTGAGAGGCGTGAGCGATCCAGCTATGGAAGGTGTTGACCCTGCTGGAGAGATAGGAGAGAGAGNGTAAGTTCGGACACGGTTTAAGCCTAGGCAGGCTTCGGCCTGGCCAAGGGCGCAGGTAGTTAATTGCGTGATTGGTGTGTGCGTCGCGGGAAAAACGTCATTATCTTTGCGGGAGCGTAAGACAGCTCGAATGCAGTGCAGTGAACGGTGAGAGGCGTGAGCGATCCAGCTATGGAAGGTGTTGACCCTGCTGGAGAGATAGGAGAGAGAGAGAGGAGATAGAGAGAGAGAGAAAGAAAGAGAAAGGCAGTGCAGGTTCAGCCAGGGTCCGGCTAAACCGTAATGTAGAAACGGTTTAAATTAAGTGAAATGTAGAACCCCTTAAAGCAGACGTCCAGCAAATGTGGTTTAGATTATTCTATACGGCTCCACTGGCAACGGCACTCAGGCCAGTGATACTCAGGTTAAATTGATGATTTGATTTAACCTGCGCCCCACGGGAGCGTAAGACAGCTCGAATGCAGTGCAGTGATCGGTGAGAGGCGTGAGCGGTCCAGCTATGGAAGGTGTTGACCCTGCTGGAGAGAGAGGAGAGAGAGAGAGAGAGAGAGAAAGGCAGAGAAAGGCAGTGCAGGTTCAGCCAGGGTCCGGCTAAACCGTAATGTAGAAACGGTTTAAATTAAGTGAAATGTAGAACCCCTTAAAGCAGACGTCCAGCAAATGTGGTTTAGATAATTCTATACGGCTCCACTGGCAACGGCACTCAGGCCAGTGATACTCAGGTTAAATTGATGATTTGATTTAACCTGCGCCCCACTGGTTAATTAATGTTTTTTTTTTCGCAGAGAGATAATAAGTGATTGAGCTTTATAATTTATCAATGTGGGAAATCTAGCAAATGTGTTACANTGAATGTTTTTTTTCGCAGAGAGATAATAAGTGATTGAGCTTTATAATTTATCAATGTGGGAAATCTAGCAAATGTGTTACAGAAATCATTCTTTTATTAAACGCGGAATTAAGTACGGAGATGAGTATCGTTATTTTTAATTATGCTTTGGCCATCACCCACTTAAGTATATATTACTGAATTGAAAGACTTATTGGATAATGATGACTAGGCAATTCCCACGAAAACCTCTTGTATGAGGAAGTATGAATCTGTACAGCGAGTGCTGACGGAGGTTACGGCCCCCGTCTTCCACGAATGTATTTACCTGCCATCTGAGTGAAAATGGAGACACGTCCCTACCCCATAATGTTACAACGTGGGTCGCAGTTACGGAAATGATTAGGGGAAGCAGCCTTCTCTTAACAATATAAGTTAGAAGTTCAATTCAACCAAAAATAAGGTACTTTTACGTTAACACACGTATAACATGCTTGTGATACACGACATTTTTAGAAAAGAACTAAAAATGTCATGCACGACGTGATTTGTCAAACGTTTGATTCAAAACGCGTGAAGACACCGCAAATAGACTATAAGCCTAAGGTCTCTCTTCTTATTACTGGCTCGGAATCATAAAGGGCCTGTCCCTTAAATAAAGGCCACACATATGTACAAGTGTATAAAGTCTAGCATTCCACCAACTGAATTTGCGAAATTTCCGTTCTCTGTGGATAATGCTCTCTGACATTCCCTGGTTATTTTTAAAATCTCCATATCAGTCAACGNCCGAAATTTCCGTTCTCTGTGGATAATGCTCTCTGACATTCCCTGGTTATTTTTAAAATCTCCATATCAGTCAACGGGAAAAATTAATTCATAGCGTCGCTCACCGACAAATAAATCTGTCTATCTTCTGTGGAAACAAGACCCGTATTTCATAACCGTGTGAAATAATGGACTGCAAAAGCCATCTGCCTCGCCATTGTCAATACCAATCGGAACGATACGTGCAAGAGCAAAAGCCGAAGTTGCCGATCGTAACACAACTTCTAAAAGCATCTGAAGCAGAAAATCTGATAGAATTGTGAAATAGGTCTGGGTATCTACGATAAAACATGCAAAATAAGTGCAAGAAATAGAATTTCATCGTCGAGCTGTGCTTGGCTAATTGAAGATATCGAAATTATTGCACAGGACAGTGAAAACGATACCACNGAATTTCATCGTCGAGCTGTGCTTGGCTAATTGAAGATATCGAAATTATTGCACAGGACAGTGAAAACGATACCACAGCATCAGAATATTAAATATTACTTCTGTACTAGAAGCAAACGCAAATAAATGTATAACTGTAGTTTTGCGATATGNAGCATCAGAATATTAAATATTACTTCTGTACTAGAAGCAAACGCAAATAAATGTATAACTGTAGTTTTGCGATATGCACGTATAACCTACTGTTTGTAGTTCTTCTACCAGTAACATGCATTTTCCTAAAAATATATAACTCGCAAATGTATTTCGCGCGTTTGTATTATATTCAAACCCCTCTTCGCCCTTATCGACTCTGAAGACTCTGTTGTTAAGAGCTGCCCAAATTCTCCATTCCCTCTAAATGTCATACGACCGAGCGGACATTCCATAAACGCGGCAATATGTCTGGGAGCTTCGAACACATTGGATGACCTTGGAAGCCCAGAAGGTCAACGCGGACTGTATAAAATGTTCGGGAAATTTCAAAACTGTCACTAATTATTGTCGAATATACTTTGGAAGGCCATACACGCTTGAAGTATTGTCTTAAGCTATTTATGTGGCTAAAAACTGTCGGGAAGAAGGGCATAGACATAAATTATACAGCCCCGTCGAAACAAGTGGTTTGAAAATCTAATCCCTAATAATTACGTAATGTGGTAAAGGAGCTATGTGTAGCGTTAATCCGNGAATAATTGGTGTTATTTGCGTAAGCTTTGAAATTATATATATATATATATATATATATATATAAGTTTTTTTATTTGTTTAGAGATAGAAAGAAAATGGAAGATAAAACGTTTGACTATATTTTTACACGATTATAGTCATTGAAGTAACTTGGGTAACATTGTACCACACATTTTCGTTCAAAGCAAATATTCCCCCTCCCCCATAAATAGTTTATTGTTAAATACTTTATTTGTAAGGAACATGGTAGTGTAAAGGTATTCTTCAAACCTTCATTCAAAATAAAATTAGGCATGAGGTACAAAGTTGCCCTTATGATACAAAGTTACCGAAAATGTCAGTATGATTACCGATGGTAAAACTCATAAGACACTAATAAAGAGATACAACACACACTAATAGCGAAAAGTAATGTTAAAGTTGCCCTGTAGTACGTAGCGTAGTAAAGATAATATGTAACCGTTTTCAAAGAAAATCAAACACAACAAATAAATTACGNGGGGGGGGGCTTCTCCTGTACCTGATCCCTAACGTATAACAGGAGACAACTTTCACAGCCTAACAACCATGACTTGGACATTTCATAGTTCAGGTACCACCACCAAGGGCCTCTAGGAAAATATGTCCCTCCCCCTGATTGCCCAACCACGATCAAGCTGTTCAGTCAGGCCTCAGCTTATTTCCACTCTAAGCGTAAATACGGTTATCCGTACGGGAAATTTCATACTGTGGGTCTTCCACCTCCGAAGAGGGAGACGCCAGACTGCCTTAAGCAACTTCGGACCCGGCAAAAGGGCCAGTCCGTTGTTAAGGGAGGAGTTTAAAACCGAACTGAGGGACGGAGCCACATGTGTGCAGTCACGTGACACGTGCACACGCTCAACACATAGCACGAACCCGGCCGTATCCCGTGAAGGGTCACATAAACGGATGATCTACTCCAAGGCACGTACAAAACTTTTCTCGTGCCACGAACCTACAATGTTTAGACAACTTAGAACAACACTTCGGAAATTAAAATATTTTAAAAACTTTAAAAAACCTGCACATTTTCAAAATTCCCCTTTTTATTAATTACAACAAAACTAAAGTAGAGCCACAAACCAGGCAGTGATGCCTCCCTCCTCTCTTCCTGTGCAGGCAAGGGGAGGGGAGGGGAATATTTCTGGAACACCTGGGCTAACTGGAGAAACTCAGTTGGCCCATAAATGTAAGCTGCAGAGGGCAACCTGTGTAACAATAAATTGGGATGGTGCAAGGAGTTGGGAAGGGGCTAATCTTGCTCCTTCCTAATCTCCCTGTAGACTATATGAAACCCCGTTTGGGTGGTAAAGGGCCCCTCACGGGGCCTGGGCAACCCCCGCTCTGAGCTTCGACAGTGATGAACAATGGCGGACTCCAAGGCACGACTTACAGGGTTCCTACCCCCGGGCACTGTCTTCCATTAACCTCGAACGATTACCCGCTCTGGTGGACGAAGTCCTCATTTCTTCAGGCTAGGTATACCCGAGTATTAACATGTTCAGGTTACCATTTCTGTTGCATCAGGGCTGACCCAGATTGAAACACAGGCTTGGTTTCGCACAGCCCACCCCCGAGCTGATCAAGTCAGCTTGCACGCTGTCCACGGCGTTCAGCCAGCGCAGGACTTTGCTGGCGAACTCCGACAGCGACGCTCTCGCAGTGCTATCGGCAGCTTTGCTAGAGAGATCGAGCTTGTGAACTTCGAAGCATCCGTAAATTTTCATGATAATTCGAAAAGACACTTCTGCGGAATAATGCCTCGNTCGAGCTTGTGAACTTCGAAGCATCCGTAAATTTTCATGATAATTCGAAAAGACACTTCTGCGGAATAATGCCTCGCTAAATAACTACGTTCCAAAAAAAGAACGGCGAACAAGAAGAAAAGGATATGATAAAAAGAGCAGAAGCATCCGTTACTGAAGTTACTAAAACGATTGAAACGGGAAATATTAAAATATGTNGGATATGATAAAAAGAGCAGAAGCATCCGTTACTGAAGTTACTAAAACGATTGAAACGGGAAATATTAAAATATGTTGTGTTTGCAACTGTGATCAGAACCAGTTTAACTATGGGATTTAATGCGAAAGGACGTAGTGCAAATAATAAATGGATAGAAAGATACCAAACCGACGATGCAATCCATGCAATGCACACAGAATAGTGGTCTTATTCCTTTAGTGCCGTATCTCTGGAACCACTGAGATGTTTAAGTCAAACTTGTAGAAAAGTAAAAACAGGACACACTCTAAATTCTCTAAGTAAAAAATATATAATATTTAATTTCTTTTGTAGTGCCACCAAAAAGTATGGTTATACATCATAGTTTAGGAACTACTAAACCGATTAGTATCAAATCTGCTAGAAAATTCGTTCTGGCGATCCGATTTATTAAACATAAGATTCTCTATCTTAGCTTTTGGCAGTCATCAAAAGTACGTCGTATACCTGTAGAGGTAATATCAGTATATTTTTGTTTATCTCGTAATTAATTCGGCGTCGTGGCGTGACGTCCGTTACTGTTGCTCCGAAACATNTATCAGTATATTTTTGTTTATCTCGTAATTAATTCGGCGTCGTGGCGTGACGTCCGTTACTGTTGCTCCGAAACATCAGTCGCTGTGGTTTCGCAAGCGGACTGTAAAGCACGACTAGCGCTCGCAATTCCCTCTGGATTCCGTCTCAAGGACAGGAATGGGGAAAGCAAACAACGAACGATAAGNCACGACTAGCGCTCGCAATTCCCTCTGGATTCCGTCTCAAGGACAGGAATGGGGAAAGCAAACAACGAACGATAAGACATGTTTGAACGACAAATACAATACTGTAACTGCATCTCTCCGGGAATACCAACAATTAATTCAGTATTATGACTGTACTAAATCCCGCCTCTTCCTAGCAAATAAAAGTGTAGCGTTGTTATCTACGACAATACAAATGACTAATGGTAGACAAACTATGGAGTGGTTTTTTTTTTTACTTTGCGAGTTGTTATTCAGAAAAACTTAATTATTGCAGTCTCTCTAGCATGTCGCCTATGTCAACCGTGTATCGGGNTTTGCGAGTTGTTATTCAGAAAAACTTAATTATTGCAGTCTCTCTAGCATGTCGCCTATGTCAACCGTGTATCGGGTAAAAGATTAAATGCCATACTCCAGCTATGTTACAGTCTTTCATGTTTATGAGCAGAGACCCGGAAATGTCGCGGATTCATTCGACGTCAAGCAAGAGACTATCCTTTACGCATTTGAGCATCGGTTAGTTATTCATTTTATGTTAATCCAGTTTATAGTCCATTCACGGTTATTTCACACTTTTCAGAAGCCCTGCTAAAGATCTAATTNCATTTTATGTTAATCCAGTTTATAGTCCATTCACGGTTATTTCACACTTTTCAGAAGCCCTGCTAAAGATCTAATTCCTGGATATTCCTACGCCTCGTGCAAACAAAGATTAACTGAATCTACAAAATTACACCAACGGGACAGCGCACCGCATTCGTGCACGCTCTGTGTAACAATATTTTGCATAAGAACTATTTCTTACTAGGCATTAACCAACACACCTATTTTTTCACTGTTTTTATTCATATTAATTATAAATATTATAATTTATAAATAAAATATACATAAAATTTAATTTTAATTTACAATAAAGTACTTTTATGTTAAAAACCAGTATAAAACGCTTGTGATAGATATCATACTTAGGAAACAACCACACAATCCTTGTACGAGTGTTTTTTGTTTGTATTTAATGTCTCGTCATTTTTTTAGGTTTTGGTAATTTTCTCGTGTGATTGCTACGTTTTTTTTTTGTTAAAGTCACTGCTCGAGTTGTTCCCTTATTGTCTTTCAGTTTTGCTATTTCCCGTACGACAGAAGAGTCTTTTAGTTGTGGCTGGAGTGTTACGTTATTATAAACTATTGTATTTTNTTTGCTATTTCCCGTACGACAGAAGAGTCTTTTAGTTGTGGCTGGAGTGTTACGTTATTATAAACTATTGTATTTTAATGTCACTTTTCTGTCATTGTTTGTACATTGTATTGTGAATAAACAACATCATCAATTAATAAACAAATANGCGCGCGCAGCACTACGTTGTCACGTAAAATCTTCGCCCGTAAAACCGACTTTACAGGCAACCATTTTTTAATGTCACTTTTCTGTCATTGTTTGTACATTGTATTGTGAATAAACAACATCATCAATTAATAAACAAATAGNTTTTAATGTCACTTTTCTGTCATTGTTTGTACATTGTATTGTGAATAAACAACATCATCAATTAATAAACAAATAGCATGTTCCCGACTGAGACACAATCACGCCAGTTCACTGCCTTGCGCGTACGGGCGAAATGCCATGCGATGTGCGTGCCTCCGTTGCCCTTAAAGTTCCCAGAATTCTAGACTTCGAGCAGGTAAACTACCGCCTGTCAGGCGGCACCCTTACGTGTCGTTTAGGACAATCGAAAATGTTTTATATAATTTCTTGTTAATTACCATTTAACAAACATATGCAAAATAAATATCGTACTTTGTCTAACACACGAAACGCATTTTACTTGTGCAACAGAGAGTTCTTAGTGACCAGCAGACCACTCTCACATGCATAAAACTCGCCCCCAACTCCACAACCATGTCATCCATGATGCACGTATACCGGAGGCGAATAAGAATGATAGCATAAAGTGGATCAATAGCAGCCTTATGATATCCAGTTTAAGAGGGTGACTGTAAAAAAGCAAAAATATTAATTTCCTTTTTTACTTTTAATTACCGGGCACGTCTCCTCTTTTATGTTTTCCTCCTCTCCAAGAAAAATACAAGCAATTTTCAAAATCAAATAGCATTACAAAATTTATGCAAAAATTACATTAAAATATTTAAAGATTATAACTTCGAAAACATTATACAATTATGGAGTTACAATAAAAATGTGCCGTTACAAAAATATATAGTTACAGAAGTATATACAATTACTTAACTGGCACCAATTTCCCCCAATTTAAAGTTTACTATATTCCCAAATGTACATGTATCGAGCGAGACCAAACCACTAATTGTGACCTTCCCTTGAGTGTCCGCCGTCCCTTAGTTCGCCAGGGTATTTATAGCGAAGTTCTTACAACCGCCGTCCACACATAATCTGTGGAGAACATCCTTGAAACGGAAGCAGATCTTCGTCCAATCCAATTCCAAGGCGGTGCTGACGTCACAAGGCGACCTCCTCTCAGCCGCGGCTAGGTGGAAGGAAACGCCACGCGCTCAGTATAGTTCCGACCTTCATCGAACCACCCAGCACCCGCGTCGCGGAGTCTAACGCCTCCTCGGCTGCCGTCAACGGGCAATGTCTTCGAAAACCTAAGTACCCATGATCGGCGTGAGGCTGCGTAGCTCCGTCGCATTTGTTAACGTATTCATGAATCACATAATAATGTAATCCTACGAGAAATTTACAGCACTCCTTTAATTCTGTAAATTATAGAATTGTTGTATATGCTTCCTGACTATATACAATTGGGAAGAAAAGACATCAATGATCAATACCTTCCGTACACACATTTAGCCTCTACATCACAAAAGTGTAGTTAGTGGCTTATCATGAATTTAAAGGTTCATTCGAGAACGATTTTTGATTTTATGACCATGAATGTACCAGACGTGATGTGGCACATCTGTTGGTGGTTGATTTACTTCAGCTTTGCTTCGACTCGCTATAATATTGTATAACATTCGTAAAATTTGAAACACCAGGCCAAGATTTGAACCCGCCGACCCCGAATGTTTTGTGTGAAACTATGAAACTCTTGCTACGATTTCGATGAGCGAAATTTTATGCTGCCGAAGACACTTGAAGCGGGACGTAGAAAGGTGACATTTTATGAATGGCAGATTGTAAAAACGCGTGCTTTTTTTTTTTTCAGATCCCGGCATAGCCTATCTGGGAGGCAGTACATTACGACTTTTCTAAGACGAATCCAACTTAACTTCAGAGTGATCACAACTAGGAGTTTATAAAAAAAATTTGGCATAGAGTTGAAAGTTAAAATAACGCGCTGCATGTAACAGAGCCCGCCTTCCTGTAGCTATTTTACGCTTGAGGCATACAAGCGCGGGAGCGATAAGGGCTACACTGATGTGCTTCAAGTGCGTCATATCGCCGCTAATCGCATGGCTCTGAACTGGCGGGAAGTGTTCTCGTCGGGCTGCGTTTATCTATGAAACATTCAGCGGTGACCATATTCATTTATTAGAGGAAATTATGTAGCAAGGTTCAACGTAAGGGCCCTTGAGTAGTTTTGTAAATATTTGACGCGTACATTTGGAGATACGGCGCTTTGAAAAAGCAGTTTTTAATCATGTTGTAGCGTTCTGAAATGAGTGTTATTTCAGTATATCAGCTCATTGGACGCGCGTTTAGTAGTTTCGTTGAAAACCGTGCATATCAAACACTGTGCAGCGCAGTTCAAGCGCCTCATAGACTATCCCCTTAAAACTTCACCGTCAACCGTACTTTTTTTTACTATTCCTGATTTTTGTTACTGGTCTTCTGTGTATGATTTGGTGTATTCTGTCTCAAAAGAGAATTTGATTGACTGGTTTGGTATTCTTGTAGGAGTTACGTGTGTGAAGGATGTGATTTAATGTAGGTTTTCTTGCATTTAAACTTTGCTTTTTTTTTTTTTTTTATTTGGGCTTATTGCATTGTCAATGATGAACGGGTGGAGGCATTTGAAGTTGAAATCGGTGGAGTTTTCTCAGCTGGGTGAGTCGTTGCTATCGTCGCTGGAGCTGAAGTGGAGAGATTTCGGCGGCTCTTAAAGGTCTTGAGAGCCGATGAGCGTGAGACGAGGTGGCTATGGAGCAGCGCCGAAATGCAACGGTGGAGGAAGCGGGAGATCCCCGAGAAAACCTGCTGACCAGCAGCATCGTCCGGCACGACTCCCACGTGCGGAAATCCGGGAGCGACCCCACCTGGGATGGAACCCGGTTCACCTTGGTGGGAGGTTAGCGTCCTAGCCGCTGTAACGTGGAGTTTGACCTGGGTCTGGAGTCTTCACTGAAGGACGAGTCATCGGTGCTGCTGCATTCTTCATAGTCGTCGTGCTCCACGGGCCCTTCTTGTGGTGGCGATCTCTGAGGTGGTTAGATGAGAGGTATAGGGGGGGGGCGTGTACTAGGTTGAGCACTGGCGCCACAAGGTTCCTGTTGAGGGGATCTGTGTAGCGTTGCCGCTCGTCACCGCTGGCCGGCTACGGTGTACGCGTATGCGCAGCAGGGCAACGCAGAGCGGCGCCGAGGCAGGGGAGGGTCGCTCAGCCTCTGGCGAGAGCACATCTTCCCGTGGAGCAATGCAGCTCCGGGCGGGCTGGCTGATCGATAAGGAGGGGGTGGCGGGGTGCACCGACCGGTTCCCAAGAGGCCGCGCTAGGTAACTTCTTGTAACGGTATCCCTCTTCACAATCCGGTCAGTGCGCCCGCCGCCAGGATGGTCCTCTCCATCACGCGCAAACACTTAGTGCTTACAATTCGCAGTTCGCGTGGCCAACTGACGATCCGCAATACCTGCACAATCACCAACCCGATACTTCCTGGAGATCCAGCTCTGTAGCGCGATTATGTAACTCGATATTCTCGAAACGAATAAGCTCATTACAACCCTGATAACGAAATTTGTTGGGTTTATCGATCGCCGCGTAACGAAGATGCTGATACCGATCCTTACAGCTAATTGACGAATTCAAACGGTACTCATCATAATGTACGTATTTATCAAAGAGGTAGGAAATGGCGGCAATTGCTTGTCCCGCATATAAAATTTAATAATATCGATGTTTTAAATGCAAACACATTTCAGATCCTTCCAAAATAGGAATAAAAATGTATAAATACGCAAGCGTTTCTCAGCGTACAATTATTTTGCTTTTGTGAAACAAATGAATATTCTGTACACTTATAAATGCTTTGCAAGGTTTCTTAGAGTTAGCATAAGTCCTAAAATTAACGGCTTCTGTGCTTTACAATTTAATTCGCGTGGTTTCAGGTTATGAGCTTACAGCTGTTCACAAATACCTGCCACTTACAACTTTATAAATGAAGCTAACTTAATAGTCATCGTCGACTGCGAGTGTTTATAATGAGGCTTATTTTCACTGGTTTCACTCATGTGGCTCACCTTACCTAACTATGGATCTCAGCAACGCAACTCGAATCCGAATGTTACCCAGGGGTTTCGTGCCCCTCGTTAAGATAGCGAGTTTTTTCGGTTCCCCTACAGCGTGGTTAACGAGGATTCTTGATACGATACCAACATGTTTAGGCAAGCAGACGTTGCAGAATCACTCCTTAGCGAACGAGTAACAGAATAACGCTACTGAGGGCTCAGTCCGGACGCTATTGCATGGTATGGGTTCGATTCCCAGCAAGGGCGAAAGACACTGTCCGCTCCTGTCACAGTCAAGTGTTTGTGTGCGTAAGGGTGATGGTGTAAGCCTTCACAGGAAACCAAAGGGGAACACGAGATCGTTGAATAATTTCTTGAGGTAACTTCACATTAGTGTGGTAGGTTAGTAGAGAAGTAGAATTCCTGTGTAGTTTTTATTCCCAAAGGTCTTAAAAAGTTGTTATTATTTTTCATGACAGCACACAAACAGCGCCTACGCTTTCATATGTATTCGCAAGTCATAAAAATTCTGCGCCTCTTCATGAACACAAAAGACGTTAAGGTTTTTTATACCTCCACTTGCGTGGGGGTCATAATTGCCTGGCGGCAGGTGATGACCTTGAGAAGTGCGCACCTACGTGTACTTCCATCGCGCAGAACAAGCCTAGACCGACACTCGCCATCTAGACATGCCACGCGACACACTTGCTACGAGGACGCGGCCGCTGACCTTGAGATCCAGCCTCGTTTTCGTGCGGTGCGCACACGTGACAAGGGTGACACCCGCGACAACGCAGTCGTCGCATGCGTGTAACAGAGCCGCCACGGCTGAGTGGTGCTGGCGCCACGACGAGCCGCTGACCTGCCACCCCAGTGTGTTTGTAATACAAGTTTTTAAAACAAACTATTTTACGTGTGTACAATCTGTTTGCACGCGAAAAGAGATAACTCTCCAGACTAGGGTGGAACACAACTATCAACAGATCACGCTTATTGCAAATGATATTGTGAAGCTCTTCGTCATGGCAATAAACTACATTTTCAGACTGTTACAGTGTTAAATATTCTGGGTGAATTCCTTTGAAACCAGTATAGGCCCTACGTTGAACTTTGCTACGAACTTCCACCAATAAAATTATAAAGTCAACGCTTCAAGTTGGGTGTGCCATCGTCGCCCTTTTTGCAATTGTGCCTCAAAAGCGAAAAATATCTTCAGGTAAAGGGCGCCTTAAGAATCGTGTGTGTTTATCTCTCTCCTACTGTCTATTCTTTTCAGTTACATACGACGATTACTCTAGGTTGTCAAATTAGGTTTAAACCGAAATGTATGCATTTACCAGACGGGAGTATTTTAAGACTGATTTCAAAAGTTTCTCGCTAACACTCAAGGACTGTCATATATCCTCGCTGTAAAACCTGGCGCACCGGGTGCATTAGGAAAACACCACAGCGGGCTCCTGCAGCCCAGACTGGAGTTAGCGCGCTCCAATTGGCCGGCGTCGCTGTGAGGCGGGATCTGGGGGCGGGCGTTGACCTCTGGCGGCGTGGGACTCGGACGCCGCCCGCGATAATTAAATTACGCGCACCGTTAAGCCATTCAGCGGGAACTCGCGTCCAGCCACCGGCCTCGGCGCTCCTTCCACACCGCCTCTCTGCACCGACTATAGTCCATTCGTGGTTACATCCAACTTTTCTAAGATCTGCTTCCAGGGTATTCCTCCGCCTCGTGCAAACAAAGCTTAACCGAGTCTATAAAATGTAACCAAAGTGGCAACGCGCCGCATTCGTGCGCACTCTGTGTAATAATTTGCATAGTAACTATTTATTACTAAACGTTACCAACACACATACTTTCCCCCTGTTTTATTCAAATTAATTTTAAATTAAGTATTATAATTTATACATAAAATATAACTCTGGTTGATACATGATATATTTAGGAAACAAACAAGCACATCATACATGGGCTGATTTTTTAAATATTCGATTCAAAACGTGTGAATAGACTATACCTTTGTCCCCCGGCTCCGCATGGAGAATGGAGAGGGTGGATGGGGGAAGTTGGGTTGCTGGCTGTTTAAGGGGTGTACAGAGAGAGAGAGAGAGAGAGGGAACAACCGTGTAAAGATACAGAGGGTATGGAGGAGAACAGAGCTGGTCCAGTTTGCCCAAGCCCTCATTTCCCTTCGGCTGGCATCGCTTTTGTGTAATCTGGCAGCAATTTTAATTTAAATTTTTGCACAAAAATTATAATTCTTACGGCATAAAAACAGCCACAAAAAAACGTTAATTTTTTTTCTTAAAAATATTTTTATTCGGGAAACTTACGTTTTGAGCCGACCTCCGTGCCGTAGTTGATCAGGACGCCAGCTTACGGTGCGATTGGCCGTAAGTTCAGGTCACGGTTAAGATATTCAATGTTATTTAGTGTTTATGTTGCGCTTAGCTTGTTAGTCGTCGTTTGATAAGCCTGCCGTCGTAACACGGGGACATCAATAAGTTGACCGCAGCTTTCCTCAGTCCAAGAGAGTGGTTGAGGCGTGCGAGGGCAGAGGCGGCAGCAGAGCGTAGTTTCGTCAGGGAGTTCAAGCACTACTGCCTACGCCAACTAATGATGGTTCCACGCCCACCGACATTTGTCAGAATGCCAGGGGTACTATTCTGTAACTTTTTACGTGTCTTTATAATGACCGTTACTGCAGAACTATACCTTTACGAGGCGGTGTGGTATTCTGTAACTCAAAATGCCATGACGGTCTTTCGAAAGGGTGAGGCCGAGCGACGGGGACAAACTAAAAAAAAAAAATCACGTCAACATATACCCGGAAATGTACAGAAACAATATAATTAGAGTAACTGGACATGTGTTGTAAATGAGATCAAACAAGGGAGGCATGAAAGATGAGAAGCAAACCGCGAAGGGGAGAATCGTCAGCGAGGACATGGCCCCACGGAACAACACCCGTATCACACACAGCTTGTTTATGTCTTGGAGAAGCTTGGTTAGTGAGTGGATGTGTGTTTTGTAGCGCATGTTAAATGGTCCGTTATTTATACCGGGAATAAGCCGAGATGATCTTCGCCTACGACCAGGCGAATGGAAATGGCCGGGAGGCCGCACGGATGTACCGGATGAAATAACCCTCGCAGACCACATCCGACCCGTAAGACTTGGGCAGCTGTGTTTCGGCGTGTGTGTGGAACGGGGTCCTTCGGTGGCACGGGAGACGACGGAGGGCGTGCATGTCATGTTCGCACATTAGAAAGACATTGACTGGGGTTTACCCAGTGCAAGCAGCAGACAGGTAGATCGCCGGCGTAGTGTCGACCAAAGGATGGAGTTGCGTATATTATATGACAACCACTCATATCTCTACCACCTACAACTTGCGCAGGGATTATTGCGTGCGATATTTCCTCCAAGGTCTTGTCTCTAGATTTGCAGCAGGCCACGACCATAATGAGATTTTTGTCGTCAATCCTTTTCCGAATGAAGCAAAGTTTGGTAGTGATGGCATTATAAATCTCTACAACTGTCATCTGTGGGATACAGATAATCTCCATGGTATGGTTGAATCGTCCCTTCAGGAACGATTTAGCATCTCTGTTTTGGGCGGGGATTATCGGCGACCAACTAATTGGGCCAGTCCTCCCACGGCGCCTCAACGGACAGACGTATCTGGATTTCCTGCATAACTCTCTGCCTCTCGTGCTGATGGATGTTCCATCGACGGTACGACGGGTGNACAGACGTATCTGGATTTCCTGCATAACTCTCTGCCTCTCGTGCTGATGGATGTTCCATCGACGGTACGACGGGTGATGCGCCTGCTGTACGATGGAGCTCCTGCCCACTTCCGAATCACTGTTCGCCAATATCTCAACATGATTCTTCCTGGAACGTGGATTGGACGAAGAATCTTCAAAGCCTTCATAATACCGCTTCTCCTCCACGCCGCTACAATTTGGACATCGGCTGCAGCCTACATCCATCGACCACTGTACTCAGCCTTCTACAAAAGACTCCACATAATAACCGGCACGTCTTACCGCACTCGCCATTTAGACATCCTTCAACAAACAGAAATGAATACCCTCATCCAATCAATAAAAACAACAGTACATAACATCAGAGTCAAAATACCAGAAAGCGAGAACCCGATCAGAGAACTTGACATCAACCTCCTGCTTTCTCTACAGCCCACCTAAAAGAAACCAACCAAGAACGAATGTATGCTGCGCGACTACCAGAAGAAGATTAACTACATCAAGAAACAGAAGACAAAGAAGACCTGAAGAAGGAGAAGGAAATACTACAAACGACACCGACAGAAGACAGAAGAGAACAAGGCAGAAAATCTCCCACCAGCTACATCCTCAACAGAAAAACCATGGCCGCATATAAAACCACAAGGGGAAAGTATTTTTTTGTTACCGGGAGTACTCCCCTTTTACAGCAAAAATAAAAAACTAAGAAAATACAATAAATCCTACTAATATATAAATGCGAAAGTGTTTTCATTTGTTTGTCCTTTCACGTCGCAACGGATCGACGTGATTTTTTGCACAGAGATAGTTGGAGGGACGGGTAGTGACATAGGCTTCTTTTTATCCCGAAAAAATATCTCATTACCTTAGGAAAAAATTGATGTCAATACCATAGTGCATACCATAATTGTGGTANTTTATCCCGAAAAAATATCTCATTACCTTAGGAAAAAATTGATGTCAATACCATAGTGCATACCATAATTGTGGTACAAAGCAATTCGGACAATGATTATGGTGCAACGTATCATAACTTTAATATTTTGTACGATAATCCAGAAATTCGTACCATCGTGAACTCTGCGCTACCCAAGCTTGCCTTTCAGCTTGGAATGAAGGCCGTACAATAATTGGTTCTGCACCACACATATAGTTCTTTCGTATTTTAAAATTTGTACCCAAACTTACCTTTTGGCTTTGAATGAACATGGTTGGGCCGTACCACTGTTGGTTCTGCACCACACATATCGTTATTTCGTACGATAATTTCGAACTTCGTACCATAATAGACTCTGCACCACCCAAGCTTTCTTTTCAGCCTTGAATGGATATGGTTGGGCCGATTTACGCAGACATTGGTGGCTAGGCTTCATTTCAAGCCGGCATATAAATGACTTCGTTGAATTTCAGCTTGACGAAATTCAGTTTGACGACAAATATGAGAGTGCATCTCTACAATGACGTTGATACAGGCCATTATGCTGATACACTATTAAAAATTTGAGATGGGCGCTTAAAAACAGATGCCGAGGGCTGTGTGTCACTAACGGAGGAGTTTAATAATTTGGTGCAGAGTGATATGGAACTGATTGGTAGCGTTTATCCAGATCTACAAAGAAATATAAATGACGACCAGTGGCTACGTAAAATACCGATTGTAGCACCAAAAAATTACATCGTTAATGCTCTATTCGGTGTTTATGATCAGTGTCTGTCTACTAACAAATACCGTCATTTCTCCCTATAAGTTTGTTACTATAACCAAGTGAGCGAAACCGCGGGCAAAAGCTAGTAAAATATATACTCAAACCTAAAATCCCAAAAATTAACTACTAGAATATAAACAACGAAAACACTGAAAGAAAATCTCATTTGGGATAACAAACAAGATTGTCACATTTTACGAAGATGGCTAGTAAAATTTTTAGTTAGGAATGACCGAAAAAAGAAGGAGGTCTGTTGTATGGCCCACTTAGTCACCCAACCTTATCCCCCATGACTGCTACCTGTAGGGGCACCTGAAAGGTATCGTGTATGTTGACCCGGTGCTTAATCTGCAGACACTTGAGCAATGCGTCGACGAATACTTCGTCATTGTACGGGCTCAAGCGGGAACGCTGGGACGAGTGCGGCAGTTCACGACGCTACGTGCGGATGCATGCGGTGGGCACTTCCGGCATCTCTCGCGACATTGCCAGAATGACTGGTATGCCATAAACGAGTGTCCGCTGTTCTATAATTCACATTTGTGCTGGATTAGTAAGAAAGCGGCCCAATGTGTAGCCTCCTGGCATCAAGAACGACGATCAAAGGCAATAGTTAAGGAACTGAAAGTCGTTTGTTTACGGTCGAATTTTCAGCAGATTCACCATTTCATAAATACTTCGACTAACTTGGATATATTGTAGTTTCATTTAAAATAGGTTAGAGGAAACGCGCAAACCTCTCAGAGCATTTGCTTAATTATAAGCAGTATTGTAATATCAAATTCTACACACGATAATTCTGATAATGGCATTGGCATGATCAGAATTATCTCCAATGTTGGAACACGGAGAGTCGTTACTGAGCAGCTAGCACACGCACTCTGCCCTATTTCCCCTTTACGACCCCAACATGAAAAAGGCATTAGATTGGAGAGTAGTCTATGTCTCTTGTAAGACTTGTACCGCTGGCCCAGTATTTTATTTTTGTAATAATAAAGTTAAATGCGTGCTGCACTCTTTTGACATTGACTAGATATCGCGTGTCGAAGATTTAGTACGGAAAATAATGATTGCGAAAACAGATGTTTAGTCGTTTCATTTTGGAATATTGACTGTAGACGGAAACAGAAAACTGAAACCAATGTCCGGAAGCGAAATTTTACATAAATTATATTTGTGATTGGATATCACTACAAAAATACTGGGAGTTTTTTTAAAATAGTAACCGTTTAGAGCGCTAAGAAGGCAGCAGATTTAAACCACGGGTAGAAAAAAATCCATTGCACTTCACACATAACACCTAGAACACCGCCTCACGCCACAAGAATGCAGAAATGAAAATTAACACGTAATTCCCGACTAACGCAGGGTCACGTGTGATGGGTGAGACTATACTGAACCATTACCTTTTGGCATGCTTATGCGCGGAGGTAATTCCTTACATTCTTCCAGTGTCAGGCTAGACTTCNCGGAGGTAATTCCTTACATTCTTCCAGTGTCAGGCTAGACTTCAAGCATGTATACTCTAGTGGTCCTTTTATGATTGGAGCACAGTGGTTCTGACACGACCTGTTCAGCTCTTTAGCCAGTAATACACAGAAAGAAGTACTNAATTCCCGACTAACGCAGGGTCACGTGTGATGGGTGAGACTATACTGAACCATTACCTTTTGGCATGCTTATGCGCAGAGGTAATTCCTTACATTCTTCCAGTGTCAGGCTAGACTTCAAGCATGTATACTCTAGTGGTCATTTTATGATTGGAGCACAGTGGTTCTGACACGACCTGTTCAGCTCTTTAGCCAGTAATACACAGAAAGAAGTACTNATTTTATGATTGGAGCACAGTGGTTCTGACACGACCTGTTCAGCTCTTTAGCCAGTAATACACAGAAAGAAGTACTGTGATCGTATCACGTGTAGGGGTCGCGGGGGTGCAGTGGTCAGACTACTCGCCTCCCACCAAGGTGAACCGGGTTTGATTCCCGGCGGGTTCGCTCCCCGATTTTCGCATGTGGGTCTCGTGCCGGACAATGTTGCTGATCGGTGGGTTTCCTCGGAGATCTCCCATTTCCCCCGCCCTTGGATTCCGGCGCTGCTCCGTACTCGCCTCACTTCACCCTCATCGGCTCTAAAGATCTCGATGTTAAGAGCCGCCAAATCTCTTCATCCCACTTCGTATTACGTGTAACAAAGCTGAGTAAAAAGGTCACACCACGGTACCAGCCTACGAATAAACAACTGCGGTCCCAGTATGTAAAGGCCTGATAAGTATAGACTGCAGTAACGTGAATTCGCGAAATTCACGCACCACTAGTTATACTCTTTCTTTAAGGGGGGGGGGGAGAACGTGTCAGTGAA
>NQII01000058.1:1663463-1694768 GCA_002778355.1 Clitarchus hookeri | reverse complement strand
TGTATTTTACGTTGTATGTTGCGGTAGTTTTTGTGTGCAGTCATGAGTTCTAGCAAGGTGAATAAAAGAGAAGTCACCAACGCCCACAGGACATCATTAACCTCACAGAATCGTTGTATTCCCTAATTAGGCGAGGGGAAATGAAACCCTGCAACGTCATGGAAAGAGTGGCAGAAATGTTGAAACGCTTCAGATCCACAGTTCTAAGGTATGTTAAAATATATGCAGTATTAACCATTGCGTTTGCAAGTTGTGTGTGCTAAGGTCAATTATGTTGGCCTACGAAATGTGTTTACAAGAACATAAAGAAAATTTGTTAATAACTTGATAACATCGTCGAACGTTGTCTACGTGTCTTTTTAACGTTTTATTTGGGTAATTATTAAGTTTAGGGGGCTTTTCTGTAAAAAAAAAAAACAATAATTTCACGGAAAATGGTATATTTCCACTCCACTAATGATGCAGAACACGAATATACGACGGGCATTAACGTCCGACTAATTTCGTAACATGTGCCCACCTAACCTAACAGAACCTATCCCCACGATGGGTGAATCACTATTTTACATTTTTAAACTAACCTAGGATTGTTGGGTTTTACACTAACCTAGGATTGTAGGGTTATATAGACTCAAATGTGAGTGTATGAATCACCTAACCAAAAGGTGGTATTACAATGTGTAATTAAAAATAAAAACTACTTTGTGTTGGAATTTGTGTACCCCTGCGAGGGATTCTTCATAAACAACCCAATATATACAGTGGAAATTTATTATAAAGACAACTGACAATGGTAAGGAAAATTGCCTCTATAGTGAGTTTGTTATAGTCAATTAATTTTATATAGGTTATGGAGAGATGGTGCATTTTAAGATTCTGAAGAAGGAGCTTGTTTTGTATTTATAAGTTACATTGCGGCATTAATTGCCATTGTTATACGTCACTAAATAGATTACAGTCGATATAACTGGAACTTCCCCTACTATTAAACATATCTGTATCACTTCACTAAACATGAGAGGACATCGTAATCGATGAAATCGCAGTCATAATCTTTTAAGAAAACAATTGTGTATTAATGCATTTCCCCAACACCACTGTTCTACAGCCATTGTCTTTTAGTTATTGTAAATTATCAGTGTCATATTTTTCACTTTCAGTGCTACATAGCCAACCTAATTTGCATAATTTAAAAAGGACCATAATTCAGTTACTGGGTCAACTACAGTTACTGATACCAAAAACATACAAGGGTTTGTTTACAAATGATGTGTGACAATGTGATATGCTCTGCCGTGTGTTAGTTTAGGTTAGTTTAATAGGTGGCAGGTATTGGTTACTATATAACCCTACAATCCTAGGTTAGTTAAAAAATGTAAAATAGTGATTCACTCATCGTGGGGTTAGGTTCTGTTAGGTTAGGTGGGCACATATTACGAAATTAGTCGGACGTTAATGCCCCTCGTATATTCGTGTTCTGCATCATTAGCAGAGTGGAAATATAAGATTTTCAATGAATTATTTTTATTTTTACAGGAAACCCTATAAACTTAATAATTACCAAAATAAAACGTTAAAAATACACGTAGACAACGTTCGACGACGTTATCAAGTTATTAACAAATTTTCTTTATGTTCTTGTAAACACATTTCGTGGGCCAACGTAATTGATCTTAACACACACAACTTGCAAACGCAATGGTTAATACTACAGATATTTTAACATACCTTAGCACTGTAGATTTGGAGAGTTTCAACATTTCTGCCACTCTTTCCGCGACGTTGCAGGGTTTCATTTCCCCTCGCCTAATTAGTGAATACAACGATTCGGTGAGGTTAATGATGTCCTGTTGGCGTTGGTGACTTCTCTTTTATTCACCTTGCTAGAACTCATGACTGCACACAAAAACTACCGCAACATACAACGTAAAATACAGTAAATAAAATTTTAAGCAAACCTGAAATAAATTTGAAAAATATTAAACACGTTAGAACGCACTATGAGTAATCTCTTATACAGATTTCAAAAGCAAAAGGAATCTGTACGAGAAGGTTAGCACAAATTAAAGTCATACGTTATGAAAAATCAAATAATAAAGAGCTGATATTAGTATAAAAAAACCGATAAATGAAATATTAGGTTAAACAAGAATCGCACAAATTCTCTACAGTACGGCCATCCGGGGGCTTATGAGAGATTGGCGTTGCCATGTTAATGTTGTTGGATGGACTCCTTGAATGTTGACACATTTCATTGCAAAGTATTGTGTCTATAATATGTAATCAAAGTGAACGTTTTTCTCCCCCACCCAATCCCCCAGTCATAATCTCTCTCTCTCTCACACACACACACACATGCGCGCACACACACACACACACAGAGAGAGAGAGAGAAACACACACACACACAGGCACGCACACGAAACATCTAATTTTTAATACTCACATTTTGGGTTTATGTAATGAAATGTTTTTCGCTTGCATCACATATTCTTTTGTGTGAAATTCTCAAGATTAAAAACTTTACGCTTGTGGAATATCCATTACTAATATATAAATTACTTTTATGATGGGTACGTGCATGTACGAACTCATGTACATACACACACACAGTGGAATGTAAACATTGCATGTAAACATTGCCATGTGACTGCCACATGGCAATGTTTGTTTACCCTTTGGCAGAAGGATACGAAATGGGCTTGAAAGTAGATCTTTAGCAGGGCTTCAAGAAAGTCTCTTCCAGTCATGAACCGACTATAGATCATGTATCTCAGGAGTTTTATACTTCTGTTAACATCAATGCATCTTAATTTTGGTATAAGAGAACTTTTACTTACATTTTACCCAGAAATTTCAGTTATACTAAGAAGTAGTTTTCATGCAAAATCATATTCAACAGAGTGCGCATGAATGTGGTGCGTTGCAATTTTTCGTGTAATTTTATAGACTTGTTTGAGCTAAGTTTGCATAGGATGAAGAATAGCGTGAAAGAATAACTTCAGCTGGGCTTCGGGAAAGTTGATAGTAACAATGAATGGATTAAAAGCACACATTCAAATTAAATAAGTCAGCACAAACATACTTCAGTTTACTTACTTTAACTTCTGTAAATGGTTTGATTTAGGTGATCGTTTTTGTGCCACAAACACTAAAATAATATTATCAACCCCCTCCCCCTTTCCCCCCTTATATAAAAAATAATTCCACACATAATTCTACAGGTTTAAGAGTGTTAGAAAGAACATAAGGGGCCGGTTTCCCAAAGTCTGGTTGTGTTCAAATTAAGGTCTCATTAAAATTTAAATGTTTTTTAGATATGTATTATGTTTCTAAATATATCATTAAGAATAACCAATGTTTAATTCACCTCTAACCAATGGTTATCTTAAACACAAGAATAGGTTCCGATTACCGGACTAATAAAAACATTACAACAAATATGGTAGCCATTCTTGGCTGATGTGGGGTAATGTTTGTGTATTTTAGGGCCGGTTTCACAATGACTGTTTAAAGTATTGGTTATCTGACTATACAATAAATTTAAAGAGTAATTTTGATCATTGGTTAGTCTCACACTGTTTCACAAAAGACATCTCCCGGTTAAACAAGTGTTGGTTAGCTAAGTGATAGTTAAGCTAAATCTGGCAACATCGCAGTAACGTTTTCACATGTGTCCCATTTACATTTAATGCAGTTTGCTTGTGCGGATGTACCACTACTGGCACACATGTCACTTCATCATTTATAGCTTCAAGACACAGAGTAGGGCTCTAGGAGCAGTGTTCAGTGAACACGTAGCATGCCCTGACGGCACATTCGAAAAGCCTTTGCCAGCTATATGAGTTTATAACCAAATCTTCAGGATTGACACAGATACTTAATTATGATGCAACATGCATTCAGAAAACACTTGCACATATTTAAGGGTTGTGCCTAATGCACTGCACAAGTTTGGTAGAAAATACATGATACAAAAATTGTTGGATATATTGCACAGGTGTCTAAACACTAAATGCATTTAAGAAACATTTTGGGCCCAAAGATAAGTTGCAAGTTCTCATTTCAATTTTAAGGATTATTTTTTTGGGTGTAAATATGGTGAAAACAGGTGTTCTCAGGATCAGTTTTAGCTGCAACTTATTCTACACAGAAACTTTAGAGTTGACTTCAGACACACACATCATACTTTTATCAGCATGTTATAAAGATATAGTCTCACTGCTGAATGTATGTCATGTTAAGGCAAGCCACAGACTGAAATATTTCACGCTTGCTGAGCGTCTTGCATGTAAAGCGAAGCAGTGAGTGAGCAAGAGTTGACCCTTGAGCTCATGTGTTTCATGGCATTGAATGCTTAAAATAGCTTCCATCAGGCGGAACACTTTAATCTGTTACACCATCTTTANATGCTTAAAATAGCTTCCATCAGGCGGAACACTTTAATCTGTTACACCATCTTTATGGCTAATGAAACCAATAAACATAAATACACAAATTGAAGATATAAGTGGGTCGAGGTTACTCGGCAATAAACAAAACACTGCACGCACCTCAAGCAAATTCTCTGCTTTCTCCAAATCCTTGTTCCGGCAGTAGACAGTAAGCAACTGGCGTTGCAAGCCACGAGGAGATTCTCCCTTCACCTCGTACTGTGCAATCAGCCGCTGGATCTGGGCCTCATTCTGTCGAGCATACACTACACTTCTTATACAAACAGACACCAGCGATCAGTCTGAATCACCAATTCCATGCACAAAACTCATATCTTAAAGATTTTAAATTTCATTTAAAACAAACACAGTCGAACTCTGTTATGATGTTCCTGCATGTAACCCTCGATATATCACTTTTATTCTATGATCCTGTCATTTCTCCACTTGGCTTCATGGTTTCATTTCCAGTGTATATAAATGTTCATATTTTTAATTTACTGCATTTAAAATAAATATTTGCTCAGTTCAAGGCTTCCACTCTTAATGCTTATTAATTTTCTTGGGCAAAATTTCACACATAATAACATAGCAGTAACCTACAAACAGATTAAGAAAACAGTAGTTTGTTTATTTGATGATGCTGTGGTAGCATGGAATTCGCAACATCGAGATTAGATTTGCATTACGGTAAACTTAAAAATTGAGTGACCGACTACCTCGATTCTTAATGCTCACAAGCAAATTCAGTTAGCTTTAACCATAGCTAGGGACACCTGTTTTTCACACGACGTGAAATTGTGTAGTTTTCGTAAAATTTGCTATAGTTATTTGAAATCATAGAGTAATCCAATGCTCCCTAAAAAAAAATGAAAAATTGTGGAAGATTGACACTGAAGCAAAAAGCATAGTTGGTTTCAGCAATCAATTGCGGTAGTTGGTGCTGAATCAATTTGAGAATGTTTGCATAACTGATCCTCAGTCGAAATGACTTTCGATTGTACGAATGAGATGTTAAAGCAGCTTAACTGTGTTTGTTTAGGTTATAAGAAAAAACCTTGATTTATTGAACTGGACATTAAAATTTTTGATAGTGCAGTGTGAATTGAAGGGAGAATTTAAAATGCTTCACAACATTAACATTGCAGTGTGCAAGTATTACAATAAAGTATAAAGAGAATGTATGTACCATAAACATACAAACAGAAACATCAGAAGTTAAAACATGAAGTATATTGATTGGTGCAGCGTAACTAAATGTTTTGCTAACCTCAACAGCACCAGTGGAGAAAACTAAAATCTACAAGGATGAGTACATTATTTCAACCAAACTGACTTTTATGGTGGGAAACACGAATAAATACTATCAAGTTATTTAGTGGAATCTTTTTTTAGGTTCTTATAAGCTAAAAAATATAGGCAAGTTTTTTTTCCGTGTTTACCATTACCAAATATTTTATAACCGTAATTTATGGTATCGGAATTGAGTAAAATATTACAGAATTGAAATCAGGGAAAAATTTTATTTTNATTTTATAACCGTAATTTATGGTATCGGAATTGAGTAAAATATTACAGAATTGAAATCAGGGAAAAATTTTATTTTTACATCTCTGGTTACTATTTTATTCATATTAGGCTAAGGAGATACAAATATAAATAAATTTGTCAAATAATTTTAACTACATAAATACTTAAGTTCCTTTTTCATATACACTGACACATTTTTTCCACATGTGAGCAGGTGTATGACAACAAAAGCAGACTTACGCACCATGGGAGCCGAAGCAGTCGACTGCCTGGCGATGGCCGTAGGGACGAGCTCCCCAGATGTCAGTTTGCCGAGCAGCTGCGAGATTTCACCCGTCATCTGCTCGCCAAGTCTCTCCTGCAGTACCTCAGCAGAGCTGTTGCTGATGCTCAGTCCCTCAGCCACCAGTCCCTACACACACATGCATACTACTGATAATGTGGTTACATACACAGGATGCTCTGTTGACAGCGAACAAAAGCTGGAAGTAAGAGAGAATGGCCACAGCTGTACAAAGTTAACTATATTCTGTTCGCAGCTTACTCACACTTTTTGAATCACACCTTGGAAAAATCACCCCACGTATCACGTGTTTGGTTCTTTCCTAAATGTGTTGTGTACCACAAACGTTTTACACTAAAAAGTACCTTATTTTTGGTTAAGGTGAATTTTTATCCATAACTTATAGCACAACTGTCCCTTTTGCGTGCGCACTTCCACCACTCTGACAATGTTGTCTTCTCCAGGATGTAACTTGACGACTCTGGCCAAGCACCAGCACAATGGGGGTGTACGTTCTTCACCTACAAGGACCATATCTCCCACAGTGACTCCTGGTTAATTGGTTTGCCACTTGCCCCGAGGTTGCAGTTANACAGCTGTACAAAGTTAACTATATTCTGTTCGCAGCTTACTCACACTTTTTGAATCACACCTTGGAAAAATCACCCTACGTATCACGTGTTTGGTTCTTTCCTAAATGTGTTGTGTACCACAAACGTTTTACACTAAAAAGTACCTTATTTTTGGTTAAGGTGAATTTTTATACATAACTTATAGCACAACTGTCCCTTTTGCGTGCGCACTTCCACCACTCTGACAATGTTGTCTTCTCCAGGATGTAACTTGACGACTCTGGCCAAGCACCAGCACAATGGGGGTGTACGTTATTCACCTACAAGGACCATATCTCCCACAGTGACTCCTGGTTAATTGGTTTGCCACTTGCCCCGAGGTTGCAGTTANCTTCACCTACAAGGACCATATCTCCCACAGTGACTCCTGGTTAATTGGTTTGCCACTTGCCCCGAGGTTGCAGTTATTGAAGATACTCACGATACCATCGACTCCAAAACTGATTGGAAAGCGCACATACCATTTTCCATCTCTGGGACAGGCAGAGTGCACTATCACTGTTGTCACATGATTCAGGGACTGCTACAAGGGGCCTACCAATAAGAAAATGCAGGTGTGAGGGCACCAAAGTCACATGGGTTGGATGATGATGGTGTAAAAAGTCTGGAATTGAGGACAGCTACAACCTTAGTACACAATGACATTAACCTCTCCAAAGTGAGAATCTGATTGCCAATTACTCGCCTGAGGAGGTATTTGGCTGACTTCACAGCTGCTTCCCATAACCCACCTTGATGGGGGAAGAAAATTAAAATTAATGGAGTGAGTCAGAGAGAAATTTTCAACAATTGGAAACTTGAGAAATTGGATAAAAGATCCTTGAAGCTGCCTTGCCGTGCCCACAATCCGAATAGACTCGTGCACAATCCTCATTTTGACACAAACTGTGTTAAGGCTGCAACAAAACTATCAGTAGTTAGATCAGTCATAACCCCAATATGCACTACCTTACTTGTAAAACAAATGAAGATGGACAGGTAAGCCTACTGAGTAGTGTCACAATGTAACTTGTTTAGTCTGATGGAAATGTGTCAAGCATAATCCACTCCCGTCTGCTCAAAGGTTCCAGAGGACGTGACTCTCTCTCTCTGCTGGGAAATAACCCATAAGTAGAGGAGTGTACACGAGTCAACACTGGAAGCACCGCACACTTGAAGACTCTAGATCAAATTAGGGATTAGCTGACAAAATCCATAATTTCTGTGGTATGAGAGACTGCAGTAATTGTGGTGCTGCATAAAGATATCTCAGGTGGTAACAATCTACCAATGCTTCAACCTGCGTGGTCTTTCGGCAGTATGATCCGGTGCTTAGTTGCAAACTCCATGTTGGCATTGGATGAGCGACCGCCCGCCCTGAGCACACCATACGAATCCAGGCACATTTCAAAACCTGAAGTGAAGCTTTCAAAATATTGATAGACTCCACAGGCTGCATGGGGACAGCCCCCTTATATTACAGCAGACAGACGTCTGTCCGAATGAACTAGGCGCCGTATTATACCAATAGGACTCCGTCGGGCAGCCCCAGGTCATCGCCTATGCCAATACCCGCCTAAATTCCACAGAGCAGCAGTACCATATAAACGAGCAAGAATGCCTCACCGTAATCTGGGCGGTAAGAAAGTACAGGTANATTCCACAGAGCAGCAGTACCATATAAACGAGCAAGAATGCCTCACCGTAATCTGGGCGGTAAGAAAGTACAGGTATGACGGTTCTTACTCGGCACAGAGAGTAAAGCCCTCCAATGGCTACGTAAGTTGAAGAATGCCCCAAGTTAGAACGATGGGAGATGTTTCTCACAGAGTTCGACTTCGAAGTGCAAACATTACCCCGGTAAAACTAATGACCTGCCCGACGGATTATGTCGTAACCTTTAGCCAGTTTACAACCTGCTGAAACCTGAACAGGTTTGATCTTTGAGGGTGCCAGCCTAGATATTGATACAACTGCTTCCATAACACGACAATGGTTTTCTAACAACTGCACAAAAGACTTGCAAGTGGAGAGCTCAGTGTCTGTCAAGGCCATCTCTCACTGTGTTTGGGGTGGGGCATCATTTCCTGCAAAGGATGGGCAGTAAGATTAAGTTCCAGTGCTGCACAGGAACCTTCACAGCTTCCAATGTTGCCACATTCTCAGTTACAACTGTCAGCATCTGTCGCAGTGAGGTGGACGATTCAGAGGATACTGTGCGTGCTTCCAGCAGAGCTTCCACATGCAAATAAACAAAGACGCTTTTGTTTAAATATAGCTCCGATAACAGCTTCCATGAAGGTCAAAATCGTCCTCTGACATAGGCAATGCCTGGACCATACTTAATGGCTCACCGGTAAGGGACAACCTTTCAACTGGGGTTAGGTCAGGGTGATCAGCTACGAGAGTACTGAACAACAAGTTAGAGAAGTTCACCCAATCTTTTGCACTTCCTTTGAACTGTGGCAAGGAGATCTTGGGAAGTGATACATTTACCTTCCGTGTGCTGGTAGCTACTACCTTTGCTGCCTCAGATTTGCTCGCAAGAGATTCTACCATTGCCATAATATTGTAGTAATCTTCAAAGTTCAGCATGCGGGCTGCATGTGCATCTTAATCGAAGTCTGTTAGTTGTTCAGCTGCCATTTNCAAAGTCTGTTAGTTGTTCAGCTGCCATTTCTACATTAAATGAAATCTGATTCGAAGTTACGTGTTATTTCCGGCAAATCTCGCACGGTTGCATGGAATAAATTTATTTTGGAGGTANGAAATCTGATTCGAAGTTACGTGTTATTTCCGGCAAATCTCGCACGGTTGCATGGAATAAATTTATTTTGGAGGTATCTGTACCAACACACTTGGTGAGGCCAAGCGCGCGCTTGAGGCATACTTCGGCCAATTGGAGACGTAGTATTGCTGCTTGTGCATTGCCCATGATTAAAGTTGTTGCGATGTGCAAAAATGTGTCCACAAACTAAGAATCACAACACAAGATTTGTGTGTTCATGTGCGTAGCGTAGCAAAAAGAGAGAGATGGAAAACACCTGGTGGGAAAACATTAATTACCTAAGAAAAACANTTCATGTGCGTAGCGTAGCAAAAAGAGAGAGATGGAAAACACCTGGTGGGAAAACATTAATTACCTAAGAAAAACATGTGACTGTGGCACCAATCTTCTAACTGTAAATGGTCGATGACATCAAGTGATAAGAATGTACGTACAGTTCACGTTAGGAGTGAAATACGAAGGAAAAAAAATTAAACATATAACAAAATCCCGAACAAAGGAACTGACGAAGCCAAGTAATGCACGCAAACTAACAAAGAAAACAGCATTCACTCACACACAAACACACTACCCCAAGTCAACACACTATGGTAATGTTGACTGTTTGTCATAATATACAACCTGAGTGTGAGTTGAATAAGTTCATGGCTGGTAACCACACTTTTCCATCACCCACGTGTTCGCTATGCATAGCCAAATTACAACAGATATATGAGCCCGCAATGAACAAAACAAATATCGATCATACACACCGGCGTATATCCAACCTGGAAGGACCAAATATCTGGGCTTGAGAACAATGCGGACTGTATTTTGACGAAAACATTTCGAGTTGTGGCTTACCGATACAAAAACAAAGCCGAACTGGTTTTGTACATTATGGCAGCGCCGCTCCAGGCCGATGGCACCACCACCGACAGTGTTGCCACAATGTGGACTAATTCAAACGGACTCGTGGCCCAAACATACACTTCCTTTTTTTTTTTTTGCGCTTTCAGCCATTTTGCAAAATTTTTTAGTTTGTCCCTTAAGACATGTAAAAAAAATGGTGTATCACTATATTTATATTTCTATCTAGCTCACAGTTGCACCTGATCAATGCATGACTGAAGTAATTGGACCAATACAAATAAATCCATAATCTGAGCTTTCAAATTCAAAAATGCTCAAGTAAAAGTAAAAAGCATAGATACATGGATATAAAAACGTACAGGGAAAAGGGAAATGTGACAAAGAGAAAGGAAAATGAGGAACAGTGTGAGAGAGAGTAAGGAAAAATAAATCAGGGTGAGAAACAGAATGGGAAAAAACCAACAGAAAAGGAGATAATGGAAAAGAGAAAGAGGAACGTATAAAAGGTGAAACTGGCAAGGAACAAATGAGTGAAATGGAGGGAGAGGAGAGCAAGGGCAATGAACAGGAACTGAACAAGAGAAGAGAAGAATACCAGAGAAGATGAAAGTAAAACTGGAAGGAAGGTTGGCAAGCAAAGTGGACAGAACTAGACAGCATGGTGAGAAGAAAAGGGAAGAGCATGAGGGTGATGGAGAGATAAGGAAGACAGTTCACAGGGTTAAAAGGAGGGGAAGATTGGGGGAGAGAACATGGGAATATAGGGAAACAGGAGCATGATGGTTCCACAAAGCGGCATAACTGTGAGGAGACAAGATAGCGTGAGAAGAGGTCAAATCAGTATGAAGGTGAACTAGGCATGCAATGTGTAACGTAAGAACAAGGATGAAGCAAGTGTGAGATGGAAAATAAGGGAGGGAAGTGAGAAACAGAAGTACAGAGATTCAGAGGAAAAATGGAGGAGAGAGAGAGAGAGACTGATGGAAAAGTGTTTGCTAAGAAGAATACAAACATGCAAACAAAATGCAATTTACATTACTGTNGGAGAGAGAGACTGATGGAAAAGTGTTTGCTAAGAAGAATACAAACATGCAAACAAAATGCAATTTACATTACTGTCATGTTTCATATTTATTATACGTAAAAATGAAAGTATGATTTAACTGTTGGGTGATCATTTTGGATACAGGATTACTTCAAAACATTACAAACGATGAGCATTGTAAGTGGGAATCATGAGTACCCGAAGATAAGCAAACACTCGTGACATAACAATATGGAGTCACTGACTCCAAAATACACCACCCTCCTGGACACACTATTATTAAATTGTATTTTAACAAATCATATAAAATAATATAGTTTTAAATAACATTCAATACAATTACATTAAATTTCAGTGCCAAAAGAAACAATTAGCACCAGTTCCTGCAATTTTAATTACCTTCAAAACTGCTTCAATTGACGTGATTCGATCAGTGCGCACAACTTTTGCCACATCCAGCACAAACTGGCCCAGAAGCTCAGTCCGGTCTGGGACCACTTGGTTGGACTCCTCGTCTCCGACATTCAAGTCAGACACGCGATCCACACTGTCGTGTACCAGGCGAAGTAGCACAATAAATGATTTCACATCCCTTGTGGTGTTGAATGCTTGCACAAGAGGGCGGCGAACCATGTTGGGGCTGTAGTAAGCACGGTTCATATTTCCTATCACACACACAGCGTCAAGTCAGTTTTATCCACTTCCTAAAATTAAAATACTGGCGTGCAAAAACTCAACACACCAAAATTATAAAAACTTCAACTCGCAAAAAAAAAAAAGTATACAATAAATAAATGTTTTTAACATGGAATAACGGTACAAAGATTTGTACATGCAAAACCATTCTTTATACTAATATCTCTTACAAGGAGTGGCTTTTGTATAAGTATTTGCTGAAAATATGACGTATAGCTCGTATTTTTATTACTAAATTTCAGACAAAATATAAGTAAAGCTATTGATTAAGGGTGATTATTCCGTATTGCGTATCCAAATCATTCAAAAAATACTACATTACGTATCCAATGATACGGCAAAACCCACATAAAAAGTAGCCTATTTCGTATCCAATTAAAACCAAAATATTTTTTTTTTAAATTGTCAAATTTTTCCTTGCGTGTCTGTTTGACTGAGTAAAAAAATAAGATTCAATGTAAAAATTTATTCTAATCTGTTGTATTTGTATTTNATTTTTTTTTTTTTTTAAATTGTCAAATTTTTTCTTGCGTGTCTGTTTGACTGAGTAAAAAAATAAGATTCAATGTAAAAATTTATTCTAATCTGTTGTATTTGTATTTCCCTTACAGTAGCCCCACTTTGCATACAGGCAACTCAGCAGATTATTCCCAAAAATTACAGTGATAGAATAAAGTATGAAAAATTTTCTACAAGGATATTTTTCATAAAAGAGTAGATTATCTATCGTTGCCATTTAATTGCATTAATTCGTCAGATTGTCATGTTTTATGCAATTTATCAAAGTTGAATTTCGATTGTGAGGAGAATACATGCACCCCATGAATAAAAACACCTTCAATAACAACTCAACAGTCGCCCATTTCCCCTCCCCCTCTTGCAACTACCACATTATGTGATTTCAAACACGGAATAATTCAGGTGTTAAAAAGCACAAATCCTTTGGAAATTTGAATGGGCATGCCTTTCGACCTACCCACTCATGTGGAACGGTTACGGGCAGCAGACGTCATATGTTTGTAAAGATGGAATCGTAACGAGCGACCTAACGACATCCAGTTTTAAACTCAATGATTGTAAATGTAGGGTCGACATGATTTAGGAATTTTTTAATCTCAGCCGTACCTACCTACCGAGATGTTTCCATCAGCCCATGGTAATTTCCTTACAAAACTTCATAAAATATAAGATGACTATTTATCTATTTTTTTATTATTAATATTTGGAGTACTTGTAGCTGTAATTTATTTTTCCACAAAGAGGCGATATTTTATACCAGAAATTTACAAAAAGACTGAAAACGAATTTCCCATTAAATTTTGAATATTGTTTTCCACGATTCCTTCGTATCTTAGTAAACAATCGATTTTGATATGTACACAATCAATTTTTCAAATTTTAAATTGGCAATTTGAAAATAAAATTTTCATGTACACGAAAGAAAATCATTCCGCCGTGGGCACTATTCAATTTGCCAGTCGCAATCACGGTGATGGAGACCCATTTGATGGCAAAGGTCCAATATGTGCACATGCGTCCTTACCCCCACATAAAAGTATTTGTTTTGACAAAGATAATAAATGGTCTTACCTTTTTTTTATCAACAGGTGCTCATTCATGAATTAGGTCACATATTAGGTTTATGACAATAAAAGAAAAGATAGTGTGATTTTTGATCCGACAAAACACCATCAATTTAGAGCCTTTGATGTGAATAATATTATTTCAATGTATCCCATTTTAAAAATAAAATAAAATAAAAATCAATTTATTCTTTTTGCTATTTTTTCTAGCAGTGGTAAAAAAAAAACTGTTTACGGAGGGGTAATATATATATGGTTAACTTTTGATAGAAGCTCAAACCTCCAGAGTTTATGTTACTGTGCACATTCGTAAAGAAATAATGGATGAGGTGCTGGATTTGAGGAATCAAGTTTTTCTATACAATAACCACAAAATAGGTTTTACTTTGGATAGAAAACATAATGTATGATTCAAAGGAAAAGATATTGCTTTGTTATTGGGATATACAAACAGCCGGAAAGCTATTGCCACTCGCGTGAAAGAAAAATATAAAAAAACTTTCAGTGAATTGGCAACCAATGCAATTTCAGTCGCGGTTGTGAATGAGCAGCCACATACTATCTTCATTAACGAACTGGGAATCTACAAACTGATAATGTTTTCCAGGATGCCTTTTTCAGAAAATTTTCAAGATTTAATTTATGAACACGTAATTTCGTGTATTCGCGAAAGAAGATATAGCAGGTCTCAAATTCACATTGAGTATTTGACAGAACAACTCCAAGCAAAAACTACAGAGATAAAAATTATGAAAAGACAATTATTGACTCGAGTCGCAAAAGAGGCAGTCATTACCAATACCACGAAAAACAACACAGAAGAAGTTAATGAGAATTTGAAACCAAATTTCGTAATAATGAAATAGAATGATGATAATTTTGATTTTGTAGATTACGTAATTTACGTACAACGAAGAAATTTGAAAAAACAACTAATTTGGTTTGAAAAAAGCATCCCAACTCTAAGAAATTGTTACATGTCGAGATTGATCAACGAGTTCAAGACACGTACCTGCAAATTAAGGATGTATTGAGCAAACAATTGAAAATTTTCAAGAATTACTTTAATATTAAAAATACTCAATTTACAGAAAACGAAATGTCAATACAAATTAATCATATTTAAAAAAAATTGAAATTTTGAGGTAAGTTTGTGTGTGGGTCTATATTTTATTTTGTTTGTACAAAAATTGGAATGTTGGTTAACAAATAAAAAATATATAGCTAATTATTATTAAGTTATTTTTTATCATTGATTTTATTAGATTTACTGAAATTATTTTACTTGTATATAGTAGCCATTTCCAACCACTTGGCCTACTTTGTGCCTTTTAAATTTGGTTAATTTATTACTCAAACTACTACTTAGCATCCTTCGTCGGCGGCGAATAGGCGATGATGATCTTCTATGCAAAGGACTTGGAGACCTGCTCCGACTACTACGTCGCCTTCGTCTCTTTTGTTTTGGCATTATCTGGTTCTTATATATATATAGATGAGAATTATGTTATTTGTTAATTGTTAGATAATGTTACCCAAGATGCAATTGACAAGAGCATATTTATATTTTTGATTGACATTTAGTAAAAATTTACCTTGTTTCGTGTGAACGTTACACAATAGGTTTAATTCTTGTAGATAACAATCGGAACTCAGTGAATGCAAAATATTTTCTTGAATTTCTTCAAAGACTATCGTTTTGTTCAGGGTACATTTTGAGTTTCAAANGAATGCAAAATATTTTCTTGAATTTCTTCAAAGACTATCGTTTTGTTCAGGGTACATTTTGAGTTTCAAAAACTTTAAATATTTGCCATATACACCAGGCCTTCTGTTTTGAGCCTCGAGTAATAAATTATCTGCGGAAATCCTAAATTCCCTTTTTCCTGGATAACCTAGTTGGGTAATTAATGTATCGAGAAATAAATCGTGGTTAAATTNCTTGGAGACCTGCTCCGACTACTACGTCGCCTTCGTCTCTTTTGTTTTGGCATTATCTGGTTCTTATATATATATATAGATGAGAATTATGTTATTTGTTAGATAATGTTACCCAAGATGCAAATGACAAGAGCATATTTATATTTTTGATAGACATTTTGTAAAAATTTACCTTGTTTCGTGTGAACGTTACACAATAGGTTTAATTCTTGTAGATAACAATCTGAACTCGGTGAATGCAAAATATTTTCTTGAATTTCTTCAAAGACTATCGTTTTGTTTAGGGTACATTTTGAGTTTCAAAAACTTTAAATATTTGCNCTGAACTCGGTGAATGCAAAATATTTTCTTGAATTTCTTCAAAGACTATCGTTTTGTTTAGGGTACATTTTGAGTTTCAAAAACTTTAAATATTTGCCATATACACCAGGCCTTCTGTTTTGAGCCTCGAGTAATAAATTATCTGCGAAAATCCTAAATTCCCTTTTTCCTGGATAACCTAGTTGGGTAATTAATGTATCGAGAAATAAATCGTGGTTAAATTNGAAATCCTAAATTCCCTTTTTCCTGGATAACCTAGTTGGGTAATTAATGTATCGAGAAATAAATCGTGGTTAAATTTCATAGCATCGTCCATCTTACTGTTTCGCATTATTACCAAATCCTGCAGTCCCCGATAAATACTCGAGCCGAGAGTAGATATTGGCCCGGCTGCGGAAGATGACGAGGTCGACATCCTATCTATAAATTTATCATTGAAAATAAGATTTTCCTCATTTTCAGCCCCAATTTTGGGAACTTTTTGATCTTCTGGGGACGCAATCATCGGCTCATTACCATCAATTACAGGCATTACTATTTCAGGAGACGAATACATTTCATCACTGTGATAACTATCAACATAGCTGAGTGAGATTCTACGACGCAATTGCCTACGCTCTTTATATTCCTCTCCGAGCTTTTGTTAGATTGATTTAACTGTACGATTGTATTTGAATGGTTGACGTAAATGATTTTCTGAATCACTAGCCGTACGACTGTATTTGAATGGTTGGTGTNAGCCGTACGACTGTATTTGAATGGTTGGTGTAGATTGTTTTCCGAATTATTATCGAGGGTATGAAAGTGAGGTGGTGTTTGAGGCGGGCCTGCTTTTTCGTCGTCTTCGTTATTATAGCTTTCAGATGGTACAGGTTTCCCTTTTTTTTCCGTTTCGTTATCGGCCTCAAAGCCATCATCATCATCTTTATCACAATGGTCTGACTCTGAATAATTTCGTGTTTGGTGAACAGATTCGAAAATGTTTGTTGTCGAAACACGATAATGTTGAGATTTTTGTAATTGTGTTTGAGGGGCAGGAGTATCGGGAAAGGTGATTTTAGGTCCTGGGGTGCTTATCGGATTGGAATCTTGCGATTGTGAGCATCTAGACGCAGATCGGGGTGGAGATGAAGGTCTTAGTAGATGTTGGTGGGGAGATGCCGCTGTCAAAAAAGGTTTAATATATATTTGTGAAAATGAAACGTATGCAAAAAGTACTTTAACACTGTTTTGATAAATTTTGTTTTTCTCTGTAGGATTTAAAACTAAAGTAACTCCTTTATCATTATTTTCAAGTTTTAACTGAGTTGACAAACTAAGATCGACATAAAACAAATTTGCCACCTCGCGAATCATCATATTAAATATAACTAGACTAAATGTCGGTAAATCCATAAATATTTGAGGGTGTAATTTATGTGGGTTGAGGTAACAAATTTTTAGATAACAATTTTCAGCTCAATAAGAAAACTTGCCAATTTTAAAATAACTTTGTTCTACCAGTTTTTTTTCATGACCTAAATTTGTAATGTATAACTGAGACGAGTAATTATTAATTTTTTATTGGGTGAAACTTATAATAAAAAAAAAATCAATTATTTCATAAACTTTTTATTACCACATATTTATTTATAAATATATACAGTATTCATTTACAAATTAAAAAAACATTTGTTAACGCATACATTAATATATTTAGTTACGATGTACAATGTACAATCGTACGATTTTATTAATTGTTTCAATGTTTACCATCGGATAATAATAATGTACTTNTTTTAACTGAGTTGACAAACTAAGATCGACATAAAACAAATTTGCCACCTCGCGAATCATCATATTAAATATAACTGGACTAAATGTGGGTAAATAAATAAATATTTGAGGGTGTAATTTATGTGGGTTGAGGTAACAAATTTTTAGATAACAATTTTCAGCTCAATAAGAAAACTTGCCAATTTTAAAATAACTTTGTTCTACCAGTTTTTTTTTCATGACCTAAATTTGTAATCTATAACTGAGACGAGTAATTATTAATTTTTTATTGGGTGAAACTTGTAATTTAAAAAAAATCAATTATTTCATAAACTTTTTATTAACACATATTTATTTATAAATATATACAGTATTCATTTACAAATTAAAAAAACATTTGTTAACGCATACATTAATATATTTAGTTACGATGNTGTTAACGCATACATTAATATATTTAGTTACGATGTACGATGTACAATGTACAATCGTACGATTTTATTAATTGTTTCAATGTTTACCATCGGATAATAATAATGTACTTTATGTGTAAGGACCCAAGGTATACCACGTATTTTTTGGTAAAGATACAAATTTTGTCCATAATCATTCAATAAACTCGTACGCAAATGCGAAAGTGGAACTGGTCTTTCAACATGTACCATGTAAAGACCATTTACTATAGCAAATGCAATTTATAGCGGAACATTCTTACCAGCATAAACACCAAATTGAACGTCGACGACCATAGTTTTATCCAGTTCCAAATTCACTTCATCTATACATTGTATTCTTGTATTATTCACGAGCGGTTTTTCGTTTAACATAGTTGCTTCAGTAAACTTCTCGAGAAAATTTGGTGATGACAAGTCTATATTATCTTCTGTCCAAGAGACTGTCTCATCTATATATATATATATATATATATATATACACACACACACACACACAGACATATATATGGCAATCTGCACACACGCACCGAAAAAAAAAAAGTTAAACACTTTGACTGATATATTTTTTAAATATATCCTTTTATTGTGTTTTTTTTCCCCATTTTATTTTGTAACCTCTTGATTAACCAGATCCCAAAGCAATCAAATAGTACGTAAGACACATTTCCAAGGTGTACACTTGTCAATATGTCCTTTACAAATACCTCCAATTCCATTTGAAGTTTTTGTGTGACAAATCATTATTTTCTTTCTAGGTACTCTCATTTTTTTTGTAGATATTTAGCTTGTATTACATTTATCACAAAGATATGTTTGATCCATTTTTCGTTCAAAATTGAACGAATTTGGACAAGTTTTATCTCTTTTGTTGAATCGATAATTCTCCAAGGAATCCCATGTACGTTAAGATACAAATTGCGATTTTCTTTGAGATCTGTAGACATACTCTTTGTCAAATCAGTAAATAATGTTCTTTCCAAATCAATATTTTCTAACTCACTGTGTTTTTGCGGTCGCCCGTTCCTTTTATAAGTACCATCTCTTTTTTCTTTATCGTTGCCACTGGAAGGTTGCGAACTTAGAGAGTCATCATCCGTTGTATCCCATCCCCAGTTCTTTTTACAATCATCACTATCAGTTGAATAATCCCAAACACCTTTTGATCTCGTTTTACAAAAATTTAAGCATCTTGGTTTACAAGCTTTTGTTGGATGTGATGGTTGCTGCCGGGGCTGGATCTGAGGTGAAATGCTCTCACCATCGGAAAGATGCCGCTGCCGGGACTGGATACGAGGTGAAATCCTCTCACCATCGGAAAGATGCCACTGCCGGGGCTGGATATGAGGTGAAATCATCTCACCATCAGAAAGATGCCGCTGTCGGGGCTGGATCTGAGGTGANACTGCCGGGGCTGGATATGAGGTGAAATCATCTCACCATCAGAAAGATGCCGCTGTCGGGGCTGGATCTGAGGTGAAATTATCTGACCATCGGAAAGATGCCGTTGTTGCTGGGGCTTAGGTGAAATCATCTCAATTTCGTTATCTGAAATAAAAATAGCAATTCCACCATCACTGAATTCAGCCATCACTTGAAAAGTATTTTTTTCCACGCACCCGAATACAACGTTTTTGTGGTCACAACAATTCTACAGCTGGTAGATTTATGACTTCCAGCATACATTGGACCTAATATATACGGTTTATCTAAAAAAAAAAAAAACGTTTTTTATAAGATAAAACATTACACTAGGTTCAACATGTATGGTATTACTCAATTATATTTTTCTCCATTTCTAAAACATTAGTTTGCCGAAGAGCTTGTGAAATCACCAAAAATAATTTTAATTTTTTCTGCATTATACACTTTGTGCAATACTGCGTTTTTATTACAATATATTGAAGATTCTGATGGGATGGTTTTATAGGCAATTGAATGTTTATTATGTTCATTGCATAATAAATCAAACAAAATAACATCAATGGTAATATTAAACATAATCAAAAATGAATACTCTCGACACCCAAATGACATGAGAAAAAATATTTCTATGGTAATAAATGTTCTTAATAAAAGGTCAGCATTTGATGAAAGCATTCTGATATACGTTTCATTTCGGGAAAGGGGTTATTAACTTAAGCAAAATCATGCAGCTAGTGAGTCGGTATGACACCAAATACAGTCGAAATAAAATAATTTCCATTGTTGGATCCAGTGAACTCGGTAAAATCACTCTGCAACAAGTTTNACCAAATACAGTCGAAATAAAATAATTTCCATTGTTGGATCCAGTGAACTCGGTAAAATCACTCTGCAACAAGTTTCACACTTTGGTTATGATCTGTGGTTAAAATGCATTTATATCCACTGGTCGATAAAAAAAAGCAATGAGGAGCCAAGTATGACTGTGGGTTGATTGCACAAAAAAAAGTATGGTTTACCAATGCATAATTTTAGACTTTGATGTCAACAAAGAACATAATTTTGACACGTACAAAAAGAACATCGTTTGGCGCAACCGTGTGATTGAGTTTGTCGAGAATTTTACCACAGCTATGGTCCNACCAAATACAGTCGAAATAAAATAATTTCCATTGTTGGATCCAGTGAACTCGGTAAAATCACTCTGCAACAAGTTTTACACTTTGGTTATGATCTGTGGTTAAAATGCATTTATATCCACTGGTCGATAAAAAAAAGCAACGAGGAGCCAAGTATGACTGTGGGTTGATTGCACAAAAAAAAGTATGGTTTACCAACGCATAATTTTAGACTTTGATGTCAACAAAGAACATAATTTTTACACGTACAAAAAGAACATCGTTTGGCGCAACCGTGTGATTGAGTTTGTCGAGAATTTTACCACAGCTATGGTCCCATTTTACGTCATAGGATCGTGTTTAGTTACACATTGACATGAAAGAGCTAATTTTCACCTAATTTTACCCATTGTGATGGATTTTGTTTGTATGCATGTATTTTTTTGCTATACTACTCACATATACTTGCAATCTAATGAAGGGTTAGCATTAAAATTTGTGTTGGACAATCCAGCACAATGTTCATTGCCAACCACTCGAGATCATATTCCCGAATGGCTTAGTTCGTATAACCATTAAAAAAAATTAAGCCCCATCAATATATGGACATTAAAAGATGACCTTGTTTCTTTCGTTCCTGTTTACGATCCCTTCAAAGAAGGTGAAGCTATTGTCGTTTCTATAACTTGCAATTCGTCGCGAGAAGTTTTTTCTTTAAAACTTGATAAAACCAATAAATATGTTAGGCGGTACACTTTCATAGACCAAACTGTCCGCCAAATGCGAAGTGATGAATTTATTACAACAAATAGTTATAGGAACAAACTCAAAATATTTACATTGGTAGTGATATCAGTAGCTACTACGGGGAAGGGGTGTCGATATCTGATGGCTGGGAAAGGTCATCTATTGGGTCAAGCAATTATGAATTTGGATTTGAATATATCTGCGCATATTTTGTTGTATGTATTGATAGTGAAATTACTTACAAAATTCAAAATCTAAGTGAAAGTAACTATGAAAATACAGTAACTGAGATGTACAAACTATATCGAGTTAGTATGATTGAGACTGATTTTCAATTCGAGACAAACCAGTTAGAGAACACTGTATTCAATGTTGAAAAATTAGACATTTCGTTCGACGTGTAATTTCCGAATATGTATTGGGTAATGCCGAACTCCAGGTTCCTTTTTATGATCGCGAGTTTTATCCATTTAGTAAAAGTCAATTGTATGTAATTGATCGTTTCGAGGAAGCAATACGGCAATCCGCCATTGATTTTGATCATTACAAGGAAAATTTCATGCATGCGCTTATCGAGGGATTATCTGGTGAAAATCCAAATTATTTTTACATAGCCTATGTATGCTACATGCGGTATTGTCGAGTAAATAATATTGAAATTAAGAATGCTAACCTTATTGACAAAGTACTCGAATGGCAAAAAAAATGGTCTTTGGATAAACACCAACAAGAACAACCTCGGCAAAATGATAAAAATAAATTTTCCCAAAGTGGCTTAAAACAAAAAAAAGATGCACTGTATGACGGAGGTGACGAATATGAATTTGAGTACAACGAAGATGGTGTTTATCTTCCGCAAAAACGAATAGGTGGGTCTGTGTCTTCTTCAACATCAATTAATATTACATTAGAAACATTTAAACAAAATTATGACTAATTTGTCTTTATTTTATCAGAATAGTTAAATCGTAACTAAACAACGAGTGTGTTGTCATTGCTTGTTCGCTATATAGATAGTAAAAATCTGATAAAGTTGGTTGGTTGTGTGTTTCCGCAAGATTCATCCAACCGCTAACGAAAATTGTAACAATGTGCCGGGCGAGGAATTAAAAAACCAACACAAACAATTGAAAAATGAAATCACCCGATTGACAAAAGAACTTCAATTTGAAAAGGAAAAATATTTGCCACTAGATAAAAAATAAGATTCTAAATAATGGAAAGAAGGGATAAATCGGTATTTATGATTTGTTTATTCGCTTTTGTTTTATTTGTTGTTCAAATTTACATTTGCGTATCATTGACATACAAGCAGTCCAATTTCTCTCAAAAATACTTACGAGTCCAATATGAATTACACACATGGGTTGACAGGTTTTGAAAAACTACCAACTGTTGCCTTAAAAGAAAATATACATGCAGATAGCAATGAGGAGAATTACAACATACAAAGTAAATGTCGANATATGTTAGGCGGTACACTTTCATAGACCAAACTGTCCGCCAAATGCGAAGTGATGAATTTATTACAACAAATAGTCATAGGACACAAACTCAAAATATTTACAGTGGTAGTGATATCAGTAGCTACTACGGGGAAGGGGTGTCGATATCTGATGGCTGGGAAAGGTCATCTATTGGGTCAAGCAATTATGAATTTGGATTTGAATATATCTGCGCATATTTTGTTGTATGTATTGATAGTGAAATTACTTACGAAATTGAAAATCTAAGTGAAAGTGACTATGAAAATACAGTAACTGAGATGTACAAACTATATCGAGTTAGTATGATTGAGACTGATTTTCAATTCGAGACAAACCAGTTAGAGAACACTGTATTCAATGTTGAAAAATTAGACATTTCGTTCGACGTGTAATTTTCGAATATGTATTGGGTAATGCCGAACTCCAGGTTCCTTTTTATGATCGCGAGTTTTATCCATTTAGTAAAAGTCAATTGTATGTAATTGATCGTTTCGAGGAAGCAATACGGCAATCCGCCATTGATTTTGATCATTACAAGGAAAATTTCATGCATGCGCTTATCGAGGGATTATCTGGTGAAAATCCAAATTATTTTTACATAACCTATGTATGCTACATGCGGTATTGTCGAGTAAATAATATTGAAATTAAGAATGCTAAACTTATTGACACAGTACTCGAATGGCAAAAAAAATGGTCTTTGGATAAACACCAACAAGAACAACCTCGGCAAAATGATAAAAATAAATTTTCCCAAAGTGGCTTAAAACGAAAAAAAGATGCACTGTATGACGGAGGTGACGAATATGAATTTGAGTACAACGAAGATGGTGTTTATCGTCCGCAAAAACGAATAGGTGGGTCTGTGTCTTCTTCAACATCAATTAATATTACATTAGAAACATATAAACAAAATTATGACTAATTTGTCTTTATTTTATCAGAATAGTTCAATCGTAACTAAACAACGAGTGTGTTGTCATTGCTTGTTCGCTATATAGATAGTAAAAATCTGATAAAGTTGGTTGGTTGTGTGTTTCCGCAAGATTCATCCAACCGCTAACGAAAATTGTAACAATGTGCCGGGCGAGGAATTAAAAAACCAACACAAACAATTGAAAAATGAAATCACCCGATTGACAAAAGAACTTCAATTTGAAAAGGAAAAATATTTGCAACTAGATAAAAAATAAGATTCTAAATAATGGAAAGAAAGGATAAATCGGTATTTATGATTTGTTTATTCGGTTTTGTTTTATTTGTTGTTCAAATTTACATTTGCGTATCATTGACATACAAGCAGTCCAATTTCTCTCAAAAATACTTACGAGTCCGATATGAATTACACACATGGGTTGACAGGTTTTGAAAAACTGCCAACTGTTGCCTTAAAAGAAAATATACATGCAGATAGCAATGAGGAGAATTACAACATACAAAGTAAATGTCGATTCGGTCATTACCTAGGTGAGAAAAACGACCCCGTATCTTGTGCGTCGATTTGTAATAACAACAATGGCGAATTCGAATATACGTTTTTTCCAACCGAAACAATCATTAATCAGATGTCGTATCGCGGGGCCTACTGTATGCCTTTGGAAGCGGCCGCCGGTAATCCCCACCTGGGTAAAATGATTTACGCAGATGCCAAATACATTTGTATTCCACGCTATCCACACTTGTTTGGAGGAGTTGGTTCCAACCTGATCGTTGGTTGTAATGGATCGATAATAGATAGAGTGACTAACACAACCTACACGGATGTAGTACCCAACACATTCAGAATCGAAAATTATAGGATAATGTGTACCAAGCAATTAGATACCTTGCAAATCGATTAATTCCATTAAATAATGGATCAGTTTGAATACATGCCCAATAAAAGTGCTTCACGGTTATTAAATGCACCCTATGATGTGATGCCAGATTACTCCAAGGGTAGTTGTAATTGTGGCCAGCAAATAACTATTGTGAACTTGAATGATGACAACAAACTTCCACGCACGAGCTGTATTTCGAAATGGGCTGGAAGCGTCCCTACAATACCCGGTACTAAATATGCATTTAGTATAGCCCGCCCCTGCATAAACCTAAATATGGATAATTCTCTCTACAATAAAATTTAAATACCTTGTTCTTTCGACACAATAAGTAATACCACAAAAAATTCATGTGAACGTGCAATTTTGTTTGCAACNGCTTGCGACTAATACATATAGTCCATTAGCATTAAAAACATGTTGAGTTGAATAAAAAATTTTTTTAAAAAAAATTCACAATTAAAAAAAAATCATATTCAAAATAGCTATATATAAAAGGCAACAAACCATTGTAATTTCATCAGTTACTCAGAAGAAACTTTGGCATTATGGAGGCCTCTAACAAAATGACTGAACAACCACCACAACACGACATACTCAGTGAAACCGCAGCGGATCGCACATCGGGCAAACGAAAAAATAACGAATATTATAAAGATTGCGAAGAAGCTCAAGCCATTGAATCTTTTATTCATATTCAAACACCAATCAACCTACACCAAAGGGACCCCCCTCCGACAAAATATCAACGGGTAGAGAACACAGCATCTCTGCCATGCATAGTCGTAAATAATTCCGAAACAAAGTTAGTATCAATGTTGGGTGAAATAGAAGGCAACTACTTCAAGTTTTATTGCAACGATCAAATAAAGGTGAGTGCGAGTAATTATCGCCATGAAGATGATGAAATCACCAACTTTATCCGATTGTTGGCAAAATACCTTAAATTATCCAACCTACTTGGTTCAAACATTAATTAACCTTGCCAATATAAACGATGTAGGTGAAATCAAGATAAACTCTCAAATTCCATTTGTTGGAAATGAACCTTTGAGAAAATATGTATTTTTTTCAATCGACCGTAATTTACTGACAAAATAGTTCGTAAAAATCAAAGTGGGGGAAATTTCAATACATGGTATTTGAGCACCGACAAAGTAATTAAATATACTCTTACGACAGTAGAAGAAGAAACCACGGAAAGTGTCGACCAACTGATTGAACTAAAGCAAAAATCACCCTTCCTACTACTCAAGAAGAAACTTATGTGTAAATAAAATTTACAATATATACATATATTTTTTTTTTTTAATAAAAATTGTAAAATTTTTCCTTGCGTATCCAACCTGCCTGTAATTACCGGGTTTTTACCAAAAGTTTCTCTTTGCGTATCCACGTGAAAAACGACTGGCATCGAAAAGTGTTTGGTTTGCATATCCAAATTGAAAGGTGGAAATTAGTATCGAACCTCATTTGTTCCGACCAACATATCCAATTCCCCCTAGAAATTTTTTTCGACAAACACCTAATTGTTTCCTGTGGCGTACCCAAACTGAAAACGGAACAAATGGTCACTTTGCCATTTATTTCCCTGGGCGTATCCCAGTGCGGAAGTGACTTTTTGCTTAATATTTCCTACTGCGTATCCAGAATAACAACTATCTTAAATTCAAAAAAAAAGTTATCAAGAAAGTGAGTAATTTATGGAAACTTTAAGGCCTTCTCGGGTGTATTATTTATGCATATAATATCAAGCCACTTTAAACTCTAAACAATTAGTAATCACGAGTTGTGAGATGGCTCTTTCGTGTTGTTATAGAGACAATATATATCTGCAAGGGAGATCCAAAACGGACCTCTCTCTTACTACCAAACAGCAAGCGATCAACACTTTAATAAAATTTCATTTCACGTTATCTACCCAAATCGAAAAACTAAACAATTGATAATTTTTTCCCATTAGTTTTTCGGGGCCCATCCCAGTACGGAGAGTGACTTGTTGCTAAAAATTTCCTATTACGTTGTAACGTGGCATGCGCACAGTTACAGCCGGCTTTAAGTTGCCACTCGTCTATAACTTACCACTCGACTAGCTCAAGACGGAGTAAAATGAGACTCTTTAAAATGGACGACAATTAAATATGAAATAAAGTCAAGTTACGGTTTTGTTTTGTTCCATACTTTTATTTGCTAGCAAGTTCAAGTTTGCCGGTGTGGGAGTTAGCGTTAAGCCCGACGCGGCCTAAGCGAGCACTAGTTGACGACTGCTTCAAACTAGTGACTTGANCGCGGCCTAAGCGAGCACTAGTTGACGACTGCTTCAAACTAGTGACTTGATTCAACTGACTTAGACAACTGCTCGGTATCAACTGACTTCAATGGCGACAGGCACATGTGTACTTGTGCTGCCTATCACACCCCTCTCCACAGATAAGGGCCTGGCGTGGGCTGCCACGCACGCTCTCCATACGTTATTGAAACTGCATCGTAGGAACTTGTCGAGCAAACTGTCGACGCAGTCTGAAAAAAACTGATCTAATGCTGACGCTTAACAAAAACTCCAACTTTCAAAACAGCAACCGGATGCATGATAAAAAGTTAAACGTATGCCCGATAAACAAACTATCACTATAAAACGAACCACCACGGCTTTTAATTTCAAACCCGATAAAAATATTATGAAGCTAAACAAAACGAAAGAAAATGAAACACGTGTCCAGAAAATTACTAATACTGCATCATTACGTCGTCCATCCTAAATTCAAACACTTTAAACTGATGCAAATATCAAGTCACTTACATTTTAAACATAGACACCACACTCAGACAGCCATTCCACACTTTAACATTTTAAACATGAAAACTAACTACTGCCATTCTCACTTTAAATTGACACAAACAGCTACTCAGGCACACTTTTTTTTTCACTCGCCATTGCCTGTATCTGAAAACGAAAAAAATTAAGTACTTTTGGTTTATCCGTTTATTTTTTTTCTACAAATGCATATAATTAGTTTTACCTATTGAAAAGAGAACTGCCTTCGCCGAGGTTGTAGCCTTCCTCCAGAGGCCCCTCGTGCATGGCGGCTGCATGAATCAGTAAAGAGTGAAGTCGTTGCCCATACTGGTGGTTTTTTTCCCGAATGTATTCTGCCAAGTAGCCGACCCACGACTTTTTCAATCTACCTGATGCTGTACCTAACTGAACACTAACTTTGTTTGATGCATTGCGTGTGCACTCAAAGTCTCGCCCTGCCTCAACTTTGATTTGTTTCAGGTGTTTACTAATCCACTCTTTTCACTACACACAAACTCCCTCTGGTGATTTACTTGCATGTGACGATAACCGTGTATGTCCAAGTTGCTGTAACCTCGCCAACAGTCTGAAATTATCGTCGTGCCCGGCACTATCCAGTCACGAATGCATTTCACTAATGTCGCGGCGTTCCTCTTTTCCACCGGCACCAGGAAGAACTTTGTAGGATCACCTCTCTCCACACCGCCGAAAACCCACTGGCCGTGAACTTTACGTCCCTTGCGGTTTTTGCGCTTACCCAATTTTGATTCGCCTATCCCAACCATTTTGTCAGGCCCGCCGATTCGTTTCCTGTAAGTTAACACCCAGTCTATGCACACTTGGCAGCAGAAATTCCACCAGGCGACAACTGTCTTGTCCGAGTACAGAAGTTCGTTTATTATAGTCTGCTGTCGGGGATACTTGATCAGGCACTACAATAAACACAACTCGATGGTCTTGCCTGGCGACAAATTCGAATCTCCCATTCTCGGTGCGCTGTCGACACCAGTAAAAGAAACCTCGATTGTCCATGAGCCTGGCTTCACCTTCACTGCATCGTCCACATTGTATCGACGGTTTGAGGATGTTGTGCTTGATGAGAAATGTATTTACGTCTGGCGAGAAATAAATCATCTTCCGAGCGTTCAACAATTGTGATTTAACACCTCGCACACACCATTGTACGTTTTCTGATTGAAAACTTTTAATTTTAAAGAAAAAATGGGTACGTTGAACGGAATAATTGGCTTGAACTTGGATACGCCAAAAGGAACTCGGCGAGATACGCAATAATACACTGACTTGTAAAGGAAACAATTTGAATGGATACTCGATACTGTACTTGCGGTTTTACTATGGTTTTACCATAAGGGTATGCAATAGGGAACAATGACCAATTTTACTGTTATCAATTATCAAGTGCTTGTAACTTTCACACAAATTGTACAAGTTATGGTCAAATAACACTTCTCCTGAAAACAATAGAACTGCAATTGCATGTTAAACAACTTATTCCAACGAAACTGTATCAGCCACCCACCTGGTTTGTTTGTTTAAACTCTCATAATAGTGCATTACTCAACAACAAAACTATACCTATCTGCAGTATTTGTGAATAATCTGCAAACTACAGGTGGGCTAAAAGTAATTCACTTAGTGGACCTGGAGCGTAACTTGAATGCAATGTTTCCCTACAACTAGGCAATCTGTGCATGTACTTTTCACTTCGTGCAGGAGGCTCAGTAGAAACACAATCAGCTGCTCAGGTTAGGAGGCGGACACTGCCTATATCAAGAACCAGTCTGGCATTCACCTTGAGTGATTCATGGAAAACTTTTGACAAACAACATTAAGATAGCTGGACCCATAATTGAACCTGGGTCCTCCTGAATGCAAGCAATTTGTGTGTGACAACGGTGCCACATTATGCAGTCTCGAACAAGAGCTTAGCAGCGGAGGGGAGGTGGATATCAAAACATGCCTCCTCCTTCCACAAATAAAAATACAATATTCAAAAATAAAATTTGAAAAAATTATATTTTTAATTTTTTTTAATATAAGAAATGTGTAGTCTCCCTTGAACACAAAGGATATTTATAGCATTTTTGGCTCCATATCTGTATATTAGTCCATTGATTGTGAATAATTTTTTGAACTAAACATAAGTAAACTTATATCTTAAGTTTTTTGGCATATGAGAAATTTGCAATCCGTCTCAAACACTAAGGAGATTTATAATTTTGTAGTTCCGTCTCTGTAAATCAGCCCATTGGTTAAAATAATTTTTAATATTATAGCTTTCATATTTTTTTTCCAAAAATAAAAATGTGTAATCCTCCCAAAGTAAATTCCTATCTAAATGCCTGGTGTTGAATAATGAAGATGAAAGGGGGAGAGGGGAGAGATAGAGAGGTATAGAAGGGAGAGAGAAGGGGCAAGAGAGGGGAAGGAGGAGATGATGAAGAGAGGAGGGGTAGGGGTGAGAGGTGGAATTTGGGTGAGAGAGGAGGGACAGGAGTGAGATAGAAGGTAGAGGGGGGAGATAGAGAAGTAAGAAAGAGGGGAAAGAGAAATGAGAGGTGAGAGTGTGTTGAAGAGGGAGAGAGGAAGGAGAGGAGAGAGAGGAAGAAGATGGGAGAGGAAAAGGAGAGGAAGAGAAGATGGGGAAAGGAAGGAGAGGCAGGCAGAAGAAAGGGGAGAAAGGAAGGAGAGGAGGAAAATGGGGAAGAGGAAGGAGAGGGGAGAGAAAAGGAAGGCGAGGAGAAAGATGGGGAAGAGGAAGGAGAGGGGAGAGGGAAGAGGAAGGAGGGGAGGATACTGAAATATAAGGGTGAGAGAAAGAAGGGGAGAGTGGAAGAGAGAGAAAGAGGGTAGAGAGAGGGAGGGGATGAAAAGAAAAAATACAGGGAAGGAAGAATAAAAAAGAAAAGGGGAAGGAGAGAGGAGAAAGGAAGAGGGAAATGGGAGGGGGAGACAGTAAAAAGGACAGGGAGAGAGGGTTGGGGATGAATGAGAGGGATAAGGGCAAGGGGAGGGAGAGGATGAGAAAGGGTAAAAGGGGAGGGGGAAGGTAAAGGGGAAGGGAAAAAGGTAAAAGGGGAGGGTGATTTAGCAAAAAGGGGTTTGAAGAAAAAGATGTGCGGAAGAGGAGAAAGGTGAAGAGGTAAGAAAGGTGTCGAAGAGGAGAGAGGAGGTAAATGGAAAGGGAGGGGAGAAAGGGGGCGTTGAGGAGAACGAATAAGAGATAGGATAACAGGCGAGGGAGGGAGTAAAGGGTGAAGGAGGGGAGAATTGCTGAGNCGGAAGAGGAGAAAGGTGAAGAGGTAAGAAAGGTGTCGAAGAGGAGAGAGGAGGTAAATGGAAAGGGAGGGGAGAAAGGGGGCGTTGAGGAGAACGAATAAGAGATAGGATAACAGGCGAGGGAGGGAGTAAAGGGTGAAGGAGGGGAGAATTGCTGAGGGAGGGGAGATAGGGTGAGGGTGGGGTGAAGGAGGGGTGAAAGGGTGAAGGAGGGGCAAAAGGTTGAAGGAGGGGCGAAAGAGGAGAGAAAGGGGGATGAGAGGAGAATGGAGGTGGGAAAGGGGGTTGAGCTGAATTAGAAGGAGTGGGGGGGGGAAGTGA
>NQII01000058.1:1645127-1663424 GCA_002778355.1 Clitarchus hookeri | reverse complement strand
CACAGAGGAGGAGTGTGTGCACATGCGTGTACAAGTGCGTGAATTCTCACCAACTTCGACTGCCTTGCTGAGCAGCCCCTGGCTGATGAGATGCATAACAAGGGCACAGGTGGCGGAGGCATTGGAGATGCCACAGGTGACCAGCTTCGATATCACAGCCCGAGGACCCTTCGCAGAAAAGCTGGGGATCACAAAGTCCCGCAGCGTCTCATTGGACGGAGTTAGGCCAAACTCAGTCGACATCTGGGTCAGCACCAGCAGGATGCCTGCACATTCGGGGACAAAACTTGAATGTACAATTTACCCATACTTACTGCTCGCTGTAAATGTGGCAGGTAATGCCATTGTCTGTCCCATTTACCCTGCTTTTACATTCTGATACTGCTGTATCTCCATCGCACCTCAGTCTTACACCCCCTTAAAATATCTCGCCCTTTTTCTCAAAACACGTTAACTAGCACATGGTAACTTCTTTACAAATGCCTGTTTATAAATACTGTGTAAGAATATGTATGCATTTCTTTAAGTGTAGTGCATTTTTTCTTCCAAAATCAACACTGGAAATATGAAAAGTGAATGAACAGAACATGGATAAATACATAAGCATAATATGTAAGTACAGTAGAACCTTATTAAAATGACCCCTCACGATTTCCAGAAATAAGGTTGTCAAGAGAGGTTCGTCGCTATAAATATCTTGGTAAATTTTGAACAGACACTGACCATTCCCCACTCACTATAAGTCAAACTTTGCCAATTTTTTTTGCATGAAATCAGAGTTCAATCATATCTAATGCAAAAATAACACATTTAAAAAAATTAATATAAATTTATTTCAATAGGCAGACTTCTCCTGAAAAAGATTATTTCCTCCCCTTTTCTTACAAAATGTTATAAACATTGAGCAGTGCAAGATCTAACCAAGCACTGTTAAGTTCATATTAAATTGTATTTAGTGTGGAAATGACACACATTTTTAATTAAATATAAATTTACTGTAACAGGTAGACATTTGAAAAAAGTGATGTTTAAGAGGTTTACATATAGCCTCTCCTCGACTCACAAAATGTTATAAACTTGGAGCAGCGCAAGCTTTGGGGTGGGGACTGAACATGAAACTGGAGAGGAAAAAAAACAAACAAATAAAGTGTAAAAATGTTTCTGACCACAATAAGATAATACCAAAGGTTTGCATCGTGAGTGAATAATCCTTAGAGTACAAGTAAATTATTTGTGTGTGTTATCATAGCATTGAACAGCTGCTAACAACTGTACAACTGAGTCGTCTGCAAACTTCTGCCTGCCGGTCGCAGTATTTCCGTGTTCTCCCATCCACTGTCAGTAATGAACCAACAGAAACCTTATTGAAAACACAAAAATACATTTTATATATACAAAATCATTTTAATTTCACTAAGTTTCCCAAATAAAAAATGCACCTACCAAACTATTTACAACAGGATTAATCAATCCCNATCATTTTAATTTCACTAAGTTTCCCAAATAAAAAATGCACCTACCAAACTATTTACAACAGGATTAATCAATCCCGAAATCATGTAAATTTTAACAAAACAATAAAATGTTTTATTCATTTTTTTCTTACAAGTGGATAAAGTATGTGTAAAAATAGAAAACAAATAACCCCCCCCCACCCCTATGACATTTTTTAGGTAATTTACTCAACATATTATGTTCCCCTATACCAATGCTGTAATTTTTTTTGTTAAAGCCAAATTGTTTATCAGCTGCCCTTTTTCAGTGTTCACACACATGTTTCACAACTTTTAATTAAAGCTTTGCATAATAACTCACTTGCCCTTTCCCATTATCACTCACGTTATATGTAACTGGGAAGTGCACATGAGAGAATGTGAATGAACTGAACTGATCAATGCTGGCACAGCTGTAAACAAACAGGCAAGGTTGTGCAAAAGGTCATCAACAACTGTGCTGTTGCCAAGAATAACTGCAGTCACTTCACGGGAGCAAGTAGTTACTTAATGTCGGTTGTTACCGTGTGTGAGCAAACCTCCAGCTTTAAATCATTGTGCGGCTTGTCCTTGTCAAAATAACGGATTTATTCGCATTTGAATCAAAAATTTACAAATGAAATATTTTTCAACTTGTGCTGAAGGGTTGGCAGTGAAATATTGTTCCTAACACAAAAAGTAGCTTCACACGCTCTGGACAAGGCAGGGGAGGAAAAGGCATCTGCAGTGCGCTAACAGTGCACATGGTCAATAACCTGCCAGGCGCCTCCTACAGGCCTCACCCGTGAACGGTTTGCCTCCTCTCCTACACGGTTTTGGACACGGCTCATACAATATTGCACTCCAGGGCAATACAACCACACCCACGGGTTGCTTGAATGTTCAACGATAATTATTTGTACGTAAAGAAATGCAAACACCACCGCAGTAGACATTTTGTTGTGTATGAGAATATTGTTACCCTCATAAAACTGTGAACAAATGTGATTTTTGTATTACTCTACTGAAACCAAATGCAGACGTCGCTTCACAACACTTCAACATGCAAAATATTTTATTCATTTTTATAGTACTGTACACTGTATACATCATTAAAACAAAGTGTTCTACCGTTCATGTTGTTCACCATAGTGATTACAAGTTGCTTTTTTATTTATTGAGTAAAACACAGCAGACTTGTGTAGTTAAACATTAAATGAAATTTAGTGGCAATGTTTATATTAACATGACGTTGAAGGATACACAAACGGAAGAAAGAAGAAACTACAAAGGACTTTCAAAAGTGCTCACTTTACCCCAGTCTACATATAGTACGANACACAAACGGAAGAAAGAAGAAACTACAAAGGACTTTCAAAAGTGCTCACTTTACCCCAGTCTACATATAGTACGAGTATTCCCACTCATCTTAAGAATTTGCAAGTTCGTATAGGCACGAAACCAAGCAAAAAACTTCACATAATAAGTTGTGAGTAGTTTGTAATAAAAACCAAGAGAAGTCCAAGCTGTAATAGCATGAGCAACACGAGAAGGCAAGCCAGCGAGAGCACAATGGCAGGAGAAACAAGTGACGGTAGTTGTGCACCTGCCCGAGGGAGGGATATTGGCTAGAGCTGGCAGCCTGCGAGAGTGGTATCTATGTCCAGTGCAGCGTTCACCAAGAGAAACTACACATGCAGCAAACAAAAACAAAGCAACAAATTTACTTTTTGGCTGATTCCCCTCAAATTTTCACATTTTTTCACCCATCTTTACGGTTTCTCAAAAAAGTGATGTTTTTGTAAGACGAGTGCAATAAAGGAGGTCGATATAGAGCGGTTTCGCTGAATGCACATGGATGAACATGAAGTAAGGTTCAGATCTCCAGATCTCTAATAGAGATTTCAGTCACCTCAACAGTGATAATTCAACCAGAAACTGACTTTCACTTGTGTCATCAGTACAGCGAACTATATGGCTAACAGGATTACATAGCACTAGTGCTTTTTGGGAATTGAGCTAAGTTGAAGCAGATAACATATTTGAGAGGATATTCCACTTATCATCATCAAGTCTGACGTATAGTTACCATGAAGAAATAGGTTCTTCATGGTAAAGTGAGCATTTTTAAGGCCACGGTTACATTTTCCTTTCAACCATTTTTTTTAAACCTTTAACCATCTTTTTAAACAAATATTCCCATGTTAGTAATAAACACAGTGTTTATATTCCACCTCACTGGTAAGCGAGCTATGTCTGCTGTAACAATGGCCATTTTTTTNGTAAGCGAGCTATGTCTGCTGTAACAATGGCCATTTTTTTTACTATGAAGTGGTTGAGTCCTTAAAAAACCAAGTATATTCAGAGAATGGCTATAAAAGTCTGCAAACTCCATGAATTACTAAAATATGATGCTAAACCACATACCATCATCATCGTTTGCTTTTCCACAAGCCATTATAACGGGCCAGAAGTAGTGCTGCCTAACTGGATGTCCACGTTCCTTCAGCGCTGTAAAGAGCTGCGGAGCCAGCTGAGCCTTTCCCTCAAGAAGGCACATCTCGGCAGCAGTGAGCAGAGCACGTGGATTATATTCATCAGACTCCAGTTCTTCACACAGCGACACTATCTTCTCAACTGGCTGCAACACAACACAGTTTACCTAAACATTGGAATGGTGTTTTACAACCAAGGAATAACATTTCTTTATTTTTTTTAATGCAGTTTCAGTAAACTGGGGGAAAAAAAAAAAAAAAAAAAAAAAGCATAAAATTATGTAGCTAACAACTTGTAATCTGAACTGTCAACTGACAAGACAGAAACATTACATTAATTCTGGTGGTTGATAGAAAAAAAATAAAGTAAATATTTACACATAAACTGTGGTATGTTACACTCGCCTGCAATGTTCAGTAACAAAAGTAATGAATTAGTGAAATAACGTTTATTATCTATTAATGGTATTTTCACTTTTAATATACAGTGAAACCCTATTTTAACATTCCCTTTTATAACATTTTTCTGCTTAATAAGTTGCCTTCTCTTGGTCCACAAACATGTTTTTCAAAACAAAATTACTCTCTCATAATGTTTACCCCTATATAAGGCTTAACATTTCTTGGGGCCATTAAGAAATATTCTTCTGAAATATCACAGCAGGCTCCTCTAAACATTACTGAAAGTGTTAATCGGGCACACACCAGAAGAGAGTGGAGCACAGCATAACCATAGGAAAGTACCTCCGAGTACACCTATTCAATTTTCCAGCCATTCTGACTGCCTGGGGATTTATTGAAAGATTCTAGGGTAGCCTGATGCGCTATGAGCCTTGTCATACACTGGTTACATACACTGGTGCCTCTAGTACACAGTATTGCCAAGTGCCATTGCTCACTTCATCTCTATTCTAGAAGCCAAGGCAACCCCTTGCTGTCCAATTTCACTAGTGCTGCCCTGCCTGAGCATCAGGGCAGGTTTCCCCTCCATGCAATTAGCTCCAGGCACCGTCTGACTTCACCTTGAGTTCTAGCTAGCTAGTCTCTCTACCAGCAAAAGCTTGTCTTTGAACTGTTGTTTTACATTTATCCATTTAATTTGCTATTCTAGCATATTCAACTTATGTTTTTCAATGGATGGTAGAAGCTCTTGCTGCGGCGCCTTCTACGAGTACCGAGTGTTGGTCTCGAAGTGCCTGGTCCACACCGGATGTAGTATTTACTGGGGTCGCTCTCACCCTCAGACTTTGCAACGAACCTACCTACATTGCGAAACTTAGCTTGAAAAACTTGGTCCCTCGTCTATCTCATGTTAGAAGGCACAGGTCGGAGATACAGGTTCTTTCAAGTCCACAGACGGAATAAAACATATATCTGCCAGTTACCTCTTTGTGGTCCGGTCAATTCTCTTTAGTTTCCTTCCCTACCTGCTTTGCCTTCTGTGTGATAATCCACTTGAGTATTTCCATGTGCACACACGACCATCGCGTAAGAGAATCGAACCACGTCCCCACTGAAGGGTGCTCCTGCCCATCCCAAATGTTTGGTTTCTAATGCTGGCTGATCACATCCCCATCTGTGGCAAGGGGGAAGAGACCCTTTCTCTGAGGTTCCTGAGACTTGAGAAGAACAAACACACAGTCACCACGACTCTCAGACTGGTTCTGCCGCTTACCGAGAGTCATAAAGGCCTTGCGTGGGGAACGCTGTGAGTGCAGAGGGGAAATTGAGGATGGTAGCTGGTCACAATGCTGACTCAACTCTCCTCTTGGGGAGAACCAGGGTATCCTCTCAACAAGCCCCTACATGACCAAGCACCACCAATCGTGAAGCGTACCTTCCAGAGGTAATGTCGCCTAGAGATGCCAATTGATCGATAGGACTGGCAGGGGTTAACCCTAAGGTGCTGTACCCACAAAGAGTCAGTTCCTTCCTGGATGAACCTAGCCAGAACCTTTCCTCCCCAGCACTGTTATGTTACTGTAGTTTAACCTACGGCCGTGACTGTGCCAACAGAACACCCATTACACCCTTTCAATTAGTAATTCTTTACTCTTCCTTTATTTTTAACCCCTAATTAACGTTAGATCTGCGAGCTGTGCACCCACACCTATTCAGATGATTATCGGGCAGGCCAGAAAAGTCTAATAAAGTCCGCAGTGGCCAAACTATGTGCTCTGGTGAACCAGAGCTTGACGCCCCCAGGATCCACATACGTGAGCAAAAGGCAGCGGTGATCTTAAGGCGCACCACGCATACCAATGCCACAGTATAGAGCTTAGTGCCATCTGCACCTAAATAAAAATAAACATGGTATACAGTTCTGAGATGCTAGTCACCCATACCACTGACGCTGCCGAAATGTCAGTCTGAGAGTGTCTCCAGACCCACCGTCACGCCTGCAGTGAGGCAACATTTTTACCAAAATTTTTATTTTTTCTTCAATTTTTGTGATTTTTTGTAAACAGTTTCTGGGAATGGCCTCATAAAATTGCTGCCCTCATTAAATTAGGTGCTCGTAAAATCAGGCCCCAACTATAAATTAAAAAAACAATGCTCACCCTATTTGCCTTGACGAGCTGTCTGATAAAGAATCCCCCACTAGGAAAAAGTTGCCCATCACTAGAAGATGGACGTGGCATTGTCTTCAGCATTTTCATACCAATGTCCTCCTGTCCTTGATTTACAAGACGCAGTATCAAGTTTATCGCATCTTGATTGAACCCTGCAGAATGCCTCATTCGTGCAATTAGCTGCAAAACAAGCAAAAAGTGAACAAGAATTAAAATACAATGACCACTAAAACATAGTTCACTCCACAGAACACAGGAGGAAAAAAATTTTATGCCCAAAACTAACAGGTAAAGTAACCATAACTGCGTAGATGAAAACAAGCTATGCCTGAAATAAATAAAATCCAGCTTTCACAAATCAAAATTAAAACTCCTGGATTTTTTAGAATCAAGTCTACGTCACTCCTAACAAAGGCGAATGCAATGAATATGTTCCTCAGTGCCTGGAAATTTCTGTAACGTGGGATACTTTGTTAACAGTGTTTTAAAAACATATTTTAAAAAATTAGGATTTAAGCTGTTTTACATGAGAACATAAAACACACTGTATTTACAGTTTTCATATTTTAACATTTCACTATAGAAAAACACTGTTATGACTGCTACCAATAAGGTTAAACACATTTATAGCTAGCATTTTATTATAAAAAACTACGGAAAAACAAGGCCGTAGCACACGTTATAACCAATTTTTAGACATTTCCACACATGAAGCTTGCAAAGCAAGATGCATACAAGAGCACAAACTAGAAACAGGGCTTTAACAGAAGCAACAAAAGTTATTATGGGAAATGGTGTAATTTAATTATTTTCGGAATTTAATAGAATGTAGTACACAGTCTACAAACAACATGATCACTATACTGTAGGAACACATCACAATTTATTTAATTTTATAATTTTGGTCTGTTATTTTGTGTCCTTACTTTTTCTGACTAAAAGTTAAAATTCTGTATTTGTAGATTCCTTGCTTTTGTTCAGTAATATACTAAGGTCTTTTTTTGCATTGGTGATATTTTCTGCACTTAAAACACATATATTGTTGGCATTAGAATTCCTGTTTACAATTCCTTATTTCTTACTATCTTGTTTCCTTTTTTTCTTTAATTTTTATTTACTACATTTTTAAAATGATTTTCAATGACCGGTATACACTTTTAGTTTTTCATTTGCTGATAGGTAGAGAATTCAATTTTTTTTTCCTTGCTTTACATGGCTATATTTTTTAAAGATATTTTCTTGTTTTACAGGATGTGTCAAAGCTAATTTTTGTTTAGCAAAATGAAAATGAAAAATGTGTTATTGAATTTTGTGACACTGAAACCAAAATTATAAATAATTTTAAGAGAGCTAAAACTGTAATGAAAGTTAAATAGAAGTATTAAAAAATATATTATTAAACGTATGGTGGTACATTATCACACTAACTCAACAATTAAAAATAAGGCTCAGCCGATATCGGTACCAATATTTCGAAACCGGCCGAAATCGTAATTAATGAAATTGTTTGCAATTCATGTTTAAATCACCGATATTATAACCAATATTTTGCCCTAACGAATCTAAGATGATGCTGTTTTCATTTTGCCATAATTGGAGTGGATGAGCGCACTATTTGGTTTTATTAAAATAATAAGTATTTTTAAATTGGTTTTTACTAAAGTACCTAACTGGCTGTGTTTATTTCTAAAGCAAAATTATGCACGTTTTGCATGATTGTTTACAAAGCATGTTGTAACGTTCGGCGTGCAGTTACAGCCGATGTTACGTTGCCACTGCTAGCTCAAAGGTGGAACACGAGACTCGGTAAAATTGACGCAGATTAATTAAGAAATAAGTTCAAGTTCCAGAGTATTTTGTTCTATACTTTATTTATAATTTGAGTGACACAGTTCCCAAGGAAGTTCCAGTATGCAGAGTACGAACCGTTTACCGNGCAGATTAATTAAGAAATATGTTCAAGTTCCAGAGTATTTTGTTCTATACTTTATTTATAATTTGAGTGACACAGTTCACATAGGAAGTTTCAGTATGCAGAGTACAAACCGTTTACCGATAAATATACAAGTACAGACCAGCGCCACCATCGTTTACAGATTATTCATGTCTCAAAACTTGCATCGCAAGACGAAGTTACGAAGGCAGGAGGGATGTTCGTTCCCTCCTGGCACCCTAACAACCCCCCACACCGGCGGAAATAATTTGATAGAATAATTTAGGTTAAGCTGAAAAGAAATGTAGTGATAAAAGATTTAACGGTCGCGGGTGCTTGCCGGTGTGGGTGAAGTTCTTCACGCCCGATGTGTTTTCTCCGGCAGTTGGTTACTTTTTCTTTTTTAGGCGATAGACACCTCTAGTATTTATTATGTAGGCCTATCGCCCCCTTCTCCTAAGATAAGGGCACGGCATCCGGCACCCGCCAGCAGTTATCAAAACTGCGTTGTAGGAACTAAGACTGCGTCATCAACATTCAGATAAACAAACTTCTCGTATAAAATTTGTACGACGCAGCCTGAAAGTTTCTAAATAATGCTGACGCTTCACAAAAACTGAAAACGACGACGTTCGAAACGTAACAGCAAACGTCCGCCCGATAAGCGTAAAATAGCACACGTCTGCCGGATAAACAAACGACCACGGGAAACGAGCCACCACGGCTTTAAACTTCAAACCCGATGAAAATATTACGAAGCTGAGCAAAGCTTAAGAAAAACTAACAAAATTGAAACGCGTGTCCCGGTCCCGAAAATTAAGATTGCTGCATCATTACAATGTATACAACAAAACAATAGTAGCCACCATTTCCGTTTATCGCTGTAGGCAAGCTTGCAGTATGAACAAAACTTAACATTTAATCAGTTTAACACATATTTAATATTAACAATAATTAATATTTACGATTACCTCAATAAATATTTTGTCTTAGTAATTTCATGTCCAACCACAAACACAGCGACTCATAAAAAAAAATTATGTAATCTTGTAATGTTGGTTACATGCTGCACATTACTGCTGCCTAGCGGCGCCAATCCGACAATTTGTCTGGTTTTTTGTTTGTTTCCTTGGTTTGTTTGCTGTTGCTGTAGTAATATGACGGTGTTAGGTTAGGGAACAAACGTGGTGAAATTATTTACGTGTGGAAATTTTTAACCCTTAGCAACACGCAAGAATGCAAGGTTGTTTGCAATATTTACAAATGTTTGGTTTCGAGAGGCGGTACATCATCGAGGTCATATAGTACCACAAACTTAAAACTGCACCTTGAGTGTACGCACCCTTTGAAGTGGAAGAGCTTCAAATTATAACAGTGTCCTCCTAGGCCTGTTGTACAACTCTCAGCACAACTTTCTGGCAGAGAAAACACGCCTAGCAATGCCATAATTGCGAGTACTTCACAAATTTCAGATAACGATTGCGTGGCAACATGTTCATCTAGCCTTGATGTAAACAGGTCTAAACTGAAATTTTATAATGTGTATGAATTAATGGAAAAAGGTATATATACCTTATCCTTAATCACATGCCCGCACTGTGAAAATAAATAGTCTCATTTGAAAAATTATTTGCACAGACCTTTTACCATTTAGTATTGTGGAAAACAAAGGTAGGTTGAATACTAAAAATACTTTATATGCATAATTCATAGTTGCATAACATCTTACACATTAAAAAAAAATCAATTTAGATTATTTTTGACTTAAAAAAATGCTTAATTACTAATTAATAAGTGGTTCCTAGATTTTTTTATCTTAATAGTTTGGCCTATCACTGAAACAATGAAAGTAAAGACAATTAAAATTTTATTTTTCTAAATGTTTTAAAAATAAAGTTTTTAATTTTTTGAAACATGAGAAAATGTTATTTTTCCTTGTCAAGGCAGTATCGGTATTGATATCGGANTGAAACATGAGAAAATGTTATTTTTCCTTGTCAAGGCAGTATCGGTATTGATATCGGAAAAGGCTCAAAAACCATATCGGCTCACCTCTAATTAAAAACATGAGTCAAACTTGTGTTGTACAATCAGTTATAAAACATAATAAAACTTCAAAAATATTACTGTTATGCACACATCAAAAAATAAGTCACGTAAGTGGAGTGCCTAGTTAAGGAATAAATGCCATTAAAAACCCCTCAAATAACTTAAAGAAATATCTAAGACAACAGTTCTGGAAACATTTAAAGTTTATTTTTGTGTAGTTACTTTAGAAATATTTTATTAAAAATTAACAAGTTGATGATCAAACCAAAATTTTTCTGTGTTTGCCAACAAAACAAATATTTTATAAAGTACTCGCATTTAATACATTTTTTGTTTTGTTAAGAATTTGAGTAANTGTTTGCCAACAAAACAAATATTTTATAAAGTACTCGCATTTAATACATTTTTTGTTTTGTTAAGAATTTGAGTAAGCAGTTATCTTACCACAAGAGAAAATTAAGTTATGATTTTTCGTTATTGTTTCAGCATAATGAAAATTCGCACAACCCTATTGGTTTACTGAGCAATGTCGCCCTCTGCACAGATATGTGTAGTGAGCATGCAGAGGACATATCAACTGGACACAGGTAAACTCACCATGTCGACGTGCTCAGGGTGGTTATTGATGGCCAATTCATATATGACCTCCATGAAGTCCTTGTCGAGGAAGTAGACGTCCTTGGCGTCACATTCCTGCAGGACCTCCTTGATGGCCTCCATGTCGCCCCTCCTGGCATGCCCACACAGCAGCGCAGTGTACGTGTCCGCGCTCGGCTCCAATCCCGCCTGCCGCATCACGTTCAGGATCCCCGCGGCACTCTCCATGTCACTGCCAACGTACACTTACGTATATACGCTACTTCCGGTTAATAGAGTACGGTGGAGATATTTGGCCAGCACTGAACATTGAGGTCTTGAGAGCCAATGAGGGTGACGAGGGAAAGGGGATCCCTGAGAAAACCCGCTGACCAATGGCATAGTCCGGAACAGAATCCAATCCCACGTGCGAAAATACGGGAGTGACCCCGTTGGAATTCAAACCCGATTCGCCTAGGTAGGAGAGTAGTCTAACCACTACACCACAGTGGCCCCACAGTTAATTGATCACTTTGGAAAGCCCTGTTTAATATCTACTTCTTTTCCTTCATCTTGCATACTTCCACAATAAGTAAAATTTTCATTAACATGGGCCTATTTACTTAAGTCATGTGTCAGTTAAGCGAACACATTTAACTGTTGGGAACCTCAAAAAATGTTAATAATAATATACAATTTTGTACACTAATGGTAAAGCAAAAAAAAATTGATTTACATAAATTTTAGCATTACACTAGTACTATATCTATTTGCGGTTACTTCTGAATTTTCATTATATTCCTCTGCCTCATGCAAACACAGCTTAATCGAATCTAGAAAATTACACCAGAGGGACAATGCACCGCGTTCATGTACACTCAGTTTAATGATATTTTGTATGGAAACTCCTTTTTGCTAGGCATTACCAACACACCTATTTTCTCTTCTGTTTTTATTAATATTACTATAATTTTAAGTGAAATATATGATTTATGGTTAAAATATAAGTGAAAGTTAAATCTAACAGACAATAAGATACTCATGTGGTTTTCAAAAGTGCTCACGTATGGTGAACAGCCCGCAGATGAGAATATTTGAAAATTTTGACTAAGACCTATTCTCCTGCACATTTTAAATCATTGCATACACTATGACTGGTATTAATGAACTGAACACAACAACTGTGAAATTATTGGGTGCTTAAATATCTTACTAACACAGCAATTCTTACACTTTATGTCCACAAAACTAAAGCTGAGCCATTACACATTTTTGCCCAAAATAAATACACCCAATATTTTTTACAGGCGACTGATATGAACATCATGAATGGCAAGTCAGAGCAACATTCCATTTTTATTTGCCAAATACATCAAGCATTTTGCTGTTTACTATCATAAAGTTATCTTCAAAAATATATATCAACTGATTTACAGTGTACTTCCACTTTAACATTAAAGAGAAAAATATGTCACCTTGTATCAGAGACATGAAGTTTTTACGTGTTTATGTACTTGAGACTCAAAAATATGCCCAACTGCATGATGCATATTTACTTGTAGCAAATTGTCATTAATAATAGAAAGTTATGTTCAGATGCTTATTCTCTCTTTCATGCAATGTTTCTGAACTATCATTTGAATAGGAGACATAAATAAGTGCTTTTTGCTTCATCTCTCTCTCTCTCTCTCTCTCTCTCCTTCTATATATATATATATATATATATCTTCACACACACACACTGCTGTTCATACACATGACCACATACCACCCCCGCCCCGACCCGCAAGTAAGCAACAGGAATGTGTGAAAGAATCATACTGTTTGTATTAGTGATGGGTAAGTTTGATTAATACAGCTTCGAGTCGAGTTGAGTCAAGCTGTATGAAACTCGAGTCAAGTAGAGTTCAGTATAAAATTGTCGAGTTAAAATTGAGTTTGCGCCATAAATGTAACTGTGTACCTATGCACACTGGTATATCTGCCTCTTATATAGTCTATTTGCAGTTTCTTCACACTTCTCAATCAAACCTTTGAAAAATCACCNCACTGGTATATCTGCCTCTTATATAGTCTATTTGCAGTTTCTTCACACTTCTCAATCAAACCTTTGAAAAATCACCCCATGTAGTTATTTCCTAAATATGCCATATAAGAAAATAATTTTATACTTGTGCTATTGTTTAAAAAAACCCATTTTTGGTTAAACTGAATTTTTAACTGATATATTAACCATAAGTTGTAATATTTAATTTATAATTNAAAAAAACCCATTTTTGGTTAAACTGAATTTTTAACTGATATATTAACCATAAGTTGTAATATTTAATTTATAATTAATATGAATAAAAACAGAGAAAATAGGTGTGTTGGTAATGCCTAGTAAGAAATAGTTCTTACGCAAACTATAATTACACTGAGTGCATTGTTCCTTTGGCGAATCCCAATTTTCTTGACTCGATTAAGCTTTGCTTGCACGAGGCGGAGAAATATCCTGAACTTTAGCAGGGTTTCATAAAAGTCGGAAGTAACCATGAATGGACTTGAACTTTCACCTCTTACAGTCATAGTTCACCAAGAAAAACGTTTGGGACTAGTTTCTACCAATAAGAATAATCCTTTGCTTGGTTTAAAGATTCAGAGCTGCCTTTTCCATCCCGCCGACGAGTGAATGACTAGGTAAGGTAAAAATAACTGTAATGTCAGCCACTTGATGCTGATAGAAAAATAACAGTTACAAGAGTGGAGTGGGAGGGTAGCTTTCTTGCTGGTCTGTCTGCATGTTGCAGAGTGAGTGGACAAGCTGTTCACATTACAAGTTTCTGTTTTTTAATAGTTCTTCTTTCATGTATAAATTTTTGAAACTGTAATTATGAAAATAATAATGGCAAGTGTCACAAACAACCGAGTGTGTCAGTGTCAACATGTGTACTTATCATTAGGAAGCAACTTTAATGGTTTAGCAATGTAAAATTATTGATTCTCGAGACACGAAAAGTGATTGTTAGGTGCGCATATTTGATTATAACCTAAAAACACTGTGACTCGACCCATCACTAGTTTGTATGCCACTAGCAACTTTTACTTTTCTGCCTTATACCATCTCCCTACCAGAACTGAAAGAGTGACCTTTGTTGTCTTGCTATTAATTTGCAGGTCTCCCACCACCACGAAACAAACATAATTCCCACCAGACGTAAGTCTAAAATTTTTTTTTTAAGTAAGGAACACTGCAGATGCTGCCTGCAATGTTCTCAAGGTGTTCCACCACATTTCTCCAACTCCTTATTTTACTTAAATTGATCTCCACGCTGGCCAGGAAGCAGAATACATCTTCCTGTCATCTTATCCCTGCTGACCCTACAAGAAAAGGTAAGAAAATTGTGTGAATTTTTCTGGACCAGAACAATACACAGTAGTATACTGAATTACCATCTTTACAAAGGACTACAAGCCACAATTAGTGTCCAGTTCTTTCACAACTATTTAATTGTCAGCTCTCGTCCTCTCTTCAAGCCAGGCTCCTCAAGCCAACAGGCACCTTCATCTGTCTTGCTCTTGTACAAAGTCTGTTGAACAGCTAGTGTGTGTAGAGGTACGAGGTAGTACGGGTCACCGTGTTTCTATTCTCAGAGGGAATAAAACAAGAAGTCTAGTTAACTTCTGTCTTTCCTTGCTTTGCAGTGGACATGTGCATTTTCCCCAACCTGGTAAGCGTTACCCTTGAAAGGAGCGGTAAGGGACCGTGAATTAGCCACAGTTTCTGACGTAGAGTAGGAATGGAGACAGCCCTTAACCAGGATTGCACGTGCGTCACACACAAGAACAAGTTCGACGGCAACCCATACTGTAGACCCAATATGCAAAGGGACCTGGTGCGGAAGTACGGTAGAGCCCCAACCACTAGAAAGACACACGGTGAAGTAACTGGGCCAAGTAAGTCAGNGACCTGGTGCGGAAGTACGGTAGAGCCCCAACCACTAGAAAGACACACGGTGAAGTAACTGGGCCAAGTAAGTCAGCTAACCCATTCCCTTCAGAGCGTATAAACTGGCCGGAGAGGGTGCCAGGCCTGACAAGGCTTGACCCAGGTACTTCCTGAGTACACTTTATCTAGGAGTTTGTTGCCTGCAGCACTCTACAGGATGAACATTACCACCTTTCCTGCCCATGACTTTCGCTCACCAACGAGGGAGCAGGAGGAACGCNGACCTGGTGCGGAAGTACGGTAGAGCCCCAACCACTAGAAAGACACACGGTGAAGTAACTGGGCCAAGTAAGTCAGATAACCCATTCCCTCCAGAGCGTATAAACTGGCCGGAGAGGGTGCCAGGCCTGACAAGGCTTGACCCAGGTACTTCCTGAGTACACTTTATCTAGGAGTTTGTTGCCTACCGCACTCTACAGGATGAACATTACCACCTTTCCTGCCCATGACTTTCGCTCACCAACGAGGGAGCAGGAGGAACGCCCTGAGGACGGATTCTATTCTTGCATCTCGCCACTACCTAAGTAATCAACCTACACCAGCCCTCAGCTGTAAGTCCCNCCCTGAGGACGGATTCTATTCTTGCATCTCGCCACTACCTAAGTAATCAACCTACACCAGCCCTCAGCTGTAAGTCCCCACGGGAGAGAGCACAATACACCTGGCTGTTAGTGCAGCCTCACTCCACTACCCTTCCTGCCAACCTTTTTGGCCTCCCAGTTACGGTTCCCGGAGATGCTCACCCGGCCGTCAAACTACTCTGCCTAGGGAGTGGAAACGTTCGACCCGGATGACACCAGCAAGCACTCCGGTCACCAGCAGACGACAGCAGAGCCAGTCCTCCCACCCGTTCGCTCAAGTCGGAGCTGAAGTAAACCAGCCGGGACCAGCATCTGCCGCAAGGGAGTGACACCAGTGGTAAGCTAGCCCTAACCTGTGTGTCCAATGCCCACAGGCATCACTCACCCTCACAGACTTAGTACCAAGTAGGCGCCCGAAGCGCCCTACCTTATATATGGGGACAGCGCGCGGCCGACGAGTCATTCTACAGACACCTCCGCGGTAGAGTCCACCCTCCTACCCGCGCATCTGACCTGGCGCAAAATAAAAAATTCCACCACTTTTGATGTGACGTCCCTCTCCCTCTTTTTTCATCCTGCTTTAAAGGGAAAACATTTTGGTTAAGTGCCTAGACATAGCTTTCTTTTCCCTCTCACCGACGGGAACTAAACAGATAACTGTTAACAGGGGATGGAGTAGGAGGGCGGACTTCAAGCTGTTCTGTTATCAAGCAGCCTGTGAGCGAACAAGAAGTCCGCAGTTGAAATTTTTGTTTAAGTTGTTAATGCTTTCCATAGGCAAGTAACATTTTGAACACCAATTACAGCAGAAAGATGATAAATATATTGTATTCAGGCATATTTATGCTGTTAGTGTAATGCACCACGAGATAAGTAGTCTTTTGTGTTTAATTATCTCATATGGTTGTATTTCTGCACGCTCAAGACTACCGNAAGCTGTTCTGTTATCAAGCAGCCTGCGAGTGAACAAGAAGTCCGCAGTTGAAATTGTTGTTTAAGTTGTTAATGCTTTCCATGGGCAAGTAACATTTTGAACACCAATTACAGCAGAAAGATGATAAATATATTGTATTCAGGCATATTTATGGTGTTAGTGTAATGCACCACGAGATAAGTAGTCTTTTGTGTTTAATTATCTCATATGGTTGTATTTCTGCACGCTCAAGACTACCGTACTGGTCGACTGACAGCTTCCACTCCTGTTATCGACCGCCCGACAGGCAGCAGAACACTTTGCCGCAAGAGTAAACAGCCCAAGTTGTAAATATAATACAACCCTATTTTTGAGGTGACAATTTTTTAAAATAATGGGAGAGTTTATATTGTGTAAATGCGGTACGGGTGTCCGAATGTGGAGCGCACAAAGAACACATTTCATTTTACAGAAAAGGCAGACTGCTACAAAAGAGACTCACTCTGCATTTGAATGTCCCATGATGAGTGCGTTGAAGACACCCTCGTTGACTGGCAGCTGCTTCTCCCGCATAAACTCTAGTATCTGTGTGGCGCCAGCAATGTCCCCTTTCTGACAGTAGTGTGCAATGAGTCGCTGGTACGTCACCCTGTTGGACTCGATGCCCTTCTTCTCCATGTCGGCCAGGAACTTCGTGGGCGAGAACTTGTGTTCGTTCTCCAAGTACACTCTGAGCAGCGCATTGTAGTGGCTCACGTCCATTGGCACACCTATACCAGAGCAAACATTCACTTCAGTTACTAGTAGATTAGCTATACATGACATTGACTATTAATCGAGGTACGCTGAGTTCGTTTTCTGCAAGACTATCCAATACACTAACTCATCGCAAATAAAACTGTCAAATCAAAAGGCTATAGTATAAAGAAGACATTTGTTTGCGTGTGGTTTTTCAACACAATCACAATTCTTTAAATAAAATATTTTGAACTACTTGAATGTACTTATTCGAGTTGCATTAAATCTCAGTAAGAAGAAATGCATAAGCACGCATTTACACAAAGTGTTGTAGGCTACAATAAAATAAAACTTTTTAAAAGCAACATTGAAAAAAAATTTACTGTTACGAAACAGAGATTAGTTACTGCATGGCTAGTATACGTAATTTTGTCTGCAAAACACAATGCTAAACAGTCTTTCCAGCTAATTACAACACAATATAACTATCTCATATTTCTATTTACCACACTAGTAGTTAATAAGCTATCAAAACTCTATGAGTAATTTTTTTTAAATGAGAAATTCCTTTGCTATAATTTGTTTTACTGTTGTTAATAATAAAATAAGATACTGCGTAGGGCATATGATGTGGCTATAGCAAAGTACGATTTGTTGCGGAAATAAAGAGACAGTACAAAAGGAATGAAAGAGAAATACGGGCACTGAGAATGAGTTAGGAGGAATCATGATGTCAGTGAGGAAAGAGAGAATACAGAACAAAGTTGTAGAAGAAAAGGTATAGGTAAAGGAGCTACGGTAAATTGTACACAAAGCAAGAAGGAAGTGCTACAGGCACACAGAAAGAATGTAAAGGGAATGGATGTGAGAAGAATGCAGAAACTTGAGTAACATACTAGCAGAATGCCTTAAGCCAGGCAAGAAAGGCAGATAAGGGTAAGATAGCGACAATGTGGAATAATGGGGAAGAGAGAGGGAG
>NQII01000058.1:1597217-1645086 GCA_002778355.1 Clitarchus hookeri | reverse complement strand
AAAAAAAAAAAAAAACTAGAAAAATTTCCAACCTTTCAAAGCATTCATTAAAAAAAATTACATGAAAAGAGCACTGGTTTACAAAATGTGATTAATGAAACATGAAGACCTTACTGTCCCTGAAACTAGTCTGCAGCAGAAAGGAGCACAAACCTTTACCTACAGTACTTACAAAACAATGTTCTTAAGCCCAATGCTAATGGGGACATTCTGGCCGAACAGAATATGTATCTATTATCTTCACTTATATTGCAGTCTTTTCCCATATTTCCCACTACCATTTCCAAATTCCCTAACTTTCACAGTTTATAAGGTTTTCCAAATCAGCGGCAAGGCAACCTCGCAACACTGCAAATGACTAGAGTAGTACCTAAATTCTCCAGAGTCCTCCATATTTCCTCGACGAGCTGCGTCCTCACTTCTGGGGACTCCTCTGGGACCAGATTCCCGCAGCAGCGTATGATGAGCAGCGACTGGGTGCTGGTGGCAGATTCTGCAACGCACACAACATTACACGTGAATCACAACGGAGGGCAACATTTCATGAAAAATTGTAACAAGCAGACTGAACACACATGGGGCCATTCAGCAGCATCACCGCACAATAGTGCTTCTACTACGACATGCAACTTTGCTACGATCGAACGACACATTGTGTTGCCACTAATACTTTACAAAAGTCAATAATACACATTTTGTAACAGATCTTGGTTATTTTATTAATTTTGTGTTAATATTTTCTTATTTTTAAGCATATATAATTTTACATTACTACTCNCAGATCTTGGTTATTTTATTAATTTTGTGTTAATATTTTCTTATTTTTAAGCATATATAATTTTACATTACTACTCACAGCAATGAATAAAGGAAATTTGCCTGATCTTTGAGCCAAAAACTTAATCTCATAAATTTGAAATTTTGTAGTTTGACAGCTTTGTTAAAATTAAATATTTGGAACCATCAAACAATACTTTCATCTGTTTTTAAAATTCCATGTTTAGTTAAATTTTTTTCCCTCAAATTTCCATTCAGTTTGAATTTTTGCCACTTGTATACAATATTTAACATTATGTTATGATGTTTTAGCATATAATTGCATAATTTTCATATTTGGATTTTCTGTAAATCATTTTGTACAGTTTTATTTTATTTGGTTGGGTAGACTTCTATTTAGAGACAAAACCGGCAACAGTGTACAAGAAACACACAATGGTAAAGCAACAACCTGGAAATCCAGGTATAAACTGGAACAAACTGCATCANCAACAGTGTACAAGAAACACACAATGGTAAAGCAACAACCTGGAAATCCAGGTATAAACTGGAACAAACTGCATCAAACAACAAATGTAGAGTCAAGGAATACATATAGGCAGGTACAGAGTTCTTACGAATATAATACGTTTGAAATTGAATGTTTTGTCTACCATCTGCTTGCCTACATGTCTTCTAAACGCAACATAATGTAATTTTTAAATATTGTCAAAAATATATGTAATAAAATATGAGAGTATGTTATGTTGTAGGATTTCATGCAAGATTTGGAAATGTTTAATGTTGCTATCGGTAAAAAAAAACCCAGCAAGACTAACACATAACAATTACGAGAGTTAAATAACTTAAATATTTACAGCAGAACCCAGACAGTAAAATAAAATGTTATATGCACAAAACAGTATTACACCTGCTGGGACACATCAAGCTAAACCAAATTCTAATGTAACAATTTTTGTATAAAAATAATTAGTCGAGTTCTTAAACATCTTCATCTGAATTATTTCATGCAAAAATATAAGATCTGAATTCCATGGGTGCAGGGAAAAATTTTTGGGCAGGGCTGATAATAAATTTTCCCACGAGAAAAGGATGAGATTGGGAATGCATCATTAGTAAATATAGAAAATCTCCATTACTGCCTCTACATATAAAGGCATTCTGCATTCAGTTTACTTGACATTTTGTTTGTAAGACAGTTATTGCTCCAGTACTACCAGAGCTGTAGCGGAATTAAACGAACGGCGCTAGTATTCTAACAAACGACCATGGCAGACGCCAGACGGTCATTCCAGAGCCGTAAGATATCGAGAAACTTAGTTTCCTTTTACGATAACACTATTTTTTAAATTTAGTTCTCGGAAATATAACAACGGTACAAATATAATTTCTTCTAGTCCCTTACCAAGTCATAAGGCAAACAATGAAGTATGCACATGTAATTTACGATGATGTGAACGAAGAAACGTCATATCAAGGCCACAAGAAGGCACAAAAAGTGCAAAAGTGAACATTCCACGAGTNAATGATGTGAACGAAGAAACGTCATATCAAGGCCACAAGAAGGCACAAAAAGTGCAAAAGTGAACATTCCACGAGTGAAATAAAAAGTTAGTTTCTGTCACGTGCAAATTAACAAAATGCTATGTTCTTTATATAAGTTTTTTGCCGTGGTAATGTTGATATCATCTGCTATGTGGTAAGTTCTTTAAACATTATTTTTTATTCGAGTGAAAAAAGTATAGGTCCCACAAAAAGCGAGGCAGTGTTTGAATTGGCGCTTTTAGTTTACCAAAAGTTCACGTGACCTGAATTAGTCGACAAAATGATGACTTACTTGGTATTTTAGTATTTAGTGTTTAATATGAAACAAAACTTGCTAAAATACAAAACTACCAAATCAAAACCAAATTGCGACCGAACTGAAGCTACTAAATACTAATATACTAAATGGTGAATTTGAACACTGCCAGTACAGTATTATTTTCAGATTATTTCCGCATTTCATATTTCCACGCACAAAATAATTTTCCAAGAGTGATTCAATTACTAGCATAAATCAAGTAATTTTAAACCGTTTTCAGAGGCACCTTTCCTACCATTACGGTAGGAAAGGTGTTTGAGAGGCACCTAGTTGCATTAAATATGCGGGGCATAATCAGAAGAGACCCAAAACCACATTGCAATTAGATTTTGAAGTGCTTCAACTATGCCTGCTGCCATCTCCACTGAACTTGATTAAGGATGACCTGCATAGAGCTTGGTAACACAAATTTAAATGATTTTGCATATGTGTGCTGCAAACACTTATACACTATTTGAATAGCTAAATTGTGACTTTTAAGAGACATTTTAAATTTTAAATTGATTTTCAGAAATTAATAAGGGTGTTAATTTTGGTTCGGACGCTAACCAGAAGCCAGTAGATGAGACGTCTTGCTCTAAAGCCGTGCAAAACCACAAACATTTTCCTAATATTAAATGCTGAGTAATAAATGAGCCAGGTACAATTCTACTTCTCACNCCGTGCAAAACCACAAACATTTTCCTAATATTAAATGCTGAGTAATAAATGAGCCAGGTACAATTCTACTTCTCACGCAAATTATCGTTTTCGTTTGCTACTATTTTCAGAGGTAATTTAGTTCTACCGCTCTCTTCACAACTGAATTACTATTTTCATTGGATTTTCAATTAATTATATCTTGTTTTCTGAACTGATTAAGTTTACGATTATCAATAAATNCCGTGCAAAACCACAAACATTTTCCTAATATTAAATGCTGAGTAATAAATGAGCCAGGTACAATTCTACTTCTCACACAAATTATCGTTTTCATTTGCTACTATTTTCAGAGGTAATTTAGTTCTACCGCTCTCTTCACAACTGAGTTACTATTTTCATTGGATTTTCAATTAATTATATCTTGTTTTCTGAACTGATTAAGTTTACGATTATCAATAAATNATTACTATTTTCATTGGATTTTCAATTAATTATATCTTGTTTTCTGAACTGATTAAGTTTACGATTATCAATAAATTCTTACCCTTCACGTACATTTTCCTTCATAAAATTAAAATTTTCTGCACCAATAGAATGTGATGCTTTGTGTAGAATTTGAAGTAGTTAGCATTTTAACTTCAAGTGATTGTCACGTTGTTTGTTCTCGTGTTCATACGAATGGTATGAATATTTGTTGTGTGTTCGTATATGTTTCTTTGAAGTGTAATGTGTCTCACATATTTCTGAATCCATTAAGTGTTTCTTTTAATGTGTCAAAACTATTCATTTCACTACTTACCTGCGATTACAAGTAGAAATCAGGCGATTTCATTACAATTGAAAGTAATAAGCATTTTCCCCAAGCTGTGAGCCAGTTAAAGGGAAGCCGACTCGCATGGCGTCATTTCATTTCAGCTAGACGCCACGTACATAGGGGAAGTAAGTGGTGCAAGATGAAATTTGTTATGCTCCCATACACCCAACAATTCTCAAAATAATTACACATTAAAAATTTTCTCTTGCTTACAAGGCAAACACTTAATTTTATTTGATTTGCATAAACTGAATTTTTTTCACATACATACATTGGGGTTATGCAGTAAGCTCCTAGATGCTACTAACACAACAAATCTTTTGTTTGGAAGTGTACTGTTATCCAGACGACACTTTGTCTTACATCACTCTGTGTTTTATGTTACTGGCAGCAGTGGTTTATGAGGCTACGGAACATAGTATCAGCAATGAATGATGTCTCCCACACGTAGGGAACCTTTCTCATTGGACGGTATCTTCTTCTGTGTATAGTGCATACCATTCAAGCCACTTCATATGCGACGTCCCAGATAGAGGACACTGTCACTGAAAGGGTTAATTTTGTTTTCGTAGTGATCAATCTCAGCGCATTCATGCCGTATTTGTACGTAGTCACCAGCAGACAATTTTTCCTTACATCCACAGCTTGTTCACAAAAATTTTAACACCAAATCATAATCTTTGTGAGCATCAAAATTGTCAGCTAAAACTACACAATTATCAGTTACAACTAGATCTTCCNCACCAAATCATAATCTTTGTGAGCATCAAAATTGTCAGCTAAAACTACACAATTATCAGTTACAACTAGATCTTCCTCAATCATCATTCTCATCTAATACGTGCTCATTATTACAACTTTTTTCTATTACAATAACATCATCATCAATAGTAATGTAGTTACCTATGTCTCCTATTGGAATGTCTGATAATAAAGATATATCAGAGAGGTTAAGTGACTCTTTAGAAGGCTCCAGTTCGTCATCACTTGATTCATCACTACTTAGTGTTCTTTCAGTAAAATAATCTTGAAACACTTAATAATCTTCATCACTGATATTATCACCAACACCAATATCATTTAATAGTTTAATACCGGTAACTTTACCTTCACTCATTTTTATTTAAAGCTTAAAATGCACATCACGCAAAAACAAGTAACAACAAAGACAATCTCAGAAGACAGTTGTTTTTTCTAGGGTTACCAACCTCTATACTTTTATAACAGATAGCTTTGGTTATTATATGTGCAAACTGTTTTTTATAGTTTCATCAAATAAAATATTATTACTTATTTAATAATTACATAAAATCAAATGCTCAATGGCAGAAAGAGGATTGCAAATTGGCAAGATTTGTGACCTAAAACTCTGTAAAATATGAAAAGGGACCTCCTGTCGAACCCATGTTATATTCTCATAACGACAAAAGGTCCCTTTTCTTAGGCCTGATATTGACTGCATTAATCATTATTCTCCGAGTTCTGTAACAATTCCAAACACTTTTAAATCGATGAGTTGACAAAAAACAGAATATCACATTTTTGACCCTTACCATTCATTTTGCTTGTACTGAAAATTTTATTTCTCTGACAAGAGGTTGCTTTTCGCTCTTCGCCTCACATTTATATATATAAACACACCCACAAGCACATGTGTGCATGCACAAACAAACAAACACACCTTAGTTACAAACAGGAAGTGCGAGAAAAAAATAATTTACAATGTAACTGGAAGCACGACACACTGCAGTAATAAATGACGGCTGAGAATGATAAATGGTAAATTTTCTTATTTACAGGTGCGAAATTCACATCTGGATACATTCAATAAAATATTCGGTTTCAATATTACAAAACCAGTCTGGATACTATAAGCCCAGGAACATCCCACCTAAGAGGTGACAGCAGTTAATAAAAAGGAGGTCGAGTGCTGGTGAGGAGGGTGAAATGAAGATGGAGCAGTGGCAAAATGCAAGAGCAGGGAAGCAGGAGTGCCTAGAGAAAAAAAAAGCCAACTGCAACATCCGCCGGGTTTCCTTCCCCNCACCAAATCATAATCTTTGTGAGCATCAAAATTGTCAGCTAAAACTACACAATTATCAGTTACAACTAGATCTTCCCCAATCATCATTCTCATCTAATACGTGCTCATTATTACAACTTTTTTCTATTACAATAACATCATCATCAATAGTAATGTAGTTACCTATGTCTCCTATTGGAATGTCTGATAATAAAGATATATCAGAGGTTAAGTGACTCTTTAGAAGGCTCCAGTTCGTCATCACTTGATTCATCACTACTTAGTGTTCTTTCAGTAAAATAATCTTGAAACACTTAATAATCTTTATCACTGATATTATCACCAACACCAATATAATTTAATAGTTTAATACCGGTAACTTTACCTTCACTCATTTTTATTTAAAGCTTAAAATGCACATCACGCAAAAACAAGTAACAACAAAGACAATCTCAGCAGACAGTTGTTTTTTCTAGGGTTACCAACCTCTATACTTTTATAACAGATAGCTTTGGTTATTATATGTGCAAACTGTTTTTTATAGTTTCATCAAATAAAATATTATTACTTATTTAATAATTACATAAAATCAAATGCTCAATGGCAGAAAGAGGATTGCAAATTGGCAAGATTTGTGACCTAAAACTCTGTAAAATATGAAAAGGGACCTCCTGTCGAACCCATGTTATATTCTCATAACGACAAAAGGTCCCTTTTCTTAGGCCTGATATTGACTGCATTAATCATTATTCTCCGAGTTCTGTAACAATTCCAAACACTTTTAAATCGATGAGTTTGCACAGGACAAAGTATGGTAAAATAATTGACAAAAAACCAAATATCACATTTTTGACCCTTACCATTCATTTTGCTTGTACTGAAAATTTTATTTCTCTTGACAAGAGGTTGCTTTTCGTTCTTCGCCTCACATTTATATATATATATAAACACACCCACAAGCACATGTGTGCATGCACAAACACACACACAAACACACCTTAGTTACGAACAGGAAGTGCGAGAAAAAAATAATTTACAATGTAACTGGAAGCACAACACACTGCAGTAATAAATGATGGCTGAGAATGATAAATGGTAAATTTTCTTATTTACAGGTGCGAAATTCACATCTGGATACATTTAATAAAATATTCAGTTTCAATATTACAAAACCAGTCTGGATACTATAAGCCCAGGAACATCCCACCCAAGAGGTGACAGCAGTTAATAAAAAGGAGGTCGAGTGCTGGTGAGGAGGGTGAAATAAAGATGGAGCAGTGGCAGAATGCAAGAGCAGGGAAGCAGGAGTGCCTAGAGAAAAAAAAAGCCAACTGCAACATCCGCCGGGTTTCCTTCCCCCATACAAAAACTCTGGTATCCCTGCCAGGAATGAAACCCGATTCACCCTGGTGGGAGGCGGATAGAACACCACCGTAGCACCAACCTCCTATCTAAGAAATAACACTGCAGCTAGCAACAGTTCATTAAGTAGAACCTGCAGCTTGGCTTGCTTTGCGGGAGGACAGCGCTGCGGCGACACTTTTCCCAATGCTCCGACAGTCCCGATAACACATGCTGCTTACTACTGAGTCGGAGTTCATCCAAAATGTCTTCGAGCTCTCGTTTTGAGATTNCCCTGGTGAAAGGCGGATAGAACACCACCGCAGCACCAACCTCCTATCTAAGAAATAACACTGCAGCTAGCCGCAGTTCATTAAGTAGAACCTGCAGCGTGGCTTGCTTTGCGGGAGGACAGCGCTGCGGCGACACTTTTCCCAATGTTCAGAGAGTCCCGATAACACATGCTGCTTACTACTGAGTCGGAGTTCATCCAAAATGTCTTCGAGCTCTCGTTTTGAGATTCGGCCAGCACGCCTGGCATCCTGGTCCAGTCGTCGCAGACTCCTCTCCAGGCCGTCGCTGGTGGTTTGCGATGTGGCCACCTGGGTCGCAAATAAACTGAAACATACATTAGAAGAAAAAAAAGTTTTTATAGTACAATAAATGCATACAGGCAGAAGAGATATTTGAAAATATTGCTAATATAACTACAAAAAAAAAAGTTTGAAATTCTGTGGAAAAGCTAAAAAGAATGGAATGGTAACTTGGATGAATGAAGTGGTAATATTACAATAAAAAGAAAGGGAGGAAAAAAAAAAGGGGGGGGGGTTGTTACAGCAACTCAGTCTCAAAATGTTTCAGTAATAATGGGAAGAAACCGTACATTTTACGTAAAATACAGCCTCACAAATTTTATTATAAAAAGTTATATTAAGATTTTACTTTAAAATGCTTACATTTTACCAATACATGTATCCATGGCATTTCCTAAGCAAAATGAGTCATGCAACCTACTTACAAAATTCCTAATATCATTACCACATTACCATTTTGTGATGAGATGAGATGAGGGGGAGCAGGTAGATGCCTGCTTCACAGACACTGAGAAGGCATTTAATACAGTACCTCATGGAATTCTGATGAAGGAAGGGGACTCAACAACCGCAATTAGGCTACTGCCCGGTGGCAAGCTCTCTCACTTCTCCCCTACCCGACAAAACTCCTCTTCCATGCCCTTCCTGAACTTTGCAACCCACCTCACGGATACCTTCCTCCAGCAACACATTCCACTCCCTCACAAGTGTAGACTGCCTACCCTGCTCCGTTCTCCTCCACACCCTCCGAAGCTTCTCACTGTTTCCTCTCCTTCTAAACACCCCCTTACTTACCACAAAATGAACACTTTTAAAGACTTTTGAAAAATTTATTTCACTTTGACATCTCTAGCATCTTTTCAAACTGTTTTACAAGAAATTAAATTTTCAAATTTTAATATTTGGGATTAGGAAGACTTACTTACCACCCATTAGAGTACCCTGAGGTATAAAGGAGTTTCATTCTCACTGGCTGGCGCTTACAACCGAGGAATATTAAAAATAGTTAATATTAACTTGTGGGAAAAAACAGTTGATATGAGTGTTACATGGGAATTTGTGTGTTTTTTATCTACATGGCCGACAAAAGAAAACTTTAATTATTTGCAAGTGTGTGTTTTTTTTAAACAGTTAAATTTGCATAAAGTTAATAATATTAAATCTGATGAATAGTGATTTTGGTGTTTTCTTGCAAATGAAAGAAATAGTACCCCACTGCACCCTAGAGTTTGCACTGACATCTTTCAATCTCATTTAACTGAATGTGTTCTTCACAAGTGTCAGTAAGTTGCTTATTTGTGGGAGGTAATTGAGTGGAGAGTGGAAGGATATCTACTGATGTGTAAGAGGGAACCTTATAACACTTCACAGCTAGTACACTATAAGTTAGTGTTGTTGGAGTACACATCAGCACACAGCAAAACTATTTATTATTTATTTATCAGTGTATCACTAGTGTGTATTCTTGTGTGCGGTAATTATTCAGAAAAGGGGCTTTTCTGAAGGAAGTGTCGTAGACCCACAAAAGTAACATACATGCGTTCTGCACAGCTTACCTTTTTAATATTGAGGAGGGCGTACAAGTAAAATAAGTAGAATGTACTAAATAAAATAGATTGAATTACAAGCAGTTCGGCTACTTTGCTTACGTCAGACGCCATGTTGAATAGCCATGTAATGCTATCTGCGCAGACACGAACTGCGTTTAGTCGCCTAGTATGTGGAATAGCGTGTGGTTCGTGGGGAGTGTAGTATTGTGTGCATGTAGTTTTCAACATCCAAACTCATCCATGATTGAAGAATGGTGAAGAATGATGTAAGAATTGAAGAATACGAGTGCTGCTGTGCATTTGCGNGACGCCATGTTGAATAGCCATGTAATGCTATCTGCGCAGACATGAACTGCGTTTAGTCGCCTAGTATGTGGAATAGCGTGTGGTTCGTGGTGAGTGTAGTATTGTGTGCATGTAGTTTTCAACATCCAAACTCATCCATGATTGAAGAATGGTGAAGAATGATGTAAGAATTGAAGAATACGAGTGCTGCTGTGCATTTGCGAGTTTATAGAATTAATGTTGTTTTGGCCACTACTAGTTGAGTTCCTGTAGTAGATCACAATGGTAGTTGAATTGACCGAGGACAGTGGAATTGTACCAGCCACCTACCTAGGTGAGTTAATTCATATACATCCGGAATGTTTTACAGTTACTTTAAAACACAAAAATTCTAGATGAAATCGTAGGTTAGATTAAAACCCAATAATCTTAGGTAAGATTAACACCCTACAACCCAAGGTTAGATTAATCGTAGGTTTGATTAAAACACTACAATCATAGGTTAGATTAAAACACTTCAATCATAGGTTAGATTAAAAATGTAAAATAGTGATTCACTCATCGTGGAGTTAGATAAAGTTAGGTTAGGTGGACACACATTACGAAATTAAGTGGACAAATGTTAAATCGTAGTGCTTTAGTATTTTTAGTGATTTTACCCCACAATTTCCCTGATCTTCATAGCCCTCCCAAATATCGTATTTGTGGTTTGTAATGCTAATACGTTAATGCCCCTAGTAAATTCGTGTTGTGTGTAATTAGTAGAGTGGAAATATACTACTTTCCGTGATTTTTTTATTTTAATTTCATAAAAGATCCTATTCTGAATAATTACCCCGTTGCGACTCCCACAAACTACGAATGTATTGTAGATAAGGTTTTTAACCCTTGGTTAGAACATGAAACACCGGCGTAGGTATGGGCAACAAATTAGTAAAATAAAGTGATTTGAAACTTACAACTATCACGGATTCTCGTTTTTAAATATAATCTTTAGTGCATGACTGTGACACGTAAAAACAAACTACTTTATTTAACATTGAGAACATTCAAACAGCGTGGATACGTAAAGAGCAGTCATGGTGAGAAACTACACTGTACAATGTGGTACAGTACTTACTTAATGTTACTTGTAGAGATTCGTTTTTTAGATGTAAATAGCACGTCTACATCTCTTTTCACAGAGATCAGCCTAAAATCTCGCGAAAGGCACGTGATACGCCGCACAAACTTCCACGACCGGAGTATGGACGCCATTTGTTGGTTAAAAAAACTGAAGATCAGAATGCAACTTTATTAAAAAAAGGTTTTTAATTAGATACCTTTTTGCTTATTAACGTAATATTTTAACAATTTATACTAAACTTCCATCCAAAATGTTTGAGAAAATAATGTTTGCCATCTACTAGTAAAGTGATATTCGTGTGAGAAAGCTTTCTGCTCCACGATGTTCAACAGATGGCAGCACTGCAATGCATTTTCGTTGTGAAGATGTTTGTGATAATGGTGATGTGGTAGATCTCAGAAAGTAATATCAACAATTTGCCATGAATCGGGTATTCATTGGTATAATTTTGATTGCATTGACTTTTAGTAACGGAGACAGGATTTCTGATTACCGGCTGTGCGGAGACCCGGAATGTTCAAGTAAGACAAAAAAATTATTTACCTCTTTTTGACATAACCTACTTTGTTATTGTAAACGTCACTGTTCATCGTGCGCAGTTTATACCATATGTCTTGCAGTGCTTTGAAAATTTTATATTGTCACACAATGCAGCTCTAAACAAAGTTAACATTTTGAAAACTTAATAAAAATTTTTTACCGAAAATTACATCTCAATTTCTGAGCGAGGCGGAAATGTATATCTGGGGAAGATTAAAAAAAGGGACAAAAAAGCCATACCTACATAAAAAGTTTGGAGGGGGAGGTGTAGTTGTATTACGTTTTAAGGAGACGTCTTGGTGCCTGAGAGCAAATAGGCCCACATTGATTTTGGGAAAGAGACATGTTTTTACAAAAGTACAAGTTATGGGTTGTATAAACCAGTTACAAGAACTAAAACATGTTGTGGTCAGTTGAGGCTCGTGCACCATTTGAGACAACATACGCCATATGACAACAGGCAGTAAAGTTTTGCTGTCTTCAGGTGTATTCCTACTTTTTTTTTACTTGCGTGATGTAGAAACCCATGTATCACTGGTAGATTAGAAAAAAAACCAGTGGCATGCAAGAAGGTCTGTTTGCTGTCGAGGAGTCAGAGCTTAATATTATTTATTGAAAGTCATATGGGATTTTGGTGAATTTTAAATTTTGTAACCAGTAAATTAAATTTGTTATANTAATATTATTTATTGAAAGTCATATGGGATTTTGGTGAATTTTAAATTTTGTAACCAGTAAATTAAATTTGTTATAAATTAGCAATGCAATCTCAATTACATGAGGAAACTGTCAGAATTATCCTAAGTTAATTTTCAGGACTAATTTTGGTGAAGCAGCACTAATTTAATATTTTATTGTTTTCTTTCTTTCATTTAAAATTATTATTGTAAGGCTGGTGGTACCTTCAAGTCACTATATGCCAACATACACTGATACNGCTGGTGGTACCTTCAAGTCACTATATGCCAACATACACTGATACATTAATTTTCTTTCACATGCACACACTATAAGATACCACATTTTTTTTTTCCTGTCTGCACATAAATTTTAATTTTCAATCAGAATTATTAAAACGACTAAGAAAGATAATTTTTTAAATAATATTACAACAATATATCCTGATTTAGTTTTCATTTCATCATTTAATATTATATACCATCATACTTACAACTTGCATTTTATTTCTGTATGATATTAATTTATTTTCAGAAACTGTTGGCATCAATGCAGCTTGTTTTCAGGTAATTATCTAGTTTAGGGGCTTTTCTGAAAAACACAATAAAAATGTAAAATTATGATATATTTCTACTCTACTAATGATGCAGAACACGAATATACTAGGGGCATCGCTTTAAAATAAGTGCAACCTATTTTTAAAAATTGAACAAGTTTGTGAGATGACTGTTTTTGACAGTTTGCTTACGTTTATGAACGAAACGTTTTATGCCAACAAAAGTTGTTTTAATGAATTCAGCATAGCTTACCTAGTTGATATTGAAGTGGCCATAGTGTTAAAATAAGTAGAACATATTAAAAAAAACTTGCGAAATATGTTTGTTTGTGTCTATTAACGTCAGAGGAATTATACCAGCCCCCTACCTAGGTGAGTCAATTTACATTCTTTTGGTGTGTTTTACGGTTCCTTTAAATCCCTGCAATCCTACATTCGTATTTTAGTGTAAAACCCAAACATCCTAGGTTAGTGTAAAACCCAAACATCCTAGGTTAGTATAAAACCCAAACATCCTAGGTTAGTGTAAAACCCTACTATCCTAGGTTAGTTTAAAACCCTAACATCATAGGTTAGTGTAAAACCCAACAATCCTAGGTTAGTTTAAAAATGTAAAATAGTGATTCGCCCATCGTGGGGTTAGGTTCTGTTAGTTTAGGTTGGCACATATTACGAAATTAGTTGGACGTTAATGCCCCATGTTCTACATCTTTAGTAGAGTAGAAATATATCATAATTTTAAATTTTTATTGTGTTTTTCAGAAAAGCCCTTAAACTAGATAATTACCGGTTTGCATGTTAAAATGTTAATTACAGCTATTTATTTATTTTTATTTATTTAACTCCATAAAACCCTAACTCAAACCTCTACTCGGTCAAGAATGTAGAGCACGTCAACAAAGGTTTACAAATAATAACATACAGTAAGAATATAAATGTAGGTGTACAAACACACACGCACACGCACACACAAAATATTCGTAAATGTACAAACATATAATATAAAATTGTAATAAAAGTATTTAAAATGAAAGGCTACAATAATATAACAAAACAATACAAGTTTAATAACATGTTATTNAAAATATTCGTAAATGTACAAACATATAATATGAAATTGTAATAAAAGTATTTAAAATGAAAGGCTACAATAATATAACAAAACAATACAAGTTTAATAACATGTTATTCTATATAACTGCTTTGCACAATTAGGTCAATTCCGTATCAAAGAATAGAATGAATGCTCCTTTAAGAAAGTTTTTATGTTATTTTTAAATAATTTGGGATTATTCTAAGTTTTTTTTTAATAACACAGTAATTTATTAAATAAAGGAATACATGAATAGTAAGCTAGCTGAGGATTGCAGCTTCTTTGGTTCATACGGTAAATGGTAAGAATTAAGGGATTTTTTTTTTACATCCAGTGCATATGAAAAATAATAAAGTTTTCTCTCCATATCTCCTTCTCTCACACAGGAAGATGTAAAATTCTCCATAACAAAAACAAAGCAAGTTATGTCTGCCCTCCTGTTCTTATAGATAATGCTGGTGCCCACCATCATATGTATTTTTCAGTTAAATCTGTACTATACATCCTATTTCATCATACAGTTCAGTCACTGTTACCACTCCAATGTATTTTTTATTCTATATGACTTTATTTTATACCACATGTTATTTTACCACTATATTTCCATTACCATTACACCTGACACATCTATATGTTTTGCAACATGCCGCAACAACAGACAGTAACTTAATTTCTGTTATTAAACGTGATATTATATCCCCCCGCCCCCCTTTCAGCCTTCTTTGCACCTTTTCTTCCGACACATGCTTCGGACTGATTTGGGTTCCTGTTCTTGTTCTTTTTGTTTCTTTTCTACTAACCTACTCCACTGCATGTGCTATGTCCTAATGTCATTAACTGCATCATACATATAAACAGACCCTCGGGTATCTAAATTTACAATTCACCCACCCGCAGGTGCCCAGGAAAGGACGTGACACCTAAATCTGAAGCAGTTCTTGCCGTACTGTGTTTTGTAGTGTGTTCAGGCATTTTATGCTGAACATTATCATCAATTTTTAAAGATGGGCTTAATTTTTTGTGTGGTACATCTCAAATAACTTAAAGTTACAGTATGCTATTGGTTATGATAAGTAGAATATTAATGACACATCTTGACTATGCAAACTATTTTGACTGGCATCATTAAGTACTCTGGATATTAATAGAAGCATGTGTTGAGTGCTAATGTTCTGGGATTTACTGTTACTCCTTTAACTGTCTTACTCATCTTCGGTACGATTTTGTGTTTACAGAACCAGTCTCTCTTGCAAAGACAGTGTTGCGCTACAGAAGTGATGATAGAAGACTTTTGTCATTCGAATATGGAGTTGAGGTGGAAATATACAGCAAATCTGCAGGGTCACGGCGTGGTTTATGGGGTGCAAAGGTACCTGATATTTTGTTGCTTATGTATTTTTATTGTATATTGGACAATTTTTAATGAGAACAGCTACAACTTTGAGAATCATTGAAAATGTTTTTTTTATTGTTATGCATTGAATAGATTAATAAAAAAAAAACTCTGATCATGATGTGTTTGTGTGTTACAGATTAAAGGAAAGCGAGGTTATATACCTTCAGAGTTTGTCAGAGAATACAAAATTCTTTTGACAGATTTGAACTACACAGTGCCAACAGAATATAGCATTGCAACCAAGTCGAAAGATGATATCACCACCAAGTCAACTGAAGTTGATGAAATTTCAACAAAGTCTGTTGAGGATAAAGAAATTGCAGCAAATTCAATGGACGAAAAAGAAATTGCAGCAAATTTAGTTGAGAAAAAAGAAATTTTAGCAAAGTCAGTTGGCACTGGAGAGATTGCAGCCAAGGATTTTGGTGATAAAGAAATTATTGGGGGAAGTACACATGAGACAAAAAATGAAACAGGGAGATTCAATAACACAAGTATGAGCCAAAGTATTGCAAGTTCAAGCACACCAAGTTTGGCCAGTCAGAGTCCATCAGCTAGTGCAAATCTTGACTCATTTTCAATCAAAGGTGTTTCTGCAGAGTCATCTGAAAATAAATCTCCCTCGCCAAACACAGTTGTCAAACCATTTGATGTTATTGATGGCACTACAGTGTATTATTCTACAGATGGGGAAACTGACGACATCAGTGGACCAATGGTGAAAGCAACGGCTGTATTGCACGACACAATCCCCAGTGTAGCAGTCGACACATCAGCCCTCAAATCTGAAGACAGTAGGGACTCAGGTCAGGAACATGCCAAGCTTACCACTGCCCATGTTGTAGAACTTACTGAGGAAGTTGAAGAGAGTAGCAAATTATCCTCCAGTAAAAGTGAAACTGAAAATTTTACAAATGGTAAAGATGTTATTGGTAATAAGCAAATAAAAAATGAGGCAGTGAACAAAAATTCTCTAATAGAAAATAATGACATTTATGTCAGTGATGATGATGACGATACTGATGATGATGATGATGATGAAGAGGAAGAAGAAGAAGATGGTGAGGAGGATGATGATGATGAAGAAAGTGGTCTGGAGCATGGCAATAGTAAAGATGAAAAAGTTGAACATGATACTTCAAAGGATGTTGATAGCAAAAGGCAGGCAACAAAATTAAGTGCTGCTGATGGAGATGCCTCTGTATTGGAGGATAGTTTCTCCATTGAGATCACTGATAACAGAACTGAAAGTGAAGATGTCAAGGCAGAAGCTACTTCACACAGTGCCTTGCCTTCTCTGGAGATGCCTGACTTGCAATCTCCTGAAACTCCTTCCTTTGGCACTACTGTAAAGAATGACTCTGGTAGTGCGGTAGAGCTTGGTCGTGATGGTAAGTCTCCTGGCGCATTAGACGGTCACGAAACTAAACTTGAAACAACAAAGGCTGACATTTCAGAAGGTAAAGTTAATATACTTTCGGGGGAGTTAATGACAATCTATTCACCCACCGGTGAATCTGGTGATAAATTGGTGTCAGTTGATGAAAATGTTAAGTCAGATGAACCTGTATCTGATTATGTTAAGGACTTGAAATTTTCCATGTATTCATTAGATAACAATGAAACACAATTATCAGGTGGTAGAGATTCACTTGCAGAGTCATCTGTTCTAGGGGAGACTGTTTCGAATGCTGTAACTGAAATGCCAATTGATGCAGCAGAAGCTGTACCCCCTGTTGATTTTGGTACCCCAACAGAAAATCCATTGTCATTGGAAAGTAAAGAGTCAGCAGAAGATTCTTTAAACAATATTGAAGGACCTTCAGCTGGTGGTGAATCTTCTCACGAAGTCAAAGGATCTTCTCAGGATGTTGAAGGATCTTCTCATGATGTTGAAAGATCTTCTCATGATATTGAAGGATCTTCGCATGTTGAAGGATCTTCTCAGGACATTGTTGATGGAAGTTCTCATAATGTCGAAGGATCTTCTCATGATGAAGGATCTTCTCAGGACATTGTTGATGGAAGTTCTCATGATGTTGACAAATCCTCGGATATTGTTCACAAATCTTCAAGTGTACAAGTTGAAGAGATTAGTCTTCAGAATGTTGAAAATAATGCTCCTCAATCAACTCAGGAGACTATTAGCTCTAGTAGTGGTAGTGAACAGGAATCTGCCAAGGAATCTACCGAACATCTAGATGAAATTACTGATTCAGGAATTGGGAATGAAACTCACCAGCAATCAGTTTTAGGTGATGCATCTTTTCAAGATAATGTCGATTCCGACAGCAAACAGAGCGACTCGATTGTCGAACGAGAGACTGCTGAGGTACAGTCTGAAATAGAGACGCGACCTGATTCCAGTGGAAGTCTCGTATCAGGAGTAGCAGATATATTGCGCCATGGTTACGAGAATATGGCAGGTTTGTTCTGGAGCCGGACTCCTGAGGAACCAGTGACCTCTGAAGATGTGGAAACTACCACCAGCAGACCAGATGAAGGCATCTCCATTGATGTTAAAAATGGAGATCCTGTAGGTTTGAACCAGAGTGCTGAGAATGCAGATGACAGTGGAGAGACGTCGCATTCCAAGGTGTCGTCTAGGTCATCCATGTGGGGAACATCAGACACCAAAGAGTCCCCACCCCAGATCACCCCTGAGACTGTACCAGAAAGCAGTGACGGTAAGTTTGTATCATCGTTTGTCTTGTTCGTTATTATTGGTGGTGTGTTTTAGTGTATTGCTTTATCAACAAATGATCAACCCCATTCAATATTGCTAATGATTTCAGAAATTTGTTTGTCTTCTAATGTACTAACATTTANTCTTAAATTATCATTTTGTATCAACAAATGATCAACCCCATTCAATATTGCTAATGATTTCAGAAATTTGTTTGTCTTCTAATGTACTAACATTTAACCTGTTTGGGGCCTCAGTGGTGTAGTGGTTAGACTACTCCCCTCTCACCTAGATGAACTGGGTTCAATTCATGGCAGGGTTGCCCCGAATTTCACATGTGGGAATCGTGTCGGACGATGCTGCTGGTCAACTGGTTTTCTCTGGAATCTCCTGTTTCCCCGCCCTTAAATTCTGGCAGTGCTCCATACTCGCCTCACTTCACCCTTATCGGCTTTCAAGACCTCTACTTTAAGAGATCACAGAGTGCCAAATTATTATTTGTACTAACAGCAAATTTCAAAACAATTAAAATTGTCTATATTAAATTTTTTTTTTGCAAGAAAATATTGCAGGATCTAAATTACAAATGAGATACAACAGTTTTGATTTAACTTGCGCCCACACATTTGCATAACTTAATTTTCTTAATATTAAATTATTCAGTGATTCAGAAATAAAGTTTGTGTTGTAAGCTGCATGGTTGTANTCTAAATTACAAATGAGATACAACAGTTTTGATTTAACTTGCGCCCACACATTTACATAACTTAATTTTCTTAATATTAAATTATTCAGTGATTCAGAAATAAAGTTTGTGTTGTAAGCTGCATGGTTATNACATAACTTAATTTTCTTAATATTAAATTATTCAGTGATTCAGAAATAAAGTTTGTGTTGTAAGCTGCATGGTTATAGACAGAAATACTGAAGGAAACAGGTTTGGGAAGATCGGTGGTGGTCACGTGTGTTGACATCTGCACTTATGATTGTCGGTAGCAGTGCAGGAACACCCTAGGTGGGAGGTGCATTCTGTGTGGCAAACTGTAACCACATTTGAGGAAACACTTCGGGATATATTTAGTGGGCAGTTATTATATTTCCATTGCAATAGTAATGCAAGTTTCTGTTTCCAAAGCTCTGATAAAAGCATAGTATATTTAATAGGTAGTTATAGGTTTGCACACTGATTTATTTTAAAGGAAGTTCCATGAAATGAAACGTGGATTTTATTATGAAAGAAATCTTCAGTAGAAGGTAGAGCTGTAACTTACTTATGTAAAGAATTTTGTATTGTTTACTTTTTAAAATGTTTTGTGGCTATTAATATTGCACAGTTATTTTGTGAGGTCTAATTTTGACATTCCTTCTGTAAGAATACTGCAATTATGCATTACTATTTAATGTTAAATGTCCATAAAAAATGTGATTGGTCTGTCACTTACTTTTGTTTAGTATCACAGCATCTCTTCGAATGTGACAAGACATCACAAAGTGAGGTCTTCTGTTCTTTAACACGCATATTCGNGACAAGACATCACAAAGTGAGGTCTTCTGTTCTTTAACACGCATATTCGCAGGTTTGCCACACAGTATCTGCCACTCGAGTGCTTAGTCAGTTGCTGTTGTGCCAGTGTAGTGCTGTAATAGTTGCAACCATCTGTCAGCTGGTTAGTTAACGAGCTCCAGCGCAGTGAGTGGTGGTGTTGATTGCAGTTTGCCGCTCCGACTCTGGGGTCGATGGATCCTGTGTTGATGTAAGGAGCAGCGTGCCAGCCATGGACATTTACAGTCACATGAGGAAGGTAATGATCAAGATTGCTTAGCCATAAATGGAATTCACTCCTAAACATAAGTTTTCATGAAAATACATTGAATGATTTGTGTCACTGAAATATTTTTCAGGTTCATACAGTATTATTTTGGTGATTTTCATTTGAGCTTAAATGTGAGTAGTAAAGATATACTTAATTTTGGGCTGAGGTAAAAGTAATTTTGAAACAGTTTTTAGTAGTATTATGTTTTAAAATGCAGGGTTTTTTAAACTTGTCACCAATTTAAATCTGTGTATTGAGAATTGTGTCCCTACAAGGAGACTTTGTGTATAACTATGTTGGTNTTTGGTGATTTTCATTTGAGCTTAAATGTGAGTAGTAAAGATATACTTAATTTTGGGCTGAGGTAAAAGTAATTTTCAAACAGTTTTTAGTAGTATTATGTTTTAAAATGCAGGGTTTTTTTAACTTGTCACCAATTTAAATCTGTGTATTGAGAATTGTGTCCCTACAAGGAGACTTTGTGTATAACTATGTTGGTACTATGCTACTAGTGTCTGATTCAGGGAAAATTTTGTTGTTTGAGTTGTAATAAAAGGTTTGACAAAAAAAATGTAGACACTTGTGGTGAAGCTTACGTGTGTAACCGGTGTTTGCCTGGTTCACTTGTCTCCCACCAAGGTGACACGGGTTGGATTCCTGATGGAGTAGCTCTCAGATTTTTGCACAAGGAGATCATGCTGCACAATGTCGCTGGTTGGCGGGTTTTCTGAGGGGATCTCCCATTTCCCCTGCCCTTGCATTCTGGCGTAGCTCCACACTCACCTCGCTTTATCCTGATGGACTCTCGGGACCCCGATGCTAATAGCTGTCCAAAAACCTCCCCACCCCGATACAATTATGAAAATAAAGCACTATATTTCTTACATGTATTTGTCATATAACTTCATCTTTACTGTCTGTGTTACAGATTTTTAATTTATAGGAGGATTGTTATTCATGATGTCGCTAAGATTCTTGTGTTTTATTTTATGCTAGAAGCAGTTTTTGAACAATGACAGACAGTGAATGTGCTTTAATTTGGTATTATGTTTGCTACCCAGTTTCAACAAGACGTGGATCACATGCATAATGCTGAGGTGGGGGAGGATGATCTGTCCGGCTCTAACAACACCATCTGGTTCGTCATGTCAACTGGAATTCTTGTCTCGGCCTTCACTCTGGGATTCATCTACCTCGAAGTGAGTAATGTTGGCAGCGCTAGATGTAGTCTTGTCCTAGTGGCTATTTTACTGTGAAGTTTACTGTTCTGGTTCTTATCATACATTTCCATTTGCTGTTATTCCACTCCCAGGCTGTTATCAGGCCTGTGTGATATCCTTTTTTCAGTATCATTTCAGTACGTATGCACCATATAAAAATGTATATATAGAAGGACAGGAATTCAAGTACTCGCAGTGTAATACTTGTCGACAGGCATGCACGTGCACTCTCACACACACAACATATTTTCCACGCGGTTGTACAATCACAATGTTTTGCTGGCTAGGCCATCCTGATGAAGCAATTGTGCAACCACGTGGGAAATGTGTCGTCCTTTGCGTGCTTGGTGTGCGTGCACGCGCACGCCTGTCAACAAGTACTACACTGCGAGTACTTGAATTCCTGTCCTTTCATATATTTTTGGTAGCGTAGCAGCTTCTTGTAAACCTTAACTAAATTATTTGTGTTTTGATCTCCCATCATATATTGTTGCTTTCATAAACAGTTAGTGATAACTGTTTTATCAAAATTTCATATGTTGCTCCTATTGATACGGCAAATGTGAACATTAGAAATGTCGTTTTAACAGCAGACATATAGATAATGCCAAAAATAAAATGTTGATAACCATAAATACAAATATCAGATTTACATAAATCGGTGTTACCAATATTGCAAATTAGGAAATACAGCACAACCTTATTGACACTCCACTAATTGTATGTGATATAATACTCAAAATACTAGTGCCAGAAGAGTTTGAATTCTGATTGGTCTAAAATGTTGAGTAGACTAGTACTTCAGACAGCAAAAAAGTAACAAAGAAATTAATGTAAATTTATCATATTTTTGTGGCGATAGAGCAGTAGTTTGAAAATGAATAACATGGCCCCATACAAAGTAATTGTGCTCCTACTAGTAATAGATTTATAATTGAATATTATTGTTGTGATAATAAAATCATTGTAGCCTTTTTCCTGTATTCTGGATAATTATCAGTCACTGGATAATTTTATGTTGTTTTGCATTTATTTCTGCAGGTATTGCATGTGCTTTCAAAGAATTTTTTTCCCCAGAAAAACAGATTTAATCGTTGTTTGGTTGCGGAAGTGAACGCTTTGAAGAAGGCGTTGCAGATCAAGTCGATAGAGAATATTTCCAAGAGCGATGAGGGAGTGTTTGAGCATCGCCATGCTGAAGAACTTGAAGCCACAGTCGCCTCTTTGCAGCAACAGCTCCAGGACTCGCAGGTACGTACAGCGTACTGCTGTAGAAAGACTGGGAGGAAAATACAAAGGTTATTTAATTACAACACAATGCATGTGAATATTAACCACGAAATGACTTAGTTTTAATACAATCCAATAAAACTGTGGTTAGACATTCCTGAAGGAACTGAAAAAATTAGTTCTTATTAACCAGGAAAATTTGTTAACTTATTAGGTATAATATACATGCTTATAGGCAAGTTGTGAACTTATTGAACGGGAAACTCCTCTAAGTGTGATAGAAACGAGAGTAATGCACCAATATCAAACTGTAGAGATGTAACTAGGTGTTGTAACTGGTGGCAACTTAGCCCGCAGTACTCACTGCTGAATGTGAGGGAGCACCACGCTGAGGAGGTGGTAGTGGTAGCGGGTGTGTTGGTGTGCGTAGGAGAGATGTGCAGAGCTGGACGAGAAGGTAGTTGGCCTGGAGAAGGAGCTGGAGACTGCAACTGAGACGGGCCTGGAGCTCAACAAGATGCTGGGCGACATGCTGTCGTCGCAGCAGGACTCGGACCAGCTGGCGCACAACATGGAGGACCTGAGGCGGCAGCTCGACACTCAGGAAGCTGCCATGAAGGCCGACCTCGCCGCCAAGACCTCGGAGGTCTGCCACTGTTTAACCCTTGCACGCTGCACTACATTCCGTTTAGTGTTCAATAACTTCATCACGCTGTGTTTGCTCTTCTGTGTATTGTATGAGGATATAAGAGAAAAAAAAGTAGTTTTATTTGTTTGTTTACAATTAAATCTGACTTTTATACCGGTATATATTATGATTCCATTGCAATGTTTACATCTGAGAATATTATATTTCTTGTTTGTTTACATTTATTTTAATGGTAGAAATTTTATCACAATTTTATTTGGATGAATGGTCTCTAAAATTCTGAAATGTTAATTAATTGCACATTTTAATGTCACAGATTGTGTAAATTCTGTTGTTTATTTTTTGTGTGCTTTCCCCTTGACAAACTAGGGCTTTGCAAAATGTTAATTTTTAGGCCTAGGAGATCATTAATTTTAAACAGTTTATAGATAGTTTCGCGTATCAGGAAATTATTTATTCTTTGATTTGTTAAGGAAGGAAGAGGGAATAAGCCCTGGGACTCTCTCTTCAGACATGACAGCGGTCAGATCTTTAAATGATTTCTTATTTGACCGCCTATCATAATGGTGGACGATAGAAGAGAGCCATCGCGAGCACCTTAAATGTGCGCAGGCTGTAGAAGTAGCCAAAAAGCGATAGATTATTTATTTTAGTGTGTGCAAGAAATATGATAATGTTCAAGGGACGTGGACATTACCAAGCTCGTAACACTCGTCTACAGTAGAACTGTATATGTGGTAGGAGCAAATGTTCCTACTTTATTTCGGTTTGTTTTGGAAATTTTGAAATGATTTCATTGAAGTATCTGAATCACTGAAATTTTAATTTTCAATTTTTCATAGAGACAATGGTTTGAGAATCGGGTCCATTAAGCTCAAAGCTAACCAAAGGAAAATGAAACTTTATCAAATCAATTTATTCTAAATAGTAAAATGAACTGTTGCGTAAACTTTTGCGGAAGACTTATTAGTGTTATCAGAACTTTGAAAATTCTTTCACTAAAAATCGTCTTGTCGGTCATTCTGAGAGAAAGAGAGCGAGAGAACATTTTTTAATTGCTCTGAGAAAATTTTCATTACTTGCATCCCATTCGTTATTGGAAATCAATGAATAATTCTGAATATAGACTTTCACAAAGGTGTGATGTAAGTTATTATAATATAAATATCCCATGTTTAACCTGGGTACTTGTGTGTGCTTCATGTACATGTTGAATCTCCATATTCTTTAAAGGGTACATGTATTGCTGTCTATCATTAGGCTTTGTCACAGCTTATCTTCACCAGACAATCCAAATAATGGTAAATTTGTAAGTACTTACCTGTGATAGAGTATTACAAGTTTGATTGATTTCTGTTTACTCTTAAGGGTTTTATGTATGTACTCCATATTGATAATTGATTAATGCACCTTTCTGCGCACGTAATTTTGAATGACAAAAAGAGAGCAAAGAACACAGTATAACCAAGTTTCCCTATACAACACGTATTTATTATAAACAAAACAAAAATTAGATACATGCACATGTCATTAAATTCTAGAGAGTGGCGCTCAACGTGTAGGGCAAACTATTTTACAAATAGGGCATACACATCATTATTCTAAAATTGCATAATTTTTGACTTACTACAAGAGTTGATTTGAGAGATTTGGGTGGCTCTTAACAATGTGAATTTGAGAGCAGATGAGGGTGAAATGATGTGAGAATGGAGCAGCACTGGATTGCTGGGGAGGAAGGGGGGAATCCCAGAGAAAACCTGCCGACCAGCGGCATTGTCCGGCACAATTCCCACTTGCAAAAATCCGGGAGTGACTCGACCGGAGATTGATCTCTGTTCGCCTAGGTGGATGGTGAACAGTCTAATCACTCGGCCGCCATGGCCCCCACTTATTGCAAGAATTTCCACTTGTTTACATATTTTTTTAGGTTTAGCAACGTTTATATATTCTTTCTTCTCTCCACCCAGTCTCAATCTTTCTGTCCACTCTCATTTCTTTCTCCCCCTCTGACATCCTTCTCATTTGCTATCTCCCCTACTTCTCCTTTCCACCACTGCTTACCCCTCTCCATCTCTTCCATCACCAAATTCTTTACCTCCCTCCCTTCACATTATTCTACTCCTCCCTCTTTACCTCTCACCCCTCTACCACTACCCTTCTTGCCTTTCTACCCCTCCCCATCTCTTTTTTTCGCCCAATTCTTGGTATTTTACACCACCTCATTTCCTCTCACCTTCCTTACTATATTCTTCTCCTCTTCTCTCCCCTCTACTCTCCCCTCTGCTATCCACCTCTCCTCTCTGCTATCCACCTCTCCTCTCTGCTATCCACCTCTCCTCTCTGCTATCCACCTCTCCTCTCTATTTCCCCCTCTCCTCTCCTCCCACTACTCTCCCCCTATACCCCTCCCCCTCTCTTCTTAACACCTCTACCCCTTCTACCACTTTTTCACACCTCTACCCCTTCATCACACTTTTCAACCTACTACACCTTCCCCTCTCATCTGCCCCTTCACTCCTCCCCAAACTCTTCACACCATTTACCCAACAGCCTCTCCACTTCTCATCCCTCTACCCCCATATCTCCTTTTCACCCCTCTGCCTTTCTCTCTCCTTTACGTACTCCTCTGACATCTCTATTCTTTCTCCCTCCCTCCTTCCTTCTTCCCACCCCTCTACCCTACTTCTCTTCTCTCTTCTCTACCACTTCCCTTCTTCTCTTCTCATCTCTCTACTATTCCCTTCTCCTCTTCTCACCTCTTCCTATTCCTCGTACTTTCCTTATTTCCTTTCTACCCGTCCCCTTCTCTCTCTACCTCTTCCATTTTACCCTTTCCCCTCTTTATCCATCCTCTTCCCTCCCATATTTACCCTATTATTGTTGTAAAAATAATGATAGTTGATATTGTTTTGCAGAACGAAAAGCTTCAGGTACAGTTAGAAAAAGTTTTGGGAAGAAACAATCAGCTAGATGAAGAAATTGAAAAAGTAAGTTACTGCAAATTGTGTGTAGATAGTAGACAAGTAGATAATGAAGAAATGCTATATAATTGAAGTAAGTGTTACAGAGGTTCCCTTGAGGTTGTGTGATCACAAGCACTCACATGTTAAATCTAATTTGTTTATTTTTGAAAATTTTAGTGATTGTCCTTTTTTTTATATTGATGTTGTTTATGAAAGGAAGTTCACACACATTACAAAAATATGAAGCTGTACAGATGTCCCTCTGACATGGAGTTTCACTTTCTTTCTCACATTAATTGTAAGATAACCGCAATGCAGTATGTTCTTTGTTATTTCCTGCTGCTCCATTGCCGTAGTCGTTATGGGGCAGACACTAAAATATGGTCAATATGTCAGCATTGTAAACTTTCGGTATTGCTTAATATTTCACTGTCACCCCTAGAATCCCCCACTTCAACTTTATTTGTGAATTATTCTAAAGTTCTTTCTGTAATTTTAATGTACGTTATAAATTCTTTTAAATTTATGGGAATTACAATTAATTACTTTTTTCATGCTTTTAACCTCTTGTGTCGTATACATTAACATTTTGCAGTGTTGTTACTGTTGGGAAACTTCAGTTTTGTTCATTTGTATTTGCAGTTAAAGGAGATGCTTGAGAAATCTGTTGCTCAGCAGAAAGAATTGCAGGAAAACAATAAAGAATTTGGGATCCAGCTTTCTGAGGTATGTCGGTACATCTTTCAATTGTTTGGTGTTGGACGTACATGAGTCTGTGGTTCTTTCTAGGGACGGGTTGGTTCCAGTTACTGATGTCCAGAACTGGAACTGAGAATCAATATCAAAATCTGTGTTCTACTACGACTGAAACAGTAAACACCTTACTTCTACACAGAAGTACATGAAGCAGGAAATTAGTTACCTACCACCACGTTTATATTAACCCCTAATGAGTAGAGATAGGCAGATTCCATTTCTTGATTCCACAATACACTCGATATTGCAAGTATCGAAAAGCATCAACATTTCCGAAACTTGACACTGAAAGCATTTGCTTCCGTGTTGTAAACACTGCTTTTGGAAAAATCTGTCCCCTGCACTTGTTATGACTTGAATGTTATTTACTGTCTTTTATCACCATATTTACTCAATTCTAACAACAATTTTTTTCCCAGATTTTTTTGACAAAAAAAACTGCACGGATTAGAATTAAGTATCATCAATTATTTGGCTCTGAAAATTTTTTAGTTTAATGGTACTGTTTATTTGAATGATTATTTTTAGTTGTTACAGCAGTGCCATTTATATTATAAGTTAATAAATTAAAATATTAGATTTCCAATTTTTCAAATAAAGTAGTTAAGTTTTTTAAAAAAATTTTTGTAAAGATCTGCAGTAAAATTATTTTAGTTCGTACTATGAGAAATTGTTCTACATACAGAATTGTATGCAGGATGAGGAATATATTTTGCAGTAATTCCATAACAAGACATGTAGCATACATGGTCTGTAACATCAAACTTGTCCTCCAGAAAAACAACGGAAAATTCAGTGAAAGCAGATCGGGCAGATGCGTGTTTGTGGGAACAGGATCTTGGGAGACCTACTCTTGTGATCTAGGGTGCTATGCCATCTAGCGGGAAACCTAGCAATTGCATGTTGAAGTAACAGTGCAGCCATCCAGTGGATCATTTAGCAACTTCATGCTAGTGGAACTGCACTGCCATATATCATGTTATCGTGAAATTTCATACGCTATACTGCTTCTTGAAAATAGTTTACACATTGTATTCAAACGAAAGTAATCCGTAAATGGTATGGCTTTAAAACTTGAAACAAAGTTGCAGTGTTCTTTTAAAAATGCTGTCAATTATAATGTAAAATAAATAACATTTGTTTACTCTGCAATTATATTTTCAATACAAAACTGTGTTTCGAATGACATTTCAAACAATTGCATGTGCANACATTTGTTTACTCTGCAATTATATTTTCAATACAAAACTGTGTTTCGAATGACATTTCAAACAATTGCATGTGCACGAGTCATGCCGTTTATTTTTGAATAATGGGAATAAAACGCAATATTTAAGTTATAGTATCAGAAGAACGTATGCATTATTTGACTTCTTTAAAGCAAAATGAGATAGTTTTAGCGATAGTCAACAATCTCGAAATAAATTATTGCTATAGCAAGTTATCATTATAACAAAATTTACCCTGCCCCATAATTTTTTTGGTATTGTATTTGCCCTTGTAGATCCTGTGTTTAACGAATGCCGTAAACTACACGTATGCAGCGTCAAGTTAATACAAAAAAAATTGAGACTTCTGACAGCGGCATTACATAACGTCTTTTGCAAGGTTTCATTTGTTCATAGTGTGTTTGGAAATGCGTTTTCTTCGTGAAATTCATACACTCGAGTGTTAAAATAATTTTCTGTTTGCAATTTTCTGGGTCTCTTTTGGTTCATAGGTATTTGAGTTCAGACTTGCATTTTCCAGTTTCCATTGATATTCCTTGCGTTTTCTTTCATTANGTTTCCATTGATATTCCTTGCGTTTTCTTTCATTACTTGCATTAAGATCGTACACTTTTATACACAAGTCTCATGTCCAATAGGTATTTCAGGAGTTTGTTTACATTTGTTCATTTCAAATTTCACTGTTTAATAATGTAATGAAAATTATTTTTAATACAACTACACAAGATTTCATGGTCACTTATTAAGTTTCATGGTTAATAGAATTGGCATATTAATTAATTTTTGTTTTTGCTTTTCTTATGGTAACACTTGTNCACAAGTTTTCATGGTCACTTATTAAGTTTCATGGTTAATAGAATTGGCATATTAATTAATTTTTGTTTTTGCTTTTATTATGGTAACACTTGTGTTTCGGTTTTTGGGAGTTGGTCTTGCNACTTGTGTTTTTGTGAGTTGTGGAATGGGACACAATTTCCTTTCGCTTTGCCTTTTCCACAGGAGCCTTGTTGACATTGTGAGTGATCACTGGTTCGGTAAAAATTTTTGATCAAATTGTGTAGAGTTTTGATGATTGCTGTGAAGCGATTTTGGTATGGGACTACGTTACTTCAGATCATGTAAACAAATATATATATTTTTTTAATTTTCGTTGAGCTAGTCCAAATGTAGGTACACTCCCGTACACCTTGTATAGTATAGGTACACTTCTGTACACCTTGTATAGTATAGGTACACTTTGTATAGTATAGGTACACTTCTGTACACTTTGTATAGTACAGGTACACTCCTGTGCACTTTGTATAGTATAGGTAAACTGCTCTACACCTTGTATAGTATACGTACACTACCATACACTTTGTTTGTATAGTGTGTGTGTTTTTTTTTTTACTCAGGTATGCTCACTGACGTTAAAATTCGTGTAACATTTTGCAACTTGGTTTTGCATAAGATTGTTTTTTTGGAATTTGTTGACCTCCAGGTGACAACTAGTTTTATTTGGTTACCATATACTTAGTTAAGTGAATTTTGGNTTTTTTGGAATTTGTTGACCTCCAGGTGACAACTAGTTTTATTTGGTTACCATATACTTAGTTAAGTGAATTTTGGTAATAATTTTGTTGAGGGACTTTAATTTTCAAATTTAAATTTGAGTGCTACCACAATTTTTTCTCCTTTCTCTTGGAGTTTTTTTGAAATGTGTGCGACTCGGATTTGTTTTGTGCAGTAGCATGGAGTAAAGTCTCTCGTAGCTGACTTGAGTTATAGTAGGAGGCTGATCACCCTCCAGTGTAACTAGACTCTTCAGTCTCTGCGTTGCTGGTAATGCTGATTTGGAGCCAGAGGTGCTGGCTGTTTTGAGCAGTCGTTAGTTTTAAGTTTCATTTAGGGTTAAGGTACGTCTTCCAGAGTCAAGAACCCAGTGGCATCAAAAGACCCAGTGTTTCCTCCGACTTATATTTACTGGATAGACCGTGTGGTTCTGCCACAAAACTGGGCGACAGTCCTAGGTCCAGGTATCATTCCCGTCAACTCTTCGCAGTTTCCCTGTCAGTGCTCATCTTTAGAAATCAGCATCGTAACTAAACGATAACATCGTCATTTGTTTCAAAACCCAACAGTCTTTCTCTACTCTTCCTAATTTGGTATATATAGCAATATTTTGTGTGACCAAGGAATTTTTTTTAAAATCTTTGTTTACATATTGTGTTTAACTTAATGCATTGAATCATTGTTTAGGGACTTTCTTCCTGTTGTGTTTTCTTCAAAACACCTGAGTGTCCACTTTCAGGGGGGAAGTCTGTGCCGTTGTAAAATTTCCTAAAATTTTTTGGCACATTATTTTCAGATTTTACCTAATATCGTATATTGTCATATTTTGCCTAAGTAATTGTGTCAGTATGTTGTCAAAGTTTAGGCTTATGGTGATTTATTCCAATTTTAGGGCAATTGTATTATTTCATAAATTTTATTTCAGTCTCGTATTCATGCATTGTAGTTTGTACAGAGTTAACTTCGCTGCTAAGCCTGGCAGGAAACTGGTTGCTTGCTGCAGAAAGCTCAGATTGAAAACAGGATGTTAGTTGACACGCTCGCATTCCTTGAAGCGTGGGGCGTTTTGCGCTGTTCCTTGTCCGCGCTACTTGCCACAGGTGAACATACGTAATTCTTGCTGTAGAACAGTTGTGTATTGTGGACCGTTTTTGGTATCTGTAGGAACGGCCGCCGAACTAAATTTTGTCACCATTGTCCCTACGCGCAACACGCTCTTTGGTTTCCGTTCGCCTTTGCAAACTGTTTTCGGCCTGACTCTCTGCAAAGACGCGGTTGTGGCAGGACGTGTTCGCCGTGTGCTCCAGTGTTCGGGGAGCTAGCTGCAGGAGGATGATTTCGCCTGCAGCAGTTTATTTAGTTAGCATCGTGTAGGTTAGTGCAGAGTTTAGCAAAAATGAAGGAAATTTAATTTGTGAATATTCTTCAAGATCCTATTCAGTTTCACCTCTTCCCTCCGAGATGGGTGAGTACAGCATCAGTCTTTCTCCGGTAGTACGTGCCATGTTGTATCGACTCTGGAACATGTAATTAATTTTCGTGATTATTCTTGTTTACGTGTTTTAGAGGGACAATGTTTCTGAACCCAGTTTTATACAATGTTTCGGAACCCAATTTTAGACAATGTTTTTTTATGAATTAATGTTGAATGTGACTCATTTGGTGAAGTATAAGAAAATACGCATTTGTATATCAAATTAAAGTCAGCTAGATTGTGCGGGGTGCACACTATGGCTTTCAAGGTTTCAAGGCCATATTCATTTCTCGATATAATTTCTGTTTAACCGCAAATATTCATCGAGTGTTTAACTTGTAGCTTGATCATTTTTTGGTCTTATAAATTCAAGTGAGTTAATTAAAGGATTTATTTTGAAACTTCAATGATATATTATTTTCACTTATGTCTACCTCTGGACAATTAAATAACTAATTGGAAATTACATTTACTAAAGTACCTATTACGAGTATCAGTTTTTAGGCAATATGTACGGGATGTCCCGTTTGCCTAGCACATACACCTTCCAAACAATTAAATAGTAATAGTGGCTTAATAGTGTTTGGCATTATGGTAGCAGAATAATTCTTTAATTTTTACGCAAGTGTCCACAGTATAATGTTTTGTTGTTCAGGTGATTATTGATATTACAACATAATTAATGGATACTGTGTCTGTTTGTTTATTTACCAGACACTGAGGTAATTTCTGTCACATTGAACATGGTTGATAGTGATTAAAAATTATATTGTATGTTTTCTGAAAGCAAACACATAATTAACAACCAAGACACACACACCACGGTACACTCCTGTAACCTTGACCTATTTCTTTCTTCCGTCACGTTTAATCTCACCAGCCGTTCATTATGTGTATTTTTTACGCAGAAAGGCCAACGGCAAATAAAACAGGACATGCATTGTGCCAGTTGTTGTTCTTCAAAATGAATTTTCGATGTTGGGAGATTTTACTGTTATTCATTTGTGCTAAGGAAAACACTGAAATTGGCTTTGTTTTTATATGCAGTATATTCCGTGTAAATAACCCACCTCTATGTTTAACAAAAAAAATAATATTAAAAACGTGGGTCATTTACACAAGTAAATATGATATGTTTACGGTTGTGATTCAAGCCAGAAAATGCTGCAGAAACACACTCAGTAAGTGTATTATTTACTACTTACTATTTGTATACATAACTTACATGTACAGTATGTAAACTTTTTTTTTTTGCCCTGTTGCTTTAACTGTGAATATTGGTTATTCGTGCACCTTCAGCCAGTCATTACCACGGAAAATCGGGAGTTTACTGTTTAAGATCTGTGATACAAGCTACGGCAGAAATTCCATAACTCTAAGATAGTGGGGACTGATTCCTCTTAAGAGCATTTTCCTAGTCACTTCAGAGTTACTAAAGTGAAAGATTTTTTAAAACATATTGTGTACTTTTATATGTTAGTATATCATCTGGGACAATCTGTATATTATATATTACATTTATTTTATATTTAATTTTTATTATATAGGATGATTTTAAAATCATGGGACAAACATTGAGTGGTGGTAGAGCTCACTAAAACAAACTATTTTGTATAGGCATATATGGGCAGGAGTGACGCGTTGAGGCACAAACACAAAAATAACACATGAAATGCAACACATTGTTTATTACAACGTCCCCGCTAAATGCCTTGTTACAGCAATGTTTATAATAATTGCTCAAAATTGCTACCACAGACAGTAATGCAAGCTTGGTAGCGTCGGTGGAGNTGTTTATAATAATTGCTCAAAATTGCTACCACAGACAGTAATGCAAGCTTGGTAGCGTCGGTGGAGTGATTGGCGATCAGATTCAAATACGCCAGGTATTTCACGCACGCCGCCATTGTCAGCCAATCACGCCATATGTAGAGGGCGCCAAGCATGCGTAACTGTTGGTGGATGCATTTCCAGCAACTGTTTTAACATTGTCTGTACGGAATTACTCGTTAACTATGCTGGNGCATGCGTAACTGTTGGTGGATGCATTTCCAGCAACTGTTTTAACATTGTCTGTACGGAATTACTCGTTAACTATGCTGGTAATGAACATTTAATGTTTCCGTTAATGTGTTATGTTTTTGTGTTTGTGCCTCAACGCGTCACTTCCGCCCATATATTCCTATACAATAATTGTTTGTTTTAGTTAGCTCTACCACCCATCAATGTTTGTCCCATGATTTTAGAATCATCCTATATTTATTTATTATATATTTCATATATTGTATATTTATGTACTATATTATGTATGTTGTCTTCCATTTTGGTGGTAAATGACTTAAATACATTTTTCCTATTTCTTTGTTTAAAATTATGCTTAGATAGTGATTTTGTTAGCTTGTGATAGTACCTATCTTACCTCTGAATTGTCATCAAATTTTTATACTTACATACAGGTTGTAATTTGGAAGAGAGCAGTGAATAGTGTACCGAGATGTATGTAGTGGGCATTGGAGGTGACAGTACCGTGGTGGCTGTGTGGTTACGGCAGGAGCGGCAGCGCGCAGAGAAGCTGACTCTGGAGCTGAGCGTGGCACGGCAGACGCTGACGGAGGTGAACCAGGCGCTCGCCGTCAAGGACAGCGAGGTGACGGTCCTGCAGGACTGCCTGAAGCAGACGCGTGCTGGTGAGGGTGAGGAGGAGGGTATAGACAAGTTCCAGGCTCTCCTTGATGTGGGGCATGTGCGCGCCGAGCTCAAGATGGTCTCCCTGGAGCGCGATGCCCTCAGCGATCGCCTGCGTGGCGAGGAGGGTTCTCGCAAGCTGCTTGAAGGTTTGTTACCTCCTTCCTTTCTTCCCCTCTCTCTCTCTCTGTCACGCACACTTACACACACACTTGTGCCTTTTAGTAATTATCGCCGTACTGGTTTAAGGTTTTTTCCAGATTGTTTTACTTTGAAGTTTGTAAGTAAATTATAATTTTACATCGGTGGTTAGCAGTGACGTAGATTGTTTCACCTCATAGTAAAAAAACCAGAGTTTTCTATCTAGGTATAATCCCCTAACCATGCAATTTATTATGACCATGAAGGGATCCACACAACTTAACTATCTAAAAACCAAAGACATAAAAAAAAATTGTAACATTTTAAACTACAGTGCACTCTCGATATATGGAAAATGCATGTACCGATAAACCATATCCACAGTTAGCTTTCATTGTTCCCATTAAAATTTCTATATAAATAATGAAAAAATTATCGTTTATCGGTAACTGCATCGATCAAAGTGTCTTTCGGTCCTGTCACTGAAAATTTCCTGCAACAATCGTTTTTAAGTTGGTTGTTTATGCAAACATCTAATAACTGAGTGTGAAATACGTTTATCACTGCTGCACGGTACTCTTCTCCAGTTCTGTTGATGTCTGCGACTCTGCGGGTGAGTCTCGAAAGCTCCTTTCCCTTACACGCTTGATGTGAGAGGAAGCGGTTAACTATCAACCAGCGTGGTGTCCTTGCTCTCTCTCATGTTCTGTCTCACTCACTCTCTCACTTTCTTGTTCTTGCTCGTTTCCTCTCTCGCTCTCACTTGCTCTCTCACTTTTGCTCACTCGCTCTGTCGCTTGTGCTCTCTCTCACTTCTCACAGTCTTGCAATCTTTCTTTCTCTCTCCCCTCTATATATATACACACATACACACGCTTGCATGCATACATACATGGGTTGGCCTTTGGGGCAGGAGCGCGTCTGCGTTTTACTAGGTGTTTTTAGTTTGTGTTAGATCATTCACATAGTCTCGAGGGTGCAGACCTTACTGAGGCGGGGTCTGCAGAATCTGACGTTCTGTCTTGATGGTGCCTTTGAACAGTGTCGGGCGGGTAGGCTGCTGGCTCGGAACGAAGTCTAGATGGGCGTGGTTGAGCTTGCGGGTGTGTGATGTTGGCTGAACTGCTGGTTTACATCTCACTGCCGTGTGTCTCTCATCTGCGTAGGTCCTGTGTGGGGTCTCCCGGCATGGCGGGCTGACAGCGATGGCGTCTGCTGGTCGGCTCTGGCGAGGGGCTGGCTCTGTTGGTGGCTGGCTGGGCTGGTCCGATGTCGTCGGCTGGCTTGACGCCTAGTACCAGGGGCAGGTCCAGATGGAGATACTCTATGACGGGATGCGGAGCTCCTGGGGGTTTTCACTATGGGGCCAAACAAGTTATGGGGGGGAACTGCGAAGTGAGGTCTCAATAGTTGGCAGGTGGCTTAAGCTCGTTCCCGGGGGGGTCAAGTAGCTGAAGACTGGGGCAGGTTCGTTAAGAAGTGCTTGTTTCTCTGCGAGAATAGCAGCTGCCTTCCTGTCTCTCCACTTACTTCCCCTTCTGTGGGTGAACTGCATTTACCAGGGATGGGGTACTATGGTTCACGTCCGCACTGGGGTGGCAGGCAACGATATACCTAGCTAAAGTGTAGTCCAAAAGGGGTAGACCCCTCCTTGTCAGATCTGGCACTCCTTCTAGTGGGTTTATGCGAGTTGGATGGAGTGGGTTAACCGACAAGGATGATCTAGCCTCTTTGTTGTTTGTCTTGCTAGTGGTTGTGGCTCTATTGTACGTGCGCACCAGGTACCTTTGCATGCCTGGTTCACAGTATGGGTGGCCGTCTAATGGACTGTGTTTTGGGTGACGTACGTCAAGTCGTTTTTATGGGACAGGCTGTAGTCCTACTCTGTTCAGTAAACCAGTTCTCAAGCTGCAGTTCCCTGCCTCTGCTTTGTGGGGTAACGCTTACCAGGAAGGACTAAGCACAGTTCACTAAGAAGGAACAGATGGAGGTTAGACTAGTAACGTGTTTTATTCCGTCCAGAATAGAACATGGTGATCCGTACTCTCCTGCTGGAAATCAATGCACTGATAAATTTACGGAGGGTTAAAGCAAAAAACAGGTGTAGGAGCCTGTCGGCTTGAAAAACTTTGCCTGAAGGGCGTGCTAGAAGAGTAAGAGCAACGAATTAGGTAGCCATCAGAACAACTTGTCCTGAAGGGACTAAAGGGGGGAGTATGGGTTTGACAGCAAGTGTCAAGTTTGGGGGGAACAATGACTCTTCAGAGCTGCAGTGCGTGCTTGAAGAAGTACAGTGTTGCTTGCTGGTGATCACTGGGTGTTGCTTCACGAGGCGGAAGAGAGTAGACAGAGCAGCTCGCCTTAGCACAAGTCGTGCTAAGGCGAGCTGCTGGTATCAACTGCCGTTCTGCGGTGGTGCAGGGCCATATAATCTCCTGGGTTAGGGGTGTCTCGGGTTCTTTCTGACAGCTTCAGCGGGGTGGCTTCTCCCTTTGTAGGCAGAGCTGCACTTGTTGCCATCTCTCGGAGGCGGCTGGAAGCAGGTTTTCCTGGTGTGCGTGTGGTATCGGCTGCACGAGCGATGGGGCAGCTTCGCTGGCATGGTCGACTGGTCTCCCTTCTCATGTGGTTTGGTTTAGGTGGGTGCGATTTATAATATTCTCTTCCTTGAGGTGCATTCCATTCTTGAGGCATCAACCTTATCTATAGAGACGGAATGCTGGCTTGGGTAGCTGCCATTCAGGGTTTGTATCACTTCTGGGGCATGTGGCACGCACATGATGATACAGAGTTGTAGCGGAAAAAATAGTATATCATGCCATGCGTCACATACATACATACATACATACATATATACGTACGTACCTACACACGCACACACACACATGCACACACAACATTTAACCGATTTCGAGAAATTAATAAACTATGGAACGGAAATACATGTTGGTTGTTCATGGCGGAACCAGAAATGGCAGACCAAGCAATACGCATCTATAATATTACATTTCATGCATACTAAAAAGGCACCCCTGCAACCATTTGCTTAATAAAAGTAAATACAAAAATCATTAACTATCAATGTAATATTCCGATAACACCAGTCAGGTACTCGCATAACGTGACGAAATGATCAAATACACAATGCCGTTCACAAGAGCTGGACACGTTTCACTGTTCATAACTACCTGAATACTCCACCATATAATTGCTAAACACATTTTTAAACCAATTCTCTAAAATCAAAAAAAAATATTGTACATTATTTAGTAAGTGAAAAGTATAATTTAAGTTTCTAATTGGAACTTTTAGTTCTGAGTACTATTTTCTTTGATTATCATCTTCATCAATATCGTCAACAACATAGCAACATACATCCCGAAACAACTCATCAGCTGATAACAATACTTTGGAAATGAGAGCATGTACTGTTTACATAGTGTGTAGGTTGGTCACATTGTCATAATTTAGTCTACTTATATGAAATGCAGTAGAAGTGCCATCCAAACCATGGTATTCCTTTCGCCTGAATGTGATATTCCTACATAAATAATGTAATGTGTGTTATTTATAGATCATGTGGAAGTGATCACCAAAGAAGTAGGGAAGCTGCACCGGAGGTATGACGAGGCAGAGAAGGAGAAGTTAGAAGCTCAGACGAGGCTGGAGGTGTTGTCCAATTACTTCAAGGAAAAGGAAACACAGCTGCAGAAGTAAGCATTCATTCATGTTTGAAAGATAATTTTTATACACTGGATTCTCTAATTACAGAAAATGCATGTACCAAAAAATGGTGTCCACCAAAAATTTTGAGTATGCCAAACTAACTTCCTATATAAATTGACGTGACACATATATAGACTTTTTCTTTTTTTGCTGCAACTACATATCATCACGTACGTGCCGCTTCCCCTATAAGTGATACAACCCTGAACTGCAGCTAACAAAGCCAACATTACATCTCATATAATAAGGTGGATGCCTGGAGACTGTAATGCACCCTATATTAAGTCGTCCCGCCTTAAATAAAACCCTGTTAAATGAATATATTAGTAAATCACGCCAGAGAAGCTGCGCCTGAGCTTGCGCAGCCGATGCAACCCTGCATAGCAGGGAGGCTTACTTCCAGCCGCCCGAGAGATGGCAGCAGAGTTTGGCTCCACCCAGGAGGAAGGAGCCACCCCTGTCGAAGCTACCCGAAGCACGAGGGCACCCGAGACGACCCCCAGCGCAGGAGAATATATGTCCCTGCACCGCCGCAGAATGGCAGTTCACATCAGCAGTCCTCCTTCGCACAAGTCCTGCCAAGGCTCTCTGCTCTGTTTGCTCTCTACCGCTCTCCTCATGAGATACCAACAGTTGACCTTCAGCTACCAATGCCGGACTTCAGCACCCGCTGCCGCCCCAGAAGAGTCGTCGTTCCCCCTTACACTTGACACTTTCCGTCAACACCCACACCCAATATTTCCCCCTACGTCCCTTCAGGACACTTCCAGCTTCAGTTAGGGTTTAGTTGTTATCACTGCTACCTAGTTGTTGCTCTGTGCTCTTTTGACTCACCCGTCAAGCCAACAGGCACCTTCACCCGTCTTTGCTCACCTTCCGAGAGCTCATCAGTGCCTTGGTTACAATAAGAGAGTACGGGTCACCGTGTCTTATTATGGAGTCACCGTGTCTTATTATGGAGCAAATGAAAACACGTATCCAGTTTAACCACCGTTTGCTCTTTGTTGTGTGAATTGTGCTTAGTCATCCCCTGTAAGCATCACCCCACAACTGAGAAGCAAGAAACCACGGATTTAATGCTTAATTTTGCCGATCTTAGTATAGGACTGCGGCCTGTCCCCTAAAAACTACTCGACGCACGTCGTAAAGATGGCCACCCATACTGTGGACCAGGCACGTAAAGGTACCTGGTGCACACGTATGGTAGAGCCACAACCACTAGCAAGACACATGGCAAAGAGGTCAGATTCCTCTTGTCAGCTAATCCACTACCTCCACAGTGTATATACTCGCCGGAGGGAGTGCCAGGGTGGCACTCCCTCCGGCGAGTATATACACTGTGTAACCGAATCTCACACTAGCTAGGGTTATCATTGCCTGCTACCCTGATGCGGAAGTGAACCGTAGCACCTACTTCCCTGGTAAATGCCATTCACCCGCAGGAAGGGTAGTAAGTGGAGTAACATGAAGGCAGCTGCTATCCTAGCTGACAAGCAAGCACTGAATAAGCAACCTTTCCCAGCCTTCAGCTACCTCACTCCACAAGAACGAGCTCACGTTGCCCGCCAACTATCGAGGCCTCACCTCACAGTTTCCCCCCAGTCGTCGATTTGGTCCCCTGGTGAAGCTCCCTGGGGCTGTATATCCGAACGTCGAGATCCTCCGCCTAGGTCTACCACTGGAACCAGACATCAAGCCCATCGACGAATCAGATCCAGAACCAGTGGGCCGGAGGCCCATCTGCTGGAGCTAGATACGCCTTTCCCCTGAGCCATCCAACCCGGCCGGGAGACCCGACATTGGAGCAGTACCGACGAGTACCCGTCGACCGGCAGTGGGAGGTAATCCACCGGCCGCGCCAACACTCTGCAATCGCAAACCAGCTGTAGCCCAGATCCACTTTGTGCCAAGCTGGTGACCTACCCGCTCGACTCTATAAACGCACCATAAAGGCTAAGCGTCATATCTTACAGAACCTGCCACATTAGGGTCTGTATATAGAGTGACAGAGTATGTGACGGTAATCTGCTATGGCACTGTGCCATTACACATTTCCGACTCCGTCCCAGATTGCAGAAATTGTACAAGATTATCCATTGCTGAAAATAGTTGCACCTATTGTCAGTGTAATATTTCAAAGGGAATGGTTTCACCTGAAAATGCTTCGTAATAAATTGTAACCAGTTATTATTTTTTGCAAACATGTTTTCTTTTGCCTTTAAAGGATTTTTATCCTGTTAAACTTGGGTTTAATTGTGTTTGGCGTAAGACTAATGTGATTTTGAAACTAAATATTAATTTAAGTCACTAAGCAGCATCTTCCAGATAAAACTATACCCCCAGAAATGTATATTGACCTTCCCTTGTCACAAAAATTGTTTGAAAATTGAACAATTTGTATTACCAAGCGTGGTATTCATTTTTAGTGGCTTTTTGTGAGGAGATAAGAGGATTTAAATTATTTATGCTATACACACATGTCTTTTGAATAAACTGATATCTTGGAATGTTTGCACTGACTCAGTCATTTGTTGTCATACCTTCACACAGGCTATGCCCAGAGTGGATCAGGTACTGCCGTGACATGTGGCCGTAATGGCTGCAACACTAAACCTAGCATGAGATTTGTGATCATCATAACAGTATGCACGTTGACTGATGTGAACTCATCGACATGTTGTTTGGCGCAGGGAACTGGGTCTGCAGGAGGCTATGAACATTCAGAAAGATGGCGATGTAGTTTCCACATTCGAGCGCATTCGTCTGCTCAAGGATGAAGTTGAAAATTACAAGTAAGTTGTTATTACTGCATTTATGAACAAAGTTATAACATATAGTAGACGGATGATATTACATGTGACGAAAGCACAAAACAAAAGGAAACACTGGTAAAAGTCATTACGTTGGAAAAAATTAATGTGAAGCTTTTTAATTATTTAATTTTTTAAATTAAGTTACTTATTTTATTTCTTTATTTGATTTTGAATTTATTTAGCAAATTGATTAATTTAATTAATTGATTATTTTGTTTTTAATTTAATTTTATTAAATTTATTAATTTCAATGTATTTTGTTTAATTAATTTTTGTTATTTTTTAATTTCACATAATTCAATTTTTTCAACTTAATTAGTTACAGTAGAACACAACCGTTGCAACCCCATTTATCAAGACAATCTCTCTTTAAAAACCCGTTTTTGTGGAACCAAAAAAAACTAAATAAAAATGTTGGAAATTAGTGGGAAATCAGCCGAAAAATAAATTGCTATGCAATGTGTTTAGCACTACGTCAAGCAGTTCATATCTAAAATATCTACCACCCTCTTTTTGATGTATAGGGGTTGGGGAGGGGCAAAATATGCCAAATTTTCTTAACTCTCAATTAAGACCATCCTTCATTATCAACCCTATTCCTGGAAACTGTGGGGTTGCACAGAACTTATCTAATTCATTTAAGTAAAATAATTAAATCAAATTTATTTTTTTTAGTAAATTAACATTCTTAAATTATAATTTTAATGTACTAAATTTATTGTCATTTAATTGGTTTTTGTTTATTGTAATTTATTTATTTTTATTATTCATCGGTTTGTTTTAATTTCTAATTGTCATTTATTCTTATTAATTAGTTCATTTTTATTATTAATATGTATTCTGGAGAATGTGAAAATTTTTTATTTTTAGAAAGTGTTTCAAACAGAAATTGGTAGCTGCCTAGATGTGGTTTACATGATCTTTAGATTCGTGAATGATGATGTGGGCTTACGTATTTGTTTAATATTTTTTTGTGTTTTAATTACATCAACTTATCACTAATATGAATATATAAATGTTGAATGCCTTTGTAAGGTATTGAGCATCCGTACTCGTAGTGAACCAAAGAAAATTGCTCTTCCCTATAGTAAAAAAGATGAAAAGTATTTACGACAGCAAACACACCTGGATTGCTTTGCACCTCAAACAAATGGTAGCATAATTAAACAGGATATCCACCTACAGGGGAAAGTCAGGGAATTTTCTCCAAGTTCAAGATAAATGTGATTATGTAATTGATACTCGGCAAAATGTGTTGCTGTTGTCTGAATACAGGAATATGTAATTATAAGCATATGTGTTTTAAAGTTTCAATTTTGTGAACTGGCCATAATACGTCTTTGCCAAGTGCAATAGGGTCTATACGTACAAAATGAAGTATTTGTATGTTTTAATGGGTACTCATTTGAAGTCAATAGCATGTATCACGAGAAATATTGGTGTGCTGAATAAAATGTTGGACCTGCTTACTTGTTCTGTTGCAGCGTAATTTAATTCAATTCAACGTCTTTGATAGCATTTTTGTTCTGTCAGCTGTTGAAAAATATGGTATTAAAAGGGTTTCGGTCCTGAAAATAGGTCAGGGGAAATTGTAAGATTCTGCCTGGAAAACAGGGAAAAGCCAGAGAATTCCAAATTGGAAATTCAGTGGACACTCTGTTAAAGCAGAGCCAAGAGTGATTAGAGGAACCAGCATGTTGGCATAATAATTCTAATAACCTCCTAGACATTGCACGAGATAATACAAACCCCAAATGTTTATTGAACTAATTTCAGATGGAATATCATTATTACGTATATTGCTAGATTGTGTTAATTGCAGTTTTTTCCTAGAATAAAAAATTTAACCAAACTCTTAAAAAAAAATTGATGTACCTAGTTTTACTGTAAGGACTGTAAATATGGCTTGGAATGTTAAAAAAGAATGATGCAAATAGCCAAAGGAATAGGAAGAAATGCCCAGTAATGTTAATGCATGCAACTCCTTGGTTGACCATCTTTTCTTGATGGTGTATAGGTTCCACCACCACTTTAGTGTGTGTGTTCTTTATACCAAAGGCTTACTGTACATTAAGAATACGATGTGGTAAATGTGACACCACACATGTGCTCCGTATGGAGGGCATTATGTTCATATTATTCAAGTTAGAATTGTACTAAATGAAAGAGGAACTCGGTGCATTTTGCAGTTATCTATTTGTTATTGATTCCATTTGTGCTGAAGCAAGAGAATTTCTAGGAATGTGGAGTCACATTGCGACATCGTCTAGTGTGACGTCCATGCATCATGATGGATGTTTGCTTGGAAGATTCCATGCAAGCTTGCTTGGCCGCTTGTATGGCGAATTTGGGATAATTGCTGGCCATTTTCATTTACTCTTTATAATTTCTTGTGTGCAATTTTTGATGGAAGGTTGCCTGCAAGGTTGAAATTTTAGCCAATCAGAGAGGGTGGTGTAATGTGGTCTTAACGATAGTAGTTGTAATTTTGTTTTGAGAAACATTGATGAGACCGTAAAACAAGTATATGTAAGTAATAAATAAAACCCATGAAAATGTTTGCTAATTCTGTAATAGCATTATGTGAAAATTATAACAAATGTTCATGTTTATTTTAACACAATAAAATTTTATTTATCACAACAAAACAGTTGGCGTCTGTATGTAAATTCACACTGCAGAAGGGGCAGCGTGGTGTAGTGGTTAGACTACTTGCTTCCCACCTAGGCAAACCGGGTTTGATTCCCTGCCGGGTGCTCCTGGATTTTTGCAGGGGTGAATCGTGCCGGACGATGCCACTGGTTGGTTTTATTTTTTCAGGGATCTCCTGTTTCTCCTGCCCTTGCATTCTGGTGCTGCTCCATATTCACCTCACTTCAATCTCATCGGCTCTGAAGACCTCAGTGTTAAGAGCCACTCAGATCTCTCCACTCCTCATACTGCAGAAGTTATGAGTGAAATTCATTTCTGAATCACAGTTGCAGAAGTAAGATCGTAACAAATGCACTGGCCTTTACTTCAGCAGCAAATATCGTGTGTGACAGGTTATAAATTCTCCATGCCTGCTTGCATGTAGGCTCGGATAGCAGGCCTCGCAGAAGCTTTTGCCTCAGCTCGTGCAGGTTATTGTATCGGGGCACACGGGCTTAATCAGACGGTGTTTGTTATTAGGGGGTATTTACAACAAACCAGTGTTGATTTGCTGTGCAGTGGAAAAGCTTCCAGCTCCACTAGTGTCACCTCTGCAGACAGTCCAGCGTCACCCAAGAAGAAGAGGAAACCTAAAGTGAAGCGTTTGCGACAGAACCATGGGTATTACAGTAGCTTCTATCTGCGACCCCAAGCTCAGTTTACCCTCATTATGGCTAGTAGTTTTCACCTTCACAAGTTTTTGCAGCAGAAATAGTAGAACTATAGTTATAAAGCTACCATTGAAGTTGTGCTCACAGAAAGGTCACTTGTCTTTGCCAGAAGCCTAAAAAGTGTGCAAGGATCCTTGGTGAATATGCACGCTTAAGGGTACTGTCTGCCAACACACCCAAACTAAGCATGTATCTTCAGTTGTATAGTTTTCCTTAAACACCTGTGCAATATTTTTGAACAATTTCTCCTTACAAATAACAGTATTTAAGGAATTTTCCACGTCCTAATACTATTTTCCATTTTGTATTTCCATCTCTAATCACTATTTTTTTAAAGGTGAAAAAGGGCGGATATGAGTGTTTCACACTTATATTTTGGTGTGGAACTTGCGGTACATGCTTCTTAAAGCACAACTTTTTTTTTATTTATGACATGAAGTGATAGAGTCACCATGAAAAGTTCTATAGAGAGAGACTGCACGTCAGTTCTGTGCCTTGCGTGTACAGGTTACTCTGATCAGACATTTCCACTTTATGCACTCTCCTGCATTATTCCCTTAGTACTGAGACTTCTAGGCCGTAGACAAGCTAAATACCTCGATGCAGACACCACCCTTAAGCATCATGCTTGTATGACAAGGAGACTGTTCAACCTCTTGTGCAACTCGTTACGAGCCCCAGTTCATTATGAGTGCTTTATATAGTGGATTCTGTATTCATTGTTTCTCAGGGGACTAACAAAAAATTTCAATACATGTGGACTTACAATAAATGTGGTCTTGAAATGCAGACAAATACAAAATGGAACCACAGAATATGTTCAATGGATGCAGACTTTCAATCCATCTGGGTTCAATGCGTAGAGGTTTCACTGTAGTACACTTTTATCATGGAGGTTTTGTTGTCTGTATTCTCTCTAAGTGACTGTGTTGTGTAAATACTACTTCTCTTTCTCTGTAAAATATTTGTGATTCCACATAATATTAAGTCCACTGTCATGTTTGTGCACTTTTTGTGAGCACAACTTCGTAGAAACTTTTGTGATTCTCAGTACATAGGCTAGTTTTTATATATTACACGAATGTATTGGTTATTCCATTGTGTCCTGTAGTACTTTTGAATTCCTCATTTGAAGCTACCTGTATTCATGCATTACACCAGCACTTACATGGATTTGTTTATCATATTATTATGTTTGATTGATGCTAGGAGATGCATTGTATTTATTTAATGGAAAAACCGTACATATTTTGATGCATTAGTCGTCGTCTTGTAAAATCTCAGTGGTAAGCTAACCATATACTTTCTTGTGTCAGTTCAATCCAAAGAAAATGTTGTGCTGTAGTATACATTCGCATATAGATTATAATTTTGACATTTGGTAATATTCTAACCTCAACAATAAAATGTTTTTTACATTTGGGTATGATTGCATAACTTGTGAAACCATTTTAAAATTGTTGAAAGTTGGTTGGAAGAGTTATCATCCGTGTTCTCTTGGAATTGAGAATTTTCTTTCATTTTGCAGAATACTTTGGTGACAAAAGTATAAGTAATAGTTGGTTAAGTCTGAATCATGCAAGTTGTCTAACTACGGGTATTGTAAATACATTTAGTAGTCATATTTGATCATGTTTATGAACAGAACATGTTTATGTAGCTACATTTGTGGAACTAAATGTAGAATAATAATCATAACTTTACAATATTTAATGGTATGTCATTATTACTAGTGCGAGTCTGGGCTGAGTACTTTTAATTTCAGTACCACTAACGATACTATGGCCATAATATTATGATTAACATCTAGATTCCAATGAATGCAAAAAATCTCACCAGTTTCAGCCATCTTTATCACACTGTTTATTTACTTTATAGCAACCAGTTGGGTGCACTGCACAGAAAAAAAAAGAAAAATTGATTGTAATCAGATCGCACTATTGAGTGGCAGTAACCTCGTACAAAGTTGAACATGTTTCAAGTAAAATAGTTTTGTATCCTGTGGCCTTGGATTCACTCAATACTTTTTATGTGGTGGTTTAACTTTTTTCCAATCTCAGTTGCTTGTCACTTCTCGAGTCTGGTTTTCATGCTGATGATACACACCAGCAGACTGACATTTGCTGACATGATGCAGGATCTGGGTGTTCTTGTATTGCCACAATGACTACAATTTGTTGGTGTCAGTTTCCTTAGTACATTTCATAGACTGTCTGTGTTGTTCTTGTGGTAATACGGAGTGAAGCTGTAGTAGGTAGGAAACTTCAGATACCTGGGTATCATCCTGGGAAGACGGGGAAGAGGTGATACAGAGAGGGCAGATGCCGTTTACAGGTGTGCGAGATACCTGCCGTGGACTTGAGATAGCGATACAAGTCGATACTGTACAGGACATGTTGTATACCCATCGTGACATATGGAGTGAAAACACGGATAGTGGACAACAAGATGGAAAGAATGATAGAGGCAAGGAGCATATGTGGTCTTATCAAGGAAGGAAAGAGTACAGATACAAGAACTTCACAGAGGAAGCAAGTACGAGATGGCGTCGGCAAGTCAAGAGGTCGGGAAGAGAGTGGTTGACAAAAAGGATGTTAGAGCTGAAGTACGATGGGAAAAGGCCACAAGGAAGACCAAAGTCGAGATGAGAGAAGCACGTGGCTGAGGGATTAAGAAGAGGCACGCCTGGGAAACAGTTTGAGGAGGAGAGTGGTGGAGACATTGGAAGATAGAGGCATTTCACCAAGCGGTTTGCTTTTAAACTTACCTTCAATGGCAACAATAACATTTATGAAAGAAATATTGCTTTTACATAAAGTGGTCGTGTTTCATTAATTTCTTATAACTTTTCACAAAGCAAGTTAAAGTGCTTTACAATTATCTGTACAGTGTTAATGGTAATTATCTGCATATTCATCTCCATACACATGCGAGGTGAGGACTGTTTTGCTTTGTGACTGCAAAACCAAGACTTTTCAATTATGCTGGAATCAAACAACAATTTTCCATGATCTAAGTGAAATTGGGTGGTCCTGAAATTTTTTTCCTGAACAAAGTTTTTTTAGGCGATGAATCAAAGAACTCATANAAAGCAAGTTAAAGTGCTTTACAATTATCTGTACAGTGTTAATGGTAATTATCTGCATATTCATCTCCATACACATGTGAGGTGAGGACTGTTTTGCTTTGTGACTGCAAAACCAAGACTTTTCAATTATGCTGGAATCAAACAACAATTTTCCATGATCTAAGTGAAATTGGGTGGTCCTGAAATTTTTTTCCTGTACAAAGTTTTTTTAGGCGATGAATCAAAGAACTCATAATAACAGCCTTGTGTGTATCACCACAGTGCCAGTTTAGCAGTAAGTATGTAGAATGCCTGTAATGGAGTGTTGTTTGACATTTTACCTTTGTTTAGTGTATTCTCATCTCCTGAGCTTGAAATGAGCAACAGTACATGCTTCAATTTTTTACACTTTGTTTTAAAATTATAATACTGTTTACTTTACTTGTTACAGATTTATAAATAAATGCAAATCTTGTAGCATGGTTGTTTTCTGATTTTTCTGTTGGTTGAAAACTGCACTTGGATGGCTGTGGGAGGTGAATGTGAAAGATGTTTGTTTGTGTGAAGGTCGCAAGTAGAGACGATGAAGAAAGAAATACTGGACCAGGAGCGAGGCCTCAAGAGTCAGATCTCGGTCCTGGAGAAGAAGGCACATGAGAACTGGGTATGTACCTTGTCAATGTGTTTGGCTTTGTGGTCAACCCTGTCCCCCTCCCGCATGGCAGCAGTGCATAGTTTTAACCTGCCAGCATGAGGGATTCTTCCCCCACGCTGACATAAGCTGCATCGTTTGGTCCCATCACTCACTGCTGGGGAGAACTTAGGGTAACTGGCAGAGGAAGCTCATTGCCCTGGCATGAGCGACTGACCACTATCGCATGACACTGGAGCAAGCCCACCTGCTGCCTTATGGTCTGACAAAGAGTATTTCATGTAGCATGGGCTTATGCCACTTCAGTGAGAATTTAACTCTGTTGTGTATTATGGGAGGCCACGTTGGCATAGCAGCTAGTGCGGTCATTTCCCACAACCAGGGATTAGCAATCCCTAGTGGAACGTGCCGATCTCGGCGGTAGTCGGTCACGGTCGCCCGGCTGTCTTTATCGGGGACTGAAAGAGGGAGTGGGAGGGAGCTGGGAGGCGAGGTCTCTCCAGCAGGCGGGCGGCTTGAGCTCGTTCCGGGGGGTTAAACTGCAGAGGGCAGTTGGCACTAGGTTGCAGTTCA